>LPNX011142022.1:225165-303424 GCA_001517045.1 Pseudotsuga menziesii | reverse complement strand
TATTATAAAAATAGTAGTACACATATATAGTTATAGTTATAGTTATATAATAATTATTATAAAAATTGTAGTACACACACACACACATATATATATATATATATATATATACATGTATATATGTATATATACATCTATACATCTATATGTACATATATAGATGCATATATACATACATGTATATATCTATATATACATACATGTATATATCTATATATACATACATATATGTATATATGTGTGTGTGTGTGTGTCTCTCTCTCTCTCTATACACACACACACACACACACACACACACACATACACACACACACACACACACACATATATATTTGGTCAACGAAGAATGATCCACGTGAATGGGGAAAAACGACAGGTATGGTTGGCGGTGATGGAGGTCGAGGAAGGAGGCCGGAAGCAAGCGCAGGTGTGGAAAGGTGTAGCAGACGTGTAGCAGGAGGGAGGGAGTGTAAGGACAAAGCAAAATGGGTGTACGATAAGTACGGGAGTGTGGGTAGGCAGAGTGGAGGAGCAACGGATGGTAAGGCGCAAAGGAGCGTGGGGAGTGAAGAGCGGAAGAGCGTGGGGAGTGCAGGTGGAGTGACGCGCGAGTTGAAGGGAGAAGGAGGTGAGTGATAGAGATGAAGGGGAACAATGGCATGAAATGAGTGAGCAAGTGTGCAAGCTATTGGGGAGAAGTGTGAGAGGTGACTGCGTGGAGAAGGAGCAGCATGGAGGGATGCAGCGCATCGGGAGAGGTGATACAACGCAACGTGGAAGTGAAGCAGTTGAGCTGATGGATGGATGGTGTTATAGCCTGTTTTTGTTTCCTATTTTTGAACCATTTGCTTGTCTTAAAAATGTGATTTTTCTTATTGTTTTGAAGTTTTGACCTTGGTTTCTTTTAAAATATTTTGATTTTAGGCTTATGTTTATAGTTGATTTAATAGGTTTTCTTTTTAATTTTGGATTTACTTAGTTAATTTCATGGTTTTTATGGGCTTATAGGATGTATATATTTCTCAAAGGTTCTAAATAAATATCATAAGGCCTTATTTAAAGTTATTTACCAAAAAATAACACTTTGTTTGGAGTTTTGGTTAAAAAAGTCATAAAACAGGTATTCTTGTAGCGCAAGCCTGAAAAAAGTTACACAGGCACGCTACAAGAAAATCGCGTTGTTCAAAAATCATGATTTTTGGAAATTCACGCAAGTGAGATGTCATTCATACTTGGTTAATGGATTTGATACGTGTTATCATCCAGAATGATTATTGTGACAAGTGTTAATACTTCAAGCAAGTCATCATTAGGGAAAATTGCGGTGGTCTAGTGCAGAGTGATGGAATAATGATAATTAAACATGATGAGGCAAATTCGCCTTGTATTTCATATCTTCTAAAGCGCACAAATATCAGACGAGTTCGTGGCGAAGTGTTAGCAGTTTGTAATCAGGTTTTGAAGCATGTCGTAAAATTAGGGCTTTGAGGGGCGACCGTTTGGAACTATCGTGGCAGTCAGAGAAGATTAAGGAATGAAATTAGACACCTAATAGACAAGAAACCACAATTCTAACACCTAGATTCACCACTCTGACAAGTAGGTTGCGAATTGATATCAAAGTTCATGTATTTGGGTTTATACTAAACAGAGGATTAATTTTGGAATTCAATGAAGATTGCTAGTCTGTAAACCTAATTCATACTAAATGTTGAATTCTCTGTCAATAGAATTAAGACATTCATCAGTTTAAGAGATAAAGTCTAGTTTGGGGGTTTGGTTTCCAAATATAGCATTGTCTGTCAAATTGTCAAGTTTTGAATAGAATTAGAGTTTTACTAGCTAAAAAGAAGATTACAGTAATTGAGGATTCTTCATCTCAGGAAGAATTAGAAGACATTGAAGATAAAAAAGAGAAGGATATGAAAGGTAAAAAACCAATGGTTTCAGAAAACAAATCAGCTTTAATTGAGACCAAAATTATAGAGATATTTGAGGAAGTTCGAAAGAAGGTGATTTTAGATCAGCATCAAAGTGATTTAAAGAAACAACATTCAGTTATATCAAGCTCTTGTGCAGAAAAAGGAAGGGTTACTGAGCAATCAACCCAATGTAGTATTGAAGCTAAAGAATATTCAGAAATTCCTGTGGCCATGACAGTGCAGATGGAAGAAGATGAGGAGATTTTCAAGAAGTTGAAAATCCCTTGGATGCAAAAAGAAATGCATCCAACATCAAAAGGGAAGTGCATTGATTCTGAAAATGAGAATTTGCAGAGGAATATCAAACAGTACAAATATCAGATTGAGTACCTGCAGGAGATAAATGAAGGATTAGTGACTGCCAATGGAAGACTGAGAGAAGATCTAGAGGAGGTAAATAGTCACTATCAGGAATTGATTACAGTTTCTAAGGAGGATTTAAAAAGAAAAAGACATACTCAAAGCCTATTTACAGAACTAAAACAAACTATTCAAGAGCTAACATAACATAATGAGGAGCTGACAAAAAGAGTTGAAGATTTGGAAGCAGAGCACCAAAGGGTAAGAAGGAAGACTCGAGCTTTAGAAGGAATTGCTCTTTTAGCAGAGGCATCAAAGGACTTGTAAGTGCTTTAAGAATAGTAGTTATTAGTTAGTTTGTGAAAAAGTTATTTTATTTTTGTATAATGATAAGTCTTATTGAACAATTCGGTAGTAGGACTTAAAGTTAGTTTATTCAGTTACGTAACTGTCTTTAAGAAAACAAGATAAAAGTAAGGCTAAGAAAGGACCAAGGGTTTGATTTTTGTGGCAAGGGGAGGCTATCAAACCGTGGTTTATGAGCTAAGTGTAAAAACTCTTATGTATTTTTGAATGACTGAATATGAAATATATGCAACTATAAGCCTTATTTAGCCTATTGGTTGATTCCATTTCTGATTTGTCTAATCACTCAGTTGATATATTCATCTCTTTTAAGGTTATTATTCATGAAGTGCTTGTTAGCTATGGATGGAATTTAATGCTGTGATTATTGTATTGGGTTTATATTTTATATGTTATGCATCTCAGTCCTTCAGTTGTGCATGATTTAGTGTTTGCTTTAGCATTGTGAAGTTTCTACCCTCTTGTTTACAAACTGTACAACCAAAACCCTAAAAAAACTATTTTATTTAATTTTGTTTTATGAGATTGTGTTGGCCTGTTCTTCTGTAGTTTGAGAACCATTTCTGGCACTAACAGATGGGTTGAAAGGATGTATTGGCACGAAGTTGGAACACAGGGATATGAATGGAAGTGGGCAGTAGATGTGGATGTGGAGAGAGAAGGTGGATGTGGCTTGAGCTTGGTGTGGAAGGTTGTGGGCTGGTACCGATAGCTAAGAGGATCTGATACCAATGAAAGAACAAAAGTGGGTGACGATGAAACGTAATGTAGAAAAATTTATATAAGATAATGTATAATATGATTACATAAGAAGGGCCTCGGGTAATTTATACCCTGAGTGGGGAGGGAGGTGAATTTTCAATTCACCTCTTTAATTTAATTACATTAATTACTAAAATTATCCTAGATTAACCTAGTTTGGTGTTTTAAATTTAGCATTTATAACAATACCCTCTCTATGTCTCCTCCCGAATGAAATCGTCCCAAAGCGATCCCATGAAGGCATGTTCTCACAAGCAACTACTGACCCCACAAATACAACCCATGACTTTGTGACACCATTCAAAGTTGTACGTACCAAATCAACACCCTGCACTCTCTCCCCTATTGCTCTAAGTTCATCTCAAACTTGTGTAATCCTGGTAAGGTTGGAGACCATATTCTCTCCCTTGTTCACCCGAATACCCTTCAGCTTCTCCTTAAACACCATTTTTTGGTTTTCATTTGAAATATGGTATAAGTTTGTTAAAGTTTCCCACATCTGATTAGCATGGTCTTTACCTAAGATGTGTGGAATCACATGATCTTTTATGGCATCGAGAATGATTCTTTTTGCTTTAATGTCTTTATTGTCAAACACAACCTTATCAGATGCAACTGTAGAAATTGTGACAGGATTAAAAATGGTATTGTTCACTATATCCCATAGTTCATTCTCCTACAGTATCAACACTATTATGGCCTTCCACGGGTTAAAATTAACTGCCCCATCCAGTCTATATTCTATCCTAAGTCTGGTATCCATAACCCCCAATTAGTCCAAGAACTTATTTTCTTCACAAAACACTTGTTTTCCCTTACTCACCAAGTTTGAAATTTCACTATGAGTTTTGTTTCGGCCCTTTACTTCAACTTTGATACCATGAAAATTTTTGCATTCCCAACCTGGTTTCAAGTTTTTTTCCATGCAAAGTTTAATGCCCAAACCCCATCATTGTAATGTCACATTGCATACATGAAAAATGACTTTTTCTTGAAACACATGGAAATTTTTCCTACTTTTAACAACTCAAAAATTTATGACGGTCATACATTCGAACCCATAAATTTAATGATAGTCACACACACATAAATTGGACTAAGTGATTTTAACCAAATTGGTCCAAGATAAAACCTTGAAGGGAAAACCTATTCATGAGAGAATTTTTATTTCTTCAGGAAAAACTTCAAAATTACAACAACAATACTTATCTTAGTATTTCTTCTCTAAATACGTTACATAATCACCACCAGAAATTTTTGTACGATCTGCCAATAGTCTGACGATTTTTGTGTCTGTACGACCCACATGTGTGAAATGTACCAATAATTTATCCTCTATTTTGTGCTGATTTTATCGATTTATGTGCACTGTACCAATGCCTTCCTTCCTCAAAAAAAAATCCTCGTACGGTCTGCACACAACATTAAAAGTTGTACCTTTACCTCAGAAATTGTGCCAACCTTGTCTCGATTTTTGTGTTGTTGTACAGTACAGTACAATACGACGTCTCTTGAAATTTCTACCTGGTGTATGTATTCCTTCTATATTGTACGATATTTAGAAATTTGTGCCCTTCTTCTTCTTGGAATTCATGCTCATGCCCAACCTGGAATTCTTCAAGGGTTTCTCCTTCACTCTCTCTTCTCTTCTTCTCAAATTGATTTCTCTCTTGCTCTCCAAAGCTCATGGGTAACAATGAATATATTCTCATGCCTTTTCTCTAGTTTTGTTTGATGTAACCACCTCCATCAAAATCGATGGCTATGATTAAAAGATGACTAAATGAGATCTAGGGCCCACATTAATTGCTCCATTTCTCTCATTAAATGATTTTAATACACTTCACTTAAATATTAATGAACAATTAAATATTTACTCACCTTTTTAATTATCATAAAGTCAATTAATTAATATAACACTCAAACTTTAACTTGAGTTTCAAATGGTGATTTTAGGGTCCAAGAACATTTTTGAATTTCCTAGAGTGTGTTGAACCTCTGGTTATCGCGGTTTGCAGGTGGATCAATTGCTGGAGGAGTGCTTCCTACTTGTGATCTCTTTTCAGGTTTGTTGGGGTCATTTCTCATGGGAGTTTTGTGCCCTGCGTTGAGCCTCCTTCTGTGAGACACTCGCTCCAAGGAGATTCATCCCCTAGTGTTGGGATCGGGATGAGCTTATATGGTGGTGTGGGCTCTCTGCTGTTCAGATTGGGGTGAGCTTAGACGGTGGTGTGGCTTGGTGGAGTCTCCCTCATTTCTTCGGTGGTGTTTATCAGCCTGAGTGCTTTTCTTTATTCTTGGATTTTGGATTTTGGAGTTTTCTGCCCCTATTTTCTCCGTAGTATAAGTGCTCTAAAGGTCAGAGACCTAATATTTCAAAATGAACCTTATTTCATGGGTCCTCAGGGGCTTTACCTAAACAAGTGGAACCCGGAATTTGATCTGAATCAAGATGTCCCTTCTATTGTGCCCATTTGGGTTAGGCTGCCACATCTTCCTCTCCATTGTTGGAATTCGGACTCCCTCAAATCCATAAGGAACACTCTTAGGAAATATATTAACCGGGATGATACAAGAGATCAATACACATGCGCTCGAATCTGTGTTGAAGTAGACTTAGAGGTAGGGCTTCCTGAAGCAATTACCTTGAAGGTGGCAGGGTGGGAACATGTTCAAGAATTAGATTATGAACAATTGCCATTTAAGTGCAGATTCTGTCATGGCTATGGGAATTTTCGCCAGAACTTGTAAGAAAAAACTTGAAGAAGAAACTGTTCAAGAGAAGGGAGCTCAATGGACTCTAGTCCAAAAATCTAGCTATGTGAAGCAAGGAACTAAAGCCAAGGGACCAAGAGGAGAAAAGGGTTCGAGTAGCAATCGCGTCGGACAGAATCATAAGGATAATGGATCAGCCTTGAAGGTAATTTCATCTCAGAATAATTTTGAAGTATTAAGTATCCCAGAAGATAAGGTTACCCCAGTACATGTAGAGGTAGAATCCCCACAACCTTCTTTGCAAGTTGCAAGAGATCAAGTTATTTCAGTGCTTGAAGAGGGAGAGCTTCCTCAATCGTCTCTACAAGCAGTCCAAGGTCAAATTGAATCTGCTATTGGTATTCCTATGGATGGTAGTCCTCCTACCTATGCGGATATGGTAAAAAAATTAAAACCTCGGAAAAATTTGGTTCAGATGAAGACCCTTTTGAGAAGTCCTCTAAAAAAGGAGGTAAAAAATCGCAAAAGACTCTTCGGGAGGAAGAAGCTGAACGTCTAAAGATGCAAGGAATTCAAGCAAATTTAGAGATGTCAATCAACAGAAATACTCGGGCCAGGCCTTCCAAAGGAGGCCCTCCTCCTTCCATCAATAAATAATGAATTTAGTCTCTTGGAATTGCAGGGGGATGGGGACTTCTTCAAAAGTAGAAGCTGTGAAAGATCTCATAACTATGGTTCTCCTTGACGTTCTTCTGCTATAGGGGACAAAAATTAAAGTAAGCAACCTTCTTACCATTAGCAATCAGTTTTGGAAAAAGAATGCAGAACAAGCTGTGAGTGCTCGTGGCTCATTTGGAGGGCTTGCAACGCTTTGGTCTAAAGACCTTTTTTCAATGGAAAATTCCTTTGTTTCTCAGCACTGGATTTTCACTAAGCTTAGGCATTACTCAAGTAAGATAACTCTCTCTCTTTTCAATCTTTATGTTCCTGTGACTCTCTAGGAGAAAAGAGACTGCTGGAATTCCCTGGCTGATTTTTTAGTAGCAAGAAATCCATCTAACATTGTTGTAGCCAGTGATTTAAACATCAGGTTGGCCCCAAAAGAAAAAAAAAGGTGGAAATTGTGGGAGATATCCTATGCTCAGAACGGTGGAGTGAATCATCTCATCTTGGGATTTGATCGATTTTAAGCCTAAAAAGGATGCTACACCTGGAGTAATAATTGTATAGGCTCAGCCAATATCTCTACAAGATTGGATAGATTTCTTCTTCAAAGCTCTTTTCTCATGGAAAATAAAATTATTTCCTCCAGCATATTGCCAAAATTATCCTTGGACCATAAACCTATCTTGCTGCAATTTATAGATGATGAAGATATCGGTCCCATTCCTTTCAAGTTCAACCGTCTGTGGATTAACAAAGAAGGTTTCTTGGATACGGTTAGTAATGCCTGGAAAATTCCGGTATCTGGTTCTCCTAATTTTGTGTGGGAAATGAAACTGAAACACACCAAATCTGTGATGAAGGAGTGGATAAAACTATCTCCCCATTCCCCTATCAGTGACAGAATTTTGGCTGTGACTCGTCTTCATGAGATTCAATTGGCAATGGAGGATGCAGAGATCTCACCTGCCATTCTAGTTGAAGAACAAGAAGCCCAGCTTAATGCATCCAAATCCTTTGGAAAGGAAGAGGAATATTAGCGTTTGAAATCCCATAATTTATGGCTGATTATCGGCGATAAAAACGCCTTGTTTTTTCATAAGTAGTATAGAGAAAGACTGTCCCATAACCATATTTCAGAAATAACCTCTTCGTCTGGCGAATCCTTCAAAGGTATCACTCATCTCAAGCAAGAATTTGAAGCTCATTTTAAGAAATTATTTACAAAGGAGGGAGTTGTAGAATCAGAATTAACCTCGATTTTTCTTTCCAATGTTCCTAGTATGGTGAATGTTGAAGATAATGGTGAGCTTATGAAACCTTTTTCTGAGGCAGAAATTATAGATGTTATCTGGTCTATGGCTCCCGATAAATCCCCAAGACCCGATGGCTTTTCCATTCATTTCTACAGAGTATGCTAGATTGTTATCAGAAAAGATCTTTTGAGGATGATCAAAGCATTTCAGTCTAAATCCAAGGTTGGTGGAAGTACTAATTCTACCTTCCTTGCTTTAATTCCCAAAGAAGTTAAAGCTTCCACTTTTGACTGTTTCCGCCCAATTTATTTGTGTAATGCATCTTACAAAATCTTAGCTAAGCTCTTAGCTAATAGGCTTAAACCCCTCCTTGTAAAATTGATCTCTCCACTACAAGGTGATTTGTTAAAGGTCGCCATATCCTGGATAATGTGATATAGGTTCAGGAAGCCATGCATTCCAGCTTCAGTAGAAAAGAGAAGGCTATGCTTATAAAGCTTGACACGGCGAATGATTTTGATAGGGTCAAGCTCTCTTTCCTTTATCAAATTCTTAATTCTTTTGGATTCAACTCTGCTTTTATTAATTTGATTAAAGCCTGTACTAACAAGCCTTGGATAGCACCTTTAGTGAATGGCAGACCTGCTCATTTATTTCAAGCTTCCCGAGGTCTTCGGCAGGGCTGCCCCCTCTCGCTGTTTCTTTACATCCTAATGGTTGATTCTATGAGTAGAAAGCTAACTGTGGAAAAAAATGTTGGAACAATTCCGGGAATCAAATCTGTTAGTGCTGTGGAATCTATTAATCATGCTCTCTTTGCTGATGGCACGTTGCTCTTGGGAGGGGCTTCGATAAGATTGGCAAGAGTTTTCAAAGAAATTATGGAGGATTTTTGTACTATCTCAGGTGCCCTAATTAATAACCGGAAGAGCGTTGTGTATGGATGGAATGCATCTCCTGAAACTATTGCAAATATTTCTCAGCTTCTTGGTTTTTAGGGCTTTACCAATTGGGATAAAGTCAAGTATTTGGGCCTTCCATTATCACTGGGACAAAGCAAACCTTGTCATTGGTTGGAAATTGTCAGTAAGTTAAAAGCCAAGATTGTCTTATGGGGTGGTTATTGGCTTACTACGGCAGGTAAACTAGTCTTAATCAAATCCACTCTTTTAGCTCTTCCGATTTATCAGTCTTCTCTTCTGTTGGCCCCTAAATCGATCTTGGATCAATTATCCAAATTGATAAGAGACTTTCTCTGGCAAGGAGGCAAAGGAAATCAAGGCATATTGCATTTGGTCAATTGGGATACTGTCAAGCGTCCCGTTTCTGAAGGAGGGCTGCAAGTTAAAGATCCCGGGCTGGTAAATCTTGCCATGGGTGGAAAACTGTTGTGGCAACTTTTCTCCAATCAAAGTCATACTGTAAGTCAATTTTTTTGGAAAAATATCTAAATGGAGGAACTCTTTGAAATTTACAGTTGAATAATATTTCTAAAGGAACTTCAATATGGAATCTCTGCAAAAAAAGGTATAACATTCTTTACCAAGCAATTATTCAAGATACCGGGAAATGGCAACAATACTTTTTTATGGGAAGACGAAATCAACGGTAATTCTCCTTTATTCTCTATCCAAGCAATCAACGAATTAAAATACTGGTTGGTAAGTAAGCATATAACGCGTATGGCTGATATCTCCACCTGGGATCGTAAGGGTAACTGGCTAGAGTGGAAATTTCCAGCCTTGACAGATCACAGGGTCTCTTCTTTGTACGGTTAATTAAATCTGTTGATAAATCTTCTATCTAGAAATGCTCCCTTATAGTCTTCCTGCAAAGATGCATGGGGTTGGGGACCTACAGGCAGCTACTCGGCGACGATTGGGTATAATGCTATTCTCAATTATCCTCCTTCAACTCATAATGCCAAGTTTTGGAAACATGTTTGGCAATCCCCTAGCATACCGAAAGTAAATTTTTTTACTTGTATTCTCATGCACCAACGAGCCTTAACTGGGGAAAATTTGATAAAAAGAGGCTTTTTTGGCCCTTTTCGATGTTGCTTCTGTAAGCAAGCAACATAATCTTTTGCTCATACTTTTGTTAACTGTGCATACACATAGAAATCCTGGGCGTTTCTTTCACTGGGCTTACCAGTCTCTATTCCTTTAAATGAAGATCTTGTAACTCTCTTTGCAAATTGGCAAAACCGGTATCCCATAATTTCTTCTTCAAGCTATGCCTGGAGGAAAATCTGGCAAGCCATCCCAAAATTCTTTTGGTGGAAAATATGGATAGCCAGAAATGAATCAATCTTCAATAGTAAATCCAAAAATCCTGAACTTGTAGCTTCTAATGCAAAGGTAATGCTCTTGGAAGTAGTGGGAAAGCACCTAGATCTCATTAACCTTAGTGCTGAAAACAAGTGGATTGGATTGCCCCAGATTGATAGAACTCAGCTGAATTCTAGAATACCAATGCTTAATTCTCTTTGGCAGATTCGAAGTTCGGAAGCAGACTTCTCGGATTGGTGGAAAAATAAGAATAAAGTTTCAATTTTCTTTGATGGTGCATCAAAAGGAAACCCGGAAAACGCTGGAGCAAGTGGATTAATTTTATTTCTAGGGGGACTGCTTCAAACCAACTTCAGTTGGGGACTGGGACAACTCTCTAACAACCAAGCAGAATTATATGCTCTTCTAAAATCCTGTCAACTCGCCACTAAAGTTGGTCATTCCAATCTTCAAATTTTTGGAGATTCTGAACTCATTATTAAAGTTTTAAATTATGCATCTAAATTCTTCCATCCTAGTCTGAACGTGACTATGCACATGTTACATTTCATCTTAATTGAGTGTATGTCGGTCTCTTCCTTTCACATTCTTCATGAATTGAACAAGTCTCCTGATCTAAAAGCAAACCAGGGATGTCTGTTTCCCCAAGGAATGCTATCTTTGAATGATTTGCCAAGTGTTATGCATCTAATTCCCTAATCCTGAATTGAGAAGCTGCGAAGATCAAGAATTGTATATTTCTGAACTGCTGTAATTGGGTTAAATCCCATCATTATTCTTTTTCAAAAAAAATAAAAATCAATAACCGATTTGGTGAAAAAAAAAACACTTTCGAAGTTCTGAATACCCCTGAAGAACACCCCTCAGTAACTGGACCAGCTATGAAGGAAATAACATCCCAAAATAATTTTGATGTACTTAGTATCCCTGAAGAACTCCCTTCAGTTCTTGAAGAGGGAGAAGTTCCCCAAACTTATGATAAGTCTCGAGAAGAAAACAAAGCATTAGCAAAAACAAACCTTGGCTGCCCTGTTGAGGGATACTCGCCAACTTATTCAGAAATGGCAAAAAAAATGAAAACCATGGAAAATTATGGCTCATTTGAAGAAGATTCAATTGAGAGGTCCTAAAAAAAGGACACAAATCTCTCAAGAAGATTAGGGACAAAGAAGCTGAACACCTGAAGATGCAAGGAAGCCAAGCCACAATCGAGATGCCAATTGCTGTGAATACCAGGGCTAGACATTCAGAAGGAGGCCCTCTTCCTTCTGCTAATCTTAAATAATGAACATTGTCTCTTGGAATTGCAAAGGGCTTGGAAATTCATCGAAAGCAGAAGCTGTAAATGACATTATAAAAATGGCTTCTCCAGATGTTCTTATGCTCTGAGAGACTAAAATAGACAAGGATACCCTTCTGTCCTTTAAGTAAGATGAGCTGGAATAAAAATGTTGGGTTGGTTGTGAGTGCTTGTGGGTCTGTGGGTGGAATTGCTACCTTGTGGACAGAGAACCTTTTCTCTTTGTCAAACTCTCATATAACGCAACATTGTGTTTTTACCGAACTTCGACATCTTCCAAGTATGATTTATGTAGCTTTGTTCAATCTCTACATCCTGTTAACTTCTAGGAGAAACAAGAATGTTGGAGTTCTCTGAATGATTTTATTGCTGTAAATTCCCTTATGAATATTCTGATTGATGGTGATTTAAATATAATGTTGGATTCTAAAGAAAAGAACGACAACATATGTGGGAGAGACCCCATGCTCAAAACGGTGGAGAAATTCATTTCATTATGGGATTTTATCTATTTTAAACCTAAAAAAGGCAGATTTACTTGGACGAATAATCGAATTGATGTAGCTAATATCTTTGCCAGGATGGACCGTTTTCTAGTGCAGAGTTCTTTGTTGATGGAAAAAAAAAATTATATCCTCTAGCATTTTTCCTAAGCTTTCCTCGGACCATAAACCGATTGTGTTGCTACTAGAAGAGGAAGAGGAGCTCGGTCCCATTCCCTTCCGGTTCATCCCTCTATGGATTGGCAGAGATGGGTTTATGAACATTCTTTCCCAGGCATGGGATCTTCCAGTCTTTGGATCACCGAACTTTGTGTGGGAGAGGAAACTCAAAAACACTAAAGTGGCGTTAAAGGAATGGATCAAACTCTTTTAGTCAAGTCCAATCAGTGATAGAAAAGAGGCTTTGAAAAAATTGGAGGAAATCCAATTGGAAATGGAAGAATAAGAAATTACCTATTCCTGGTTGGAAAAAGAGCAACAAGCTCAGTTTAATTCCTGTCGTGCTTTCAGACAAGAAGAAGAATATTGGAGATTGAAGTCACATAGCATATAGCTGAAAGCAGGAGATCTAAATACATCCTTTTTTCATAAACAATACATATCTAGGATTTCTCAAAATCATATCTTGGAAATTACCTCTTTGTCTGGTGTTACAATTAAAGGTATTTCTCAAATTAAAGAACTTGTTGAAGTACATTTCCAGAACCTATACAAAGAAGATGGATTCATTGATTCTGATTTAACTGTTGAAATTTTGACTAACATTCCCTGTTTGGTGAGAGATGAGGAAAATGAAGAGTTAATGAAGCCATTTTCGAAGAAAGAGATAATAGATGTTATTTGGTCTATGGGGCCAGATAAAGCCCCAGGCCCTGATGGTTTCTCTTTTCACTTTTACAGAGTTTCCTGGTCAATAATCAGGAAAGATTCACTTCGGATGATCAAAGCTTTCAAGTTTAAAGCCAAAGTAGGTGGATGCACCAACTCCACTTTCCTTGGTCTTATCCCTAAATAAGTTAATCCTTCTTCTTCTGATTGATTCATACCAATTTCACTTGGTAATGCTTCTTATAAAATTTTCTCTAAACTTTTAGCTAACAAGCTCAAAACCATGCTTGGGAAGTAGATTTCACCTCTTCAAGGTGGGTTTATAAAAGGGAGGCATATTCTGGACAATGTGATCCAAGTTCAAGAAGCCATTGAATCCAGTTTCCAAAGAAAGGAGAAGGGCATGCTAATTAAACTCGATATGGAAAATGCCTTTGACATGGTAAAGCTATCTTTTCTTTACTCAGTTCTCCATTCTTTTGGTTTTTTCCCTGCTTTCATAAATTTTATTAAAGCTTCTATCGGTAAGTCGTGGATAGTGTCATTGGTTAATGGCAGACAAAAAAACTTCTTTCAAGCTTCCAGGGGTCTTCAACAGTGTTTCCCTCTCTCACATTTTCTGTACATTCTTATGGCTAATGCTTTGAGTAGAAATTTAACTGCGGGGAAAAATGAAGGGATTATCGCAGGCATTCACCTAGCCAGTGGTGTTGAAGCTACCAACCTAACAAACGTAAAAGCATTGTGTATGGCTGGAATGTAGATCAATCAGCTGTTACAATCATCTCCCATATTTTAGGCTTTGAAGGATTTGCTAGTTGGGATAAGGGTAAGTATTTGGGACTCCCTTTAACCTTGGGAAAAAATAACCCTTCTCTATGGTTGGAAATTATTGGCAAGATAAAAGCAAATATTGCCTTGTGGGGTTGCCATTGGTGCACAAAGGCAAGGAAGCTTACTTTGATCAAGTCAACTCTCTCAGCTCTTCCTATTTTCCAATATTCTCTTCTCTTGGCCCCTAAATCGATTACGGATTAGATTTCCAAACTGGTCGTAGATTTCCTCTAGAGTGGAGGAAAAGGAAATCAGAACCGTATGCATTTGGTCAAATGAGAGGTTGTTAAAAGACCCATTTTAGAAGGTGGATTGCAAATCAAAGACTTGGTATTGGTCAATTTAGCTTTGGGAGGCAAATTACTATGGCAGCGCTTCTCAGATAAAAGAACCCGGTCAACCAAATTTTCTGGAAGAAATATCTTAAAGGAGGATCTCTCAGAAATATTCAGATGTCAAACTCTCCCAAAGGATCTATTTCATGGAATCTCTGCAGAAAATGTCTTGATTTATTTACCAAACATCTCTAACGTATTCCAGGAAATGGCAGGAACACGCTCCTGTGGGATGATAAAATTAATGATTTTGTTTCTCTCAACTCCGATATTTCCCTTGCTGAGATCATTATCAAGTTGATGAATAAAGGCCTTTTAAGGCTATTGGATCTAGTTTCTTGGGACAACCACGGTAACCGGGATGCGTGGGTTCTCCCAGACCTTCCTGACGTGCCAATCGCTCTCTCATATTCCAAAAAATATTGTTGTTGTAAAATCCTTCTGGAAAAGCTCCCATTCATTCAACGTGTAAGGATGTGTGGGGTTGGGGTCCCACTAATTCCTACTCAGTCGCTCATGGCTTCCAGTCATTGTAGAATTCAGTTGATTCCACTCACAGCGCAACCTTTTGGAAATTAGTTTGGAATTCGCCCATTCTACCAAAAATCAATTTTTTTACGTGGACTCTTATGAACCAGAAAATTTTAACAGGTGAGAACTTGTCAAAGCATGGCTTCTATGGACCTTTCAGATGTTGTCTTTGCCTTCAAGTTGCTGAAACTGCAACTCATCTCTTTGTTGGGTCTGAATTTTCTTAGAAAGTTTGGATTCACTTCTTGCACGGGTTGCCTTGTCTCCCTGTTCCTTCTATTTCTAAACCTGTTAATTTGTTTAAGATTTGGCAGTCAAGGTATCTTGGCCTTCTTTCCACCAGTTTTGAATGGAGGAAAATATGGCAAGTGATTCTAAAATTTGTTTGGTGGAAAATTTGGTTAGCTAGAAATGATTCGATTTTTAACAACAAAGTCATAAAGCCATAAATTATAGCACCATGAGCTAAGGCTCTTCTATTGGAAGTAGTTGGAAATATTCAAATTGATGCCATCAAACTTGAAGCTGACCGTAAATAACTTGGATCTCTGCTAGTGGACAAAATTCAATTGGCTTCGGGCAAGACTGTTTTTAAACTAAGTTGGAAGGTCAGAACCTCGGAAGCGAAATTTCCATATTGGTGGAAAAAGCAAAAAAAACTTTAATCTTCTTCGATGGAGCATCAAAAGAAAATCTTGGGAAAGCTAGGGCAGGAGGTCTGGTTTTCTTTCCAGGAGGAAGGTTTGAAACCAGTTTCAGTTGGGGAGTTGGACAACTTACAAATAATCAAGCATAGTTATTTGCACTTCTTAAATCCTGCCAAATTGCAAAGGCAACTGGCCATAATAACATTCAAATCTTTGGAGACTCAGAAATTATAATAAATGTTCTAAATTCGACTTCAAAGTTCAATAATCTCAGTTTGAATGTGTCAATGCAAATACTGAACTTCATTTTGATTGATTTTGAGTCTGTCTCCTCCTATCATATTCTTCGTGACTTGAATAAACTTGCAGATTTCAAGGCAAATCAAGGTTGCCTTCTTCCTCTCGGAATGTTAAGCTTGAATGACGCTCCTAGTGTGTTACATCCTATTCCCTAATTTTGCAGTGAGAAGACTTGTAATCATGGAGTTGTATATTCTGAAATATTTGTAATTGGGTGAAGGCCCATTAGTTCCTTCTCAATAAAAAAAATATTAATCCTTTTGGTTAATATATATATAACACTCAGACCAGGCTTTATAAATATAAAGTACATCCCACTTTATAAAGTACTAGGTACCACCTTTTAATGTCATTGTCCACCCCAAGGCATCACAAGGTGAACAACATTTCCTTGGTACTTTTTCAACATGCCTCCTCTTATTGGAGTGTCCCTTATCCCTTCAAACAAGTAAAGTCTAATGCAATGTGTCCTATTCATTGTGATTTTTCACGTGCAATTGAAGGTTGATGTAACTTAGGGGATGGGTGTATAAAAAGTATGTCCATTTTTTATATTTATGCCTTCGATCAACTCCTTTGTGTAGAGTCATTAGGATATGGAGAAATTAAATCTCCTTGAACTTGTAGACTTCTCTTCTTATTCTGGAAATTATTTTGGCAAGTTTGTTGTTCTTTGGAGGAGAGATATTGTTCATACACTGGATAACAATATTGCAAGTTTGACGCCTTGGAGAAGTGTAAGTCTTCGCCTGATTGTTTGATGTTGTTCCCAATCCCTATGCAAAGTTGATTTCCTATGTTCCTTTGGGATCAACGATGATCCCCCCTTGCACCTGCCACTTGTGCGTTTCTCTTGGATTCTTCATCAAAGAAGAGTTTATACTTATTTTATTGTTTCAACCATTTTTTGAACTCTCATGTTGATTTTTCATATTTCCCATCAATGATAATATGTTTGCTTGATTCTTGTTGTTTTAATCAAAGTGACACCACTTGAAATACTTTTTGCAATCCAATCCATTTCATATATGTCAAACATGCATGTTTGACGTCCTTTCCATCCTTCGATTTTGATTCCCTCTGCCACAAGTCCTTGAACTTTGGTCTGTGTGTCCTTGGGATCATCTATACCATCAAACATAAATATTTGGGCAAGGAAATCCAAGCTCTCTTAAGGATCAATTTGTTTATAAAGGATCCTTTGTACCTCTTACTATTGAGTAAAGTTATAGTCAAATTATGAATTCCCATGGGATTCAACACTTGATTTGCATAGTGTGCACATAGATGGCTGAGATATTCCCCTTTTATTAAGTTTTTTTGTTATTGGGAGTTTAGTGTGTGTCAATACCTAGCAAAAGTATTTTTTGGTAGCTCGTCTCTATGCCAAATGTGTTTCCAAAAGTTCAATCTTGTAGGAAGAGTTTGATAGATGGGTTGGGATTGATATCCTTTCTTCACAATGTACTAGATTTCCTCCATCCGTGGGAATCCAGTTCCATTGACTCAAAAGGGACAAAACATTTTATTTGATTTAACAAGACAAGTTCTAAGTGAGATAGAGTGGGGGGATACTTGAGTACCCATCCAACCTAGCAGGATTGATCTACAAACGAATTTGAAATGTCAAAGAGTGTATTGATTGATTTGGAGCACATTCGTTCTTATAGAGGATGGAGATATTTGAATCACTCGATTGGGGGGTTTCCCATAATACTATCCTTCTATATATCTATTATCTTACCATTACCTATAACCTTAAGTGGCTTTCAATTGGACTAATGGAGCTATAACTTCCAAGAACTTCCAAATAAAAGAGCCTTTTGTATTGTCCAATATGTTGTTAATTCATATTTTGCAGTTCCCAAGATGGAATTTTTTAATGAGAACCCTTTCCACCATTCTAAGTTACTTGTGATCAATCATCATAGAATCTTGCCTCTCATTGATGTGTTCATTAGGTATGGGTGTTTTATTACTAACCCACAATGTTCTTTTTGGACTCTAACTACATTCAACTTGATTAATAGATTTTTTTTCTCACTTTTCATGCCCCCTTGCCACAGGAACCTATGGATTTTAGAAGAAATATGTTTCATAATCCCCATTGGAGCAAGCATTGTTGAGCACAAATAAAGGGGGGTTGTTAAAGACAGTGATTTGATGAGAATAATTCTTCAAGTTGGGTTAATCCATTGAGCACTCCATTGTTGGAATTTCCCTTTGATTTTGTTTACAATATTATGGCATATCTTCATTGTTGGGTCTCATAGGGAAAGAGGCATGCCTAGATATTTGAAGGAGGACCAAGCTTCAATACAGGTTGTTGTCACCTTTCACACACATGGGGGTTAAGCTCAACATAAAAATTCAAGTTGCTAGGTGTGTCCTTGGGGTAAATTATTGAGTCAAGTACTGTCACTTGATATTGACTCCTCCATTTAGGAAACCTCCTAATGAAGTCATGGGGGGTGGTACCTAAGAAACAGTTTAACTAAGGCTCTTGAGTTTAGTTGGTAAATGATGGAAGTAAGTTTCTTAGGAGTTTTTTGGAGTAAAATACTGAAACAATATTGTTTGCAAACTTTAATAAATATTCACCAGCATAACATCAACACATAAGAAAGACTGAAATAACTGCGAATCAAATCAGTGTCAATGTAGTCAAAGTAAAATAATATTGTTGAAATGAAATGTTTTGCAATGTGTCTTGGTTAGTTTTAATTATTAAAATGTGAGTTGAGTTACAGCAAGGGGATTCTCGATATATTGAAAGTATTGAGAATATGTCTGGAAGAAGATGAAAGTGGTTCCTCACTCATAAATTTGGGTTGAATCAGAGTCTTTGAGAAGGTGTCCAACACTACGCCAACAAGGATGTAGCCTGTCTATATCTCGAGGTCACTAACCAGTGGTTCCCTCTTCCTTTGAAGGATTTGCCCACGATTGTCAAATATCGTACGCTAGATCTTCGTAATGTTTTTTCGGGTAGTTGATTTTATTAATGGATTATTAGATTAATGTGAGGAATTTAAAGAGTGTCGCAAACCGCTTTTAATTCCCCAACGATCAGGAAAATCCCGTAGAGGGAAAGCGCATACATTATTTTACAACAAAATGTTTATTCCAATTTGATGAAGAAAATATGTTAGTAAAATCAAATACACTAATGACAAATTAAACCGCAACTATGTGTCACTTTAAGATCATCCACCAATAATCTACAAAAAGCCTTTGGTTGGTGGTGAGAGCATACTTTGTGGCAAGGAGTTAGGTATGAAATTTAAAGATGAAATCAAAGAAAAAAAACTGAATTATACAACCTTTCTAGAAGGCGGAGTGTGTGCATGTGTTGATTAGTAAAGTGCAAACCATGAAGGAGACTGGGAATCCCCCCAAGGGGGTGGAGTGTGGGCGTTGTGTAGCCCACTTGCTTGCTTTATTATTGAATTTACAATATCATGAAAATATAAATTATTATTGCACTTTGATCCTTAAAAATGATAGAAAGGCTTACAATATTGTCGAAAGAGAAAAGGAAAAAAGAAAAGGGATGGAGGATGGAGATTTTTATGTCCCGGGTGACTCGGAACTTGAAATTTGAGCAGTATGTCCTCCTCCTTTTTTCAAAAACCGCTAAAAATAGACAACTTAAATATGTTATAATGTCACAAATTAATCAAAACAAATGCATAATCTACCCTACTCAAAATGCTCAAAAATTTGTAAATTGTTTATTGAAAAGAGCACTTTGAGAAACTAAATCAAATCTAGTTCAAGATGAAGTTTTTAAAAGGAATCTAGATTTGATATCTATGCCTAATTAAAATCAGATTTCAGATATCATATTTATATATCTAATTTTATTAAGCATCAAGTAACCGCAACCAAGAAGAAAGGATTGAAATTTTTAGAGAAGAAGAGTGCAATCCCCAAGCCCGTGCTTGAAATAAGTGAAGGAGAGAGGGATCTACAAAATAAAGATGTTAAGCACAAAAAAATGGATGTTGTAAAATAGAAGTGGGTGCAACCGATAACCAAGCCCCTTCCACCTGAGATAATCCTGCAAAATCTTGACAATTTCTCATACAACCAAGGTTAATCCAGTTAATCTCATCAATAAAAAAGAAGAAGGAGAGCATAAGTATAACCAAATACAGTTTATTGCTCCTAGAAAATTATGATAATGAAATTCAAATAAGTAAATTTACAACATAAAATACTTATTAAAATTAAACTGGATCTAAACACATCATTTGACAAAAATAAAGCATGAGATTCAGTCGATTTCACCTCAAATTTAACCAAGTCACAAGCCCATAATGCAATGCCACATATTAGCCTCCAAAGCATTCAATATTATTAACAAAATATCAACAACAAAATTTACAATGGGAAGAGTTTCAATACATCCTCCTGAATGAGGAGCAAGAGCGTGCCTTTATAGCAAAAATATAGCTCAAACTCCAAGGGGGCGCAATTCCCAATGAGGAGGTGGCTTTGGTGGTTGAAGAAAAGGTGGGAGGAAGTTTGTATGAATGGGAGGGGATGTTTACACCTCTATTGAGGTATCCCACTTTGCTTGGGAAGCCTCCATGTCACATACCCCAATTTTGTAAAATAATGTTATTTGTTTTAATTTGATTCCTAAGACATTATGTTAAATTTAATGCTAAGTAGAAACTGATGACTCAGCAGAGTCAAAAGATGTGGAATCTAATTCTGAATATTTTATTTTTAATAAATAAAAGTGGAGACAACAGCTTGGGAGAGTTGTTAATAAGAGTGTTACTAGTCAAACTGGTGGAAGGAACTAGGTGGAGAGCAAAAGACAAGTGGCAACATCCTCAAACACTTCCTATGTTGCAGGTGGCAACTTCCCTACATTTGGGCTCATGATCCCCCAAGAAAGTGGGATCAGAGCAGGTGGCTCAATTAATGACAACTAACCCAAAAAGACCTAGGCAATCTTTTAAAAAGTACCCAATGTAGAGAGTTGAGGCTGCTTAGATATTTTCCAGGAGAAGAATCATTCAGGAGGAATGCACTTCAAGGAATTCATTGGGGAAAAGGGAAAAACTGTAAGAAAGGTGTTTTGAGAGATAAACTGCAGTAACTTGGTCTGATACAACTTGTTAGCTGAGAGAATTGACTGATAAGTTCAGGACTGGTATTGAGTCTTAGGACTAGTACTTGATTAATTGCTGCACCTAGTTCCAGCCAGGGAGACCAGAGCAAGCTCGAGGGTCTTGAGGAGTCGCTGTCTGAGCGCTCTCCAGGAGTTGGTAGGGAGGAACGACCTCCCATTGCTGTTATCGACCAAGCTCTAAGAACAGGTTCTGCTATTTATTAATTTCTGTGTTATTATCTGTGTGTGATTGAATAATGCATTTACAGTTTATGATGTAAAAACTAGGATAGAATATCTTGATTTGTTTAGTAATGAAATTATTCTTAATGGGAAACAAATCCCACCTGTGTTTTTCCCCATCTGGAGTAATCCAGATCGTACTCTAGCACAGGTGGTGTATTTAAATGAAGATAGTATGATGTGTATTTAAATAAGATGTTAGCTTGATCAAGAGAATGTTTACTTTTATTTCGTTATCAGAAGAAATAGTATTCTGTACATGGAGTAGGGTTAGGGTTAGACTTAGATTATGAATGTCAGATTTTAGTAAAAGAAAAAGAAGCTATATCTTTTCACTAACAGAAGTATGTTGGTAGATAAATAGTTCTCTATATAGCATTCATTTCTGTAATCTTATTACTTATTTTGAAACCAAAAGAAAATGATATATTAGTTAAAATAGAGTAGGGTCAGACTAAATAAAAATGCTTTTAACTTTACATATTATTTCTTCCAGCTTAGGATAACTAACTACTGTATGTATAGCAACTAAACTGTGAGTAAGAATAGTTAAAATCTTGATTTAATTCTACAGATAAACTAGTTGGTTTCAGAATATACTTATGGATGGTAATGTAATTCATTCATTCATTTTTATCTAGCTAAGCTTAAACAAGATCTACAACTACTAACCTATCCTTTATAAAATGTTAACAAATATAGAGCATAGATAGTTGTTATTTCTTTTATTTTATAAATGCTAATATTATAACATAAACAGGATAATATAGAATACGGAAGGTACTTCTTATAAATTATTTAGTGTAGAAAGTATAAGAATACAACAATAAAATACTATCTTATTATATATCTATAAATAGACAAAGAATAAAGATAAAATAAATAATTGTAGGAACAACATTACTTGCAGGTAAAATAACATTTATCTCACTATAATAAATATTAAGTAATACACATTTTATACTTAAGAGATGTAACTATCAGTTACATAAATACAACTGCAAGAATAATAAATTATGTAAGTTCTAAAAGTTAACAACTACAAAACAATAATTATAACCTTACCAGAATAGAACGAGTTAAGGTAAGTTCGCATAAAAACATTATACAGTTACCCTGAATAATTTACAGGTTATAAATTAAATATATTAACTTGCAGGAATCCAAGTAACAGAACATAGATATGCTCGATTTACCGAGCTTAAATAACCATTTACACAATACAAATAATAAACAAATAAACTACAGTAGTACATTGTAATTTAAAAGTAATTTAAAGAAACAGTAAATACATTTGTTTATATAGCCAAGTTAGGGTAAAACCCTAATATATTAAAAATTTACAGCAGAGGTAAAACCAAAGAGTTTAAGCTCTTCTAATGCCTCTCGGCTTCAAACAAAGTCAACAGAGTATGGCTTTAACAACCTTCCTTTCATTTATACTTATATATACAAGTAACTATAACAAAATCAAAATTTACAGTCATGGCCTAAGCCGGAAACCCCGCATAAAGCAAGGGTTTTAACATCAATAAGAAACAGTAAACCAAGTAACCAGGTAAACCAAAACCATGAGGGTTTTGCAGGCCACGACGACCAACTAGCAAATGTTCCATAAGGGACCGGACAAGGAAGAACAACCATGGGGTATCCAAGGCTTACCCGTGAGCAAGCCGTTGCCACAACCTCGCACCAACCACGCATAGAGAGACAGGTCAACACCTGTGAACAACGAAGAACATTAATGTTAATAACTTGCTTCAGAATTAAACTATTGTGTATTAAACAAATATGCAAAGATAATAAAAAATTTAAATAATATTTCTTACCTCAAAGCTTCACCAAAACATAACCACCCACGAGAAGAAGCGCCACCACCAGCGTGAAGAGAAGTAAGCCTTTCATCAGCTGCAAGGGAGAAGGTATTATTACATAGTATCAACCCACAGCGACAAAGAATAGTAGTCACCTGCCAAGCAAGTATGAAAGCTTATACAGCAATAGTTCTTCAAGCAAAAACACAGAACACTGTGAAACCCTATGACGCAGCAAATATCAAGCTACGAAGCCACGACTCCCTCTTTCGAGCAAAGGAAAAATGGGACTGCACAGTCTATTAATCTCTGAGCTAAACAAGTAATGAAGGATAAACCCCGGAGGAACAAATAACCCAGCCCAAGCAGCAACAACATTATTTAAAAATTCCCTTCTCCCGAACGTGCAGGGCGAGCTCACCTTGTACAGGAAACAAAGAAGCCGAGCCGGAAGACTACCAGCGCTGACTTACAGAGTGACAGTGCAGACAAGAACATAGTATCAGAGCGGCCAGAGGCCCGAAGGCGATGGAGGGAATGACAAGCTAGGGTTCAATGCTGTCCTTTTAACTATGCAACACATGGCCATGATGATGCCACGTTCGCCAAGCAAATAATTTGCATGCTTTGGGTATAAGCATATAGTCCCGGTGAACATTCTACCAAGAGTATTATTTCCAATCATTTGTTAATCAGAGGTTCCACCATAACCCATGTTTCCAATGTCAACCTAACATGCATGTTGCATGGAAACATAAGAATCATTACTATAAAAACTTTGCCTTAATACTCATCAAAAGCGTGTGTGTTAATACGACCCATTATTATATTTTGGCATGCATTTTCTTTCAAACAATTATAACCTTGGTATTAGTTTTTTTTTATAACAAAAACGATTATATTAATATTGATGACTCAGCTGAAAACGCTAAGCTAGATACAGTAAACAATCATCCTCCAAGGTGCTCCATCCTTAGTCTGTAGACCAGCAATCTAAGGGGGAATTTCCATGCTTACCTCCAAATTAACATTAAGTTCATAGCACCCTACAGCTATAAATTTATTAGTTGCACTATCCGCCTTTTCATTAAGATCCCTAAGAACATGAAAGAATTCTATTTTCCTGAACCTTTTGGCCATAGACCTGATTCTATTTATCAGTCTTTCAGTCCTCTCATTTTTGCCCCTTTTCCCCCCATTCATTGCTTGGATAATAAGCCTAGAATCCCCGATAACCATGACTTCATCCACTCCTTCTTTTTGCACCAGCTTGAGGCCTTGCCATAGCCCATACGATTCTGCCATATTATTCGAATCATGCCCGATATTCCAAGAGTATTCAATTTCAACTTTCCCTCTTGGATTTATGACGACTCCACCTCCTCCCGCTTTACCCGGATTTCCTTTTGAGGCCCCATCAAAGAACAATTTGAAGATTTTCCGCTCTCTTAACCAATTCTCGAACTGAGATTTATCCATTCGGATTTCCCATTCCTCCAACTTTTTGGAAGCTATACTGTTCGCTGGCTGAATATTGAGACTTTGCATCCATTTATTTTCTTTTTCTGTCAACTCAGCTTTACTGTTCGGTATCTTGGTGCTTCTTACCACCTCACCAAGTAGAGCATTAATTTTAGCAGCGGTCTTCCACTCCGGTTGACTCTTATTCAGAAAGACTCTATGATTTATTTCTATCCAAATGCACCAGCAAATGATTTTAAGTAGTTTCAGCTAGCAAGCTTTCACGCCTTTCTTCTGGGCCAACTCGCCCTGGTACCTGTTTTCCCAATTAATGAAGAGATCCTAAATACTTTCAGCCCATT
Organism: Pseudotsuga menziesii; assembly: GCA_001517045.1. Lineage (NCBI taxonomy): Eukaryota > Viridiplantae > Streptophyta > Pinopsida > Pinales > Pinaceae > Pseudotsuga > Pseudotsuga menziesii. Next base: position 278,803 of record LPNX011142022.1, on the reverse strand, counting down.
GTTGCATGTCACCTCCAATCTACGTTACTTCCTTCCATATAGATAAGGCATACGGGCATTTTAAGAAAAGATGGGGAATAATTTCTGAATTCACAGCACAGAGAGGGCAGCAAAATGGGCCTGCTATCCCCCTTTTCTCCAAGTTCTCGCTAGTTAACAGTCTTTGATGGATCAGTGTCCAATTGAACACCTCGATTTTAGGCAGCGTGCTACTGTTCCATAATTTATTCCATATCTTAGGGTTCATTGGAACGTTGTAGTTTGTTGCATACTCAGCGTACCCTTCAACCGTCGTGTAGGAACCAGTCCTCGTGCCCCAGCCTCGCCTATCCTTCTGATTGATGGAGACCGGTGCTATCCCTGCCAGATGGGAGATTAATTGAGTTTTTTCCTCCTCCATCGCTGCTGGGCAATTTGGTAGAGCCCACGTTGACCATCGCTATGGATAATTCATCTCCCATTCAGATATACTCCAGGGAGTGCTCAATCCCCTCGCCTCCATCCACTGCTGCAGTCGTGGTAGTCGTGGAGGATATTTTCCTAGAATCGAGTCCTGCCAGATTTTGATAGCTTTCCCATTACCCGAGATCCAATGTAATTTTCCAATAAATCGTGGCAAGGTCTTTTTGCAAATATTGTAAATGGGGGATCCCTTGATTCTCGTTTGCTCCCCTTCCAGGCATTTGAGCCTTGTTCCCGGGAAATATTTATTTTTAAGAACCTGATTGCACCAGGAAGGTTTTGAGTCAAGCATATTCCAGAGTAGCTTGGCTCCAATGGCCAAATTTTGAGATTTCAGATCCCTAATTTGAAGGCCTCCCTCTTTTCTTGGCAACTTGATTGTTTTCCAACTTACTAGAGCAAACTTTTTGCCACCGCCATTGTTCCCACCGTTCCAGAGAAAGGATCTCAATAAACCCTCAATTTGATTTATCGTTTTGACAGGAGCGAGGAGAAGGGAGCACTAGTAAAGCAAGTAGCTGTTCAGGACAGCTTTAACTAAAACTACATTCCCAACCAGATTTAACCAAGCAGTCCCCCAGCCTGAAATTTTCCTTTTAATTTTTTCCACGATGGGGTTCCAGTCAAAAGACTTAGATTTAATTTTGAAGATAGGGACTCCTAGATATTTGAAGGAGTTCCAACTAACAGCTCCATCCATATTTAGAATCTGGGTTATATCTAAGACTTCTCTAGGATTTATGTTCCATCCGAAAATATGACTCTTCGTAAGATTGCTTTTACTTCCAGAGGCCAAACAATATCGGTTTAGTTTAGTTTTGAATCGGCTTGCTATGATCTGGCTGGCACCTCCCATTAAGATGGTGTCATCAGCAAATTGTGCATGGTTGATATCTTGAATCCCTCTAGCCAGCCTTATGCTTGTAAGCTCCTGCTCTAGCCTAGGATTTTCCAATTGAAAGCTAAGGACCGAGGCCTAAATGGCGTAAAGAAGGGGGGAGAGCGGGCATCCTTGCCTCAGTCCTCTCGTAGCTTGAAAAAATGGAGCAGCTCTTCCGTTGATGAGGGGGGCAATCCATGGATTGCTAATGCAGGCCTTGACCCAGGAGACAAATTCAGGAGCAAATCCAAATCTCAGCATTACTTGGAAGAGGAAAGGATGGCTGACTCTATCATAGGGGTTTGCGAGATCTAGTTTCACCACCATTCCTTTATCTCCATTTTTCAGGCTAGAGTGGATGGCTTCTTGCACTAAGATGATGTTATCCCAAATCTTCCTTCCTTTTATGAATCCGCCTTGGTTCTCCGGGATGATAATTGGCAATATATGTTTTAACCTGTTGGCCATGATCTTAGTAATAATTTTGTAACCTATGTTACACGGGGATATTGGCCGGAACCTGTCAAGGGACTTGGCTTCTTTCTCCTTGGGGATGAGGGCCAAGAAGGCTGAGTTTGTACTACCTCCAATCTTGCCACAGTTTTGAGATTTTCTAACCATTTTTAGTAAATCTTTTTTAATAATGTCCCAGCATATTAAGATAAAATTAACATCATACCCGTCTGGTCCTGGGGCTCTGTCCTCTTCCATGATGGCGATGACTTCTTTTATCTCTTCCAGCGTGATGACTCTCTTCAGATTTTCATTATCTTTGCTCTTAACTGACCTGGGGATCAGATTCAGGAGTTGGGCGTCATATGGAGTAGGTTGATCGGTGAACAGGTCACTGAAGTAATTGGTGGCTTCAGCTTTCATTTCCTCGAAGTTGCTAATTACCCTGTCGTTGACTTGAAACTTGTGAACTCTGTTATGGCTTTTCCTGGCCTCGGTCAGTTTGTGGAAGAAACTAGAATTTTTATCTCTGTCCTTCAACCATTTACATCTTGATTTAAGGCGCCACCACTCAGCCTCTTGTCTACAGGCCGCATGGAGTTCCAATTGTAATGAAGTCTCCTTTTCTATATCATTAAGAGTCACCGTCTTGTCCTCCATATCAGCCTGGTGAGACTCCAGCGCATGGGCAGCTTAGAGCTTGGAGTGATTTGGATGAGGAAGAGTTTTGGCCCAGCTCTTCAATTGTTTCTTGAGCCTTCTCAGCTTCTCCTCCCATACAAAGAAGGGAGAGCCTGTTACAGATTGAGCCCATGAGACTGCAACAATTTTTAAGAACTCATTATGATTGGCCCACATAGAATTAAATCTGAACGGAATAGGGCCCAGATTTTTTTCTTTCATCATTTCCAGGAGGATGGGTTTATGATTAGAGCCTCCGAAAGGTAAGATTTTGGAAATCATATTCAGGCCCTACAGGAGAAAGGTGTCCTGAACTAGGAAGCGATCGAGTCTGGCAGCAATGTGCCCGGGGCCGATCCTCCGATTGTTCCAGGTATATTTCCCTGTAGTAGGCTTAATGTCAATGAGGTCCTAGAACATGATAGTGTCTTCCACAATATCTATGATGGGGTCTCTGGTTCTTAATCCCCCTCTCTTTTCATCCTGACTGAGGGTGACATTCAGGTCTCCAGCCAGAATAACATTGCCATGTCGATTACTCCTTTCTTCACAGAGAAGAGACCAGTAGTTTAGTTTTTCGCCATATAAATTAGGTGCACATATGTTGAATATAATTACTAGGAAGTTGGAGTGTTTTTGCCTCAGCACAGTGAGGAGCTAGTGATTGTTGTTTTTGATGGCCACAGCTTCATATTTTCTATTGTCCCATAGAGTTCCTATACCCCCGGATGCTCCCCTAGAACTTAAAGCAACGGAGCCCTTTTTTTTCCAAATTTTTTTACTGACTTGGAGGAATGCAGCTTCCTCCATCTTGGTTTCCTGGATCAGCAAGATGTCCGATTGGTGAAGGGAGATTAGATTTAGCATGGCTTCTTCCTTGCCTTTACTTTCGATCCCTCTGCAGTTCCAGGAAATTACTTTCATTACTTACTTTTGGTGGCCGTAGGCATCCCTTTCGGGCCATGCCCATGCTGGCGGGTACTTCTTGAGTTTTTCAGCAGCTTTTCCAGGGTTAGTTGGGATCCTTGCAGCTTATCCTTGTATGTTTCCTGCTCCCGCGCTTCTTTTCTATATTTCCTCCCTTTCGTTTTGGCCCTTCTTGGAGTCGTAATTTGAATTTCCCCTTCCTCCTCTTCTTCCTCTTCTGAATCAGGTTCTTCTTCAGATTTCCCTTGGCTTTCTCCTTCTTTTGTCCCTGCTAATCCTTCCTTGTTATCTTTCACTTGATCTGAGAGGACTACATCCATCTCCTTGCTTTCTTTATAGCTAGATCTGTCTTTTGTGTCATTAGTGTCATCCCTTGCTTCCGCAGATTCTATAGTCTTTGAGATCTCTTGGATTTTTTCGGAGGGGCTAGTTATTTCTTCGCTCCCCTCTCCCTTCTTAGGGCCCCCTCTGACTTGGTTTTTGGATCTAGATCTATTCACCCTGTGCCATCCTTCCCCCTTCTCATGTTGGCTCTCAGGTGTTTTTGGGCAGTTTCGAATGAAGTGCCCGTATTCGTGGCATCCTCTGCATTTGAAGGGAAGTTGTTCGTAGTCCAGCTTTTAGATGTGGGACCAGTTCCCCACCATTATATTTATTGCTTCTGGCAGTCCAGCTTCGAGGTCGAATTCAACGCAGATGTGGGCACAGGCGTATTAGTCCTTTGGACTAGCCATGTCTATGTATTTCCCCAGTGCGTTCCCTATAGTGTGTAGGGATTTAGGGTTCCAGCAGTGCATAGGGAGATTGGGCAGTCTAACCCAGACTGGCACAGCTTTCTGGGTATCGGCTTCAAGATCAAAATCCGGGGTCCACCCATTGAGATAGAGACCTTGCGACCCCATGAAGTAGGGCCCATTCCTGAATATTAGATATTTGTCGTCTTTGGATTTGAAATTGAAGAGGAAGTATCCCCTGCCGATGGAGTAAGAGGCTACGTTTTTAGATATTAGCGCTCACCAGTTCCTTTGGACCCAACTATCTGTGGTTTTGGGTGAGGGCCAGAGCCCTGTGAATTGCCCAATCAGAGCCCGATCTGCCAGTGACAGGGCAACCTGGATCGTTTCTTTCGGGGGGAGGGCTACCTCTGGCACATCTTCAATTCTTTTTACGAATTTTGGTAGATCTCTCTTTCTTGATCGTTTGGCTTGGTTGGTGATAATCCTATCAAAGGCTTCTGATCGAGTATGCGGCAAGACACCACCTACTTCCTCCACCATCGTGCTGCCTCACCCGGTCCAGGCCAGCCTCAATGCATGTTCAGAAGGAATAGCCTCAGTTCCCACTATCCAGCCCAGCAGATCGCAGAACCACCACGCAGTTGCATGCACGCTGGAGCCGGCCTGCTATCACGCTTTGGTTCTCATGCATAGGATCGCCGGCCTTCGGTTCAGCAAGAGCCAGGTCGCAAATTTTAACCCTACTTAATCTTTATGGGTTTTTCTTCAATCAAATAAGATCATAACCTTGATATTAGTTAAGCCTTATAATATGTTATAAAAGGATTTCGTAACGTTTATTTTGGTGAGTACATTGCTTACAAACTAGTATTCGCTGAACCAAACATTTGAACATAGCAAGGATATAAACAATACTTGACCTAGCACATTATGCAAGTACAGGGGGCATTTTATAAAAGCTTATAGAACTTTAAAACAAGGTTAAACTATAAACTCATCATGGAACGTGGTTTGTTCTTTGACCCCTTGTATTCACACATTGCACCTTCTTTATACATTGCAAAGTATTCGCTCCACCAACAACCATAACTCTGGCCTAAATTTATACTATATGTTGTTATAAAGGAAGTTTATAGAAGTGACCTGAGATCTTGAAGCTCATGGAAACCCTGGTGAAGTTCTACATATTTCACATTGTTCAGAGGAACGGTAGTAGTGCATTCAGTTTGGTTGTTCTGTTGCTCAGCCGCTGATTTCATGCTAGGTCGATTTTATCCCTAGCTGACTTGAATCGGTGGAGGTTTTTTGCCTGGGTGCAATTATTTTTCTTGGTTCTTTGAATTTGGATTTGGGAGTCTTCGATCCAAGAAAGATTTGACTTATTTGTTGTTTGTTATCGGCTCTAGAGCGCCCAATTTGGGCTTGGTGTGTGGATTTGCGGCCTGAATCAGTGCATGGACGAGTTGAGCGTTTGTTTCTAAGACCAGCTTGTTTTTTAGCATAGATCATGGGTGTATTGTTTGGTCAGCCTGGTGAGGGTGAGCTACAGCTGCTTCCTGGGTAGTTTCTGGCGGTTTTGTATGGTGATTATGGTGGGGGTTTTTGTTGGTGGAATTTCTGTCATGCCAGAGGAGATTTTAATTGATTGGTGCTAGGTGATCTGGCATTTTTGAGGGGCCGTCTGGGTTGGCATGGAGGAAGAGGTGGATTACACCTCAGATGGGATTAGTGAAGGAAATATTTTTGTGGGTGGAGATGTAAATGCTGAGATGGGTTTGGATGGGCATTTTATTATGCGTCCTACTTCTGCCAGGGGTTTTTCTCCGGTTGCTTCTCTGGGGCTGGGGGGTTTAGAAACGAATTTTAGGCCCTTTGAAGGCTTGGCTTCTGACAGGCCTGATCTAGCTGGCATTCTAGGTCGAAATCTTCAACCCCAACATGGGTTTTACACTAATTTTCATTTATCTTCAAAATCTCGGCGTGTGGGTAATGGATTGGGCTCCTTTTCGGTGGTTGGATCGGAGGCTCTCCATGGCTATGACCTGGGACAAGGTTGTGGAGGATCGAAACTATCCAGGGATATTGCGGCTGCCCCGGGAGGTGGTGATATACCACCAGAAGTTGAATCACTGATAGCTTCTCAAATAGGGGCTTCTGAGAAGACTGTCCTTCATAAAAAACTTCCTAAGTCTGTTAAAGAACGGAAGAGAAAGGATAAGTTAGTGTTGGGGGTGGATGTATCGATGGAGGAGGTAGAGGATTTCTCTCTTACAGCGGTGGTTGGTCATGTTCGAGGCAATAGGTTTGGTCGAGGTTTTCTTCAGCGTTGGGCGGCTGAGCATTGGAATAATTTGGTGTCATCAGCCCCCGAAATCCGGGTTTTGACAAAAGGATGGTTTTCCTTCATCCTAAAAAACAAAGGGGAGGTAGATGCAGTGTTAAGTCAACATTGGTCAATGCTGGGCGTCCCTATTGTTCTGAAAAGCTGGTCCCCCTTTTTCGACTCTAAGACGGAAAAAATTGATAAAGAGCCGCTGTGGGTGAAGCTTCCAGGGTTCCCCATGAATTTGTGGAATGAAATCCGTTTTGCCGAGATTGGGAATTATCTTGGTGAATATGTCTGTTCGGATTATTCACATCATGAGACTGGAAAGTACACGGTAGCCAAGATTATGGTTAAAATTGATCTTCGACTGGGGCTCTCTGCTGAGATAATTGTACAATCCAAGGATGGGGACTTTGTTCAACTTCTGGATTATGTGGGGGTGCCGTTCAGGTGTCACCATTGCCACGTTCATGGTCATCTGGTAGCCAGTTGTCCTTTACCTTTTCGAGTTAGTAAGCCATCGACCGATGAAATTGCTGTAGGAAGAACAATTCCTATGTCGAAGGAGGTTTCTCCGGAGGAGGTGGTTGAAGGTGGGGGGCCTGTTATTGATAGGGGGGTGACTTCTGATATTGTGGTTTCATCTGACATCAGTGGGATGATTGGATCAAAGGTAAATCTGTCACCTTTGGTGCACAATGGTCTGGAGACTTCCGGGTGTGTGGATTCGTCTACTGAGTGGGTTTCGTTGGGTACTCTGACTCCAACAACCCGGGACAACACCAGAAAACTACTGGAACAGACCAATATACGACGGGGTTCTTCTGCAAATTACTCGACCAGTCCAGCTTCGGTAGCTCCATGTCTGATGCCAGAAATGGACAGCGTTTTCACGTCATCTATTGTATCAACCAATTCTATTAGCTCTGACACCAGAAAACTTTTGGAACAGACCAATATACGTCGGGGTTCATCTGCAATTTACTCGGCCAATACAGCTTCGGTAGATCGATGTCTGATGTCAGAAATGGCCAGTGTTTTCATGACATCTCTTGTATCAACCAATTCTTTTAGCTCTGACACCAGAAATCTACTAGAACAGTCCAATATACGACGGGGTTCATCTGCAAATTACTCGGCTAGTCCAGCTTCGGTAGCTCCATGTCTGATGCCAGAAATGGACAGCGTTTTTACGCCATCTATTGTATCAACCAATTATATTAGCTCTGAGGACAGAAGTATTCGTTATGCCCTTAGAAGTAGGGAGATTACAGTAGAAGGAAGGGGGGGGAAGGGACTTTCTGTCTTGGCTAATGGTGCTCGGGGGAAAGGTCGGGGTAGAAAATCATTTTTGTCTAAATCTCAAGATCGGGCTAAAGTGGATGTTGTGATGGGCAAACAGTCTTCAATTGAGTGGGCACTTAGAGAAGTGAAAGCCAAGGATGGGGGTTCCACATGATTATTTTGTCCTTCAATTGTTGTGGGTTGGCGAGCCCCATTAAAAAATCGTCGCTAAAGAGGTTGGTGGAGCTAAATCAACCGAATATTTTACTGTTGCAAGAAACACTGGGTGGTAGTGAGGATGTAGTTCGGTCTTTAGAATTCCTGGATGGAATTTTGTTGGTGTGGATGCTCGGGGGCGTTCTGGAGGGCTGGCCTCGGGGTGGAAGGTGAAGAGTTATAGGTGTGATAGTTCGTGGGGAATATCTTCTGGTGTTGGCTTGGAAGTTTGGGATGCTGAGATTGGTAGGATGATTACGGTTCTCAATATCTACGGGCCATATTTAAATAGGGTTGGTTTCTGGGACTCTTTGTTAAGTATGGATCTTTTTGAAGGAAGGGAGGTGGTTTTGGGTGGGGATTTCAACTTTACTCTGGGGTCTTCTAAAGTGTGGGGGCCTCGAGCTGTTACGGATTCATTAGCAATTTTTTTCATACATGCCTTTGCCAGGAAGGATCTTCTTGACATTATACCTCCTAAGTTAACCCCAACTTGGAGGAATAAGAGAGCGGGGGATCAAAGGGTGGCAAAAAGACTGGATCGATTTTTGGTGGCAGAAGTGTTGGCTCTGGGGGTTGATTTTGTCAGGTAGTGGGTAGGGTCAGGTGGGATTTCTGACCACTGTCCCATCTTTCTGGAGTTAAGAAGTAGAAGGAAAAAACCTCCGAGTCCTTTCAAATTCAATCCTAGCTGGCTGAAGGAGGAGGATTTTATCAAGCCGGTTCAGGATTAGTGGGTCCATCGTCCACAAGACTCTCAGGAGCATGTGGGTGTCCATTTTCATCATAATCTTAAGCGCATTAAAGAGGTCACTATTTCCTGGGCTCATGAAAAAAGGGTGAAAGATGATCAGAATTTGAGGGATGCTGAGTTGAATATTGATAGGATTCTTAATAGTCAGGGAATGGGTTTTCTGGATGACAAGCAAAAAGCTGAGTTGATGGAGTGGGAAAATCGAAGGAATGTGATTCTTTGTGAGAATGAAGCGATGTGGAGGATGAAAAGCAGGGTGATTTGGCTTCGTTGCGGTGATGAGAACTCAATTTTTTTTCAAGCATATGCTAAGGGGAGAAAATTCACAAACTCAATTTGGGAATTATCTTCTGCTGAAGGGGATCGGATATCCAGCTTTGATGGACTGGCGGAGTTGGGTGTTAGACATTTTGGAGAATTATTCACGGCACAACCTGGGGCATCCATTATGGAGGTTCTTCGGGTGGCTCAGCTTTTCCCTCGTTTTGTGGGGGAGGAAGATAATAGGCTGTTGATGGAGGAGGTGTCGCAGATTGAACTCTCGATGATTTTGCATTCCTTTCAAAAAGATAAAAGCCCGGGGCCTGGTGGCTGGCCTATAGAATTTTTCTTAGGATTCTATGATTTCTTCGGGGAGGAATTATTGACTGTGATTGAAGAATCGCGCAAGGCTGGGTTTATTCATGGCCCCTTCAATTCTACTTTTATAGCTCTTATTCCAAAATCTGCTAAGCCTGGTAGTTTTGATGAATTCAGACCTATCGCTCTATGCAATTGTATATATAAGATCATCTCTAAGGTTATTGCACAGCGACTCAAACATATTTTGTCTCAGCATATCTCTAGTGAGCAATTTGGTTTCTTGGAAGGCCGTCAAATACATGAGGCCATTGGAGTCGCACAGGAAGGCTTACACACTCTGAAAGTGCAGAAACAGAAGGGTGCCGTGATTAAGATTGATCTTTCAAAAGCATATGATAGGGTTAGTTGGCTTTATCTCCGGATGCTTTTAACTCACCCGGGGTTCTGCTACGAATTTATAAGATGGATTATGGCCTGCATCACTACGGTGAGCTTTGTTGTACTGATAAATGGTTCTGCTAGTCCTTTCTTCCAAGCTGGAAGGGGTCTCCGTCAGGGATGCCCCCTCTCTCCGTTGCTGTTTCTCCTTGTTGCTGAAGGACTCAGTCATTTTATTTTGAATGCAAAAGCTACTGGCTCCTTTCGAGGCATCTCCTTTACTCAGGTATTGTTTATTACACATCTTATTTTCGTTGATGACATATTGATATTTTGTGATGGCACGAGACATGATATTGATAAGGTGGTTGAAGGTCTCAATTTAGTGCAAGTTGCAGCGAGTATGTTAGTGAATATTGACAAATCTACAATCACATGCTCAAATTTAACTGAGCAGGAGATACACAGTTTGGCAATCAGAATTCCTTACAGGACATTGGATATTGATGATGGTTTAAAATATCTTGGTTATTATTTGAAACTGAATGCTTATTTGAAGGCTGATTAGCGCTGGCTATTAGCAAAATTAGAAAAGCGACTTCATGGATGGAGTCATAAATGGCTTTCTCGGGCAGGAAGGTTGGTACTGGTTAAATCTGGAAGCTATACCGGTCTATTGGTTGTCTCTAACTTGGATTCCTAAAGGTGTATTGGAGCAGATCCGAAGGTTGTGTTTTGCATTTCTTTGAAAGGGTAAGAGTGAAAATAGAGCAATGGTTTGGGTCAGATGGGAAAAAATTGTTGTGCCAAAAGCACTGGGTGGATGGGGGTTAAAGAATTTATTTCTGTTTGCAAAAGCTTTGGGGGCCAAAGTGTCATGGCGTCTTATTCATACACAAAGTCTATGGACGAGAGTGGTTTATCATAAATATATTGCTCCTCTCACTCTGCTTGAATGGATAAGGATGGGCAACAAGTCTAGGGCAAATTGCTATGTGGTCTGGAAAGCAGTGGTGAAGCATTTTAATTTGGTAGGTTCTGGATTAGTGTGGAGGATAGGTAATGGGCGACTCATCCGTATTGGGATGGACCCCTGGGTTGGCTGTAGAGGAGCACATGTCCTTCCTGTGGCTCTGCGGAACTTTTTGGCTGCTAGAGGCTGTCTTTTTCTGGCTGATGTAGAGGATCCTGGATCATCTACTCTTTGGCATCAAGGGTGGATTTCGGCACAGCGTCTTGATATTCCTGATGAGTTGCAGGGAGATTGGGAGGATTTTCTGTGAATTTTAAGACATTCGAATATTCGATTGACCAATAGGGCTGATGAACTAATCTGGGATCATCATCCTTCTGGATCATACTCTCCAAAACATGGATATATCCAGCTGAATGCGGAAGCTCATAACAGGGATTTGGTGTGGTGGTGGAAAATTCTGTGGAAATTAAAGTGCCCGGGTAAAACAAAATTATTTTTCTGGGCTATTCTAGAAAATAAGGCTCCAACTTGGGACATTCTGCAAAAACGTTTTCTCCAGGGTCCGGGGATCTGTTCACTTTGTAGGGATGCGGAGGAGACTATATCTCATCTTTTCGTTCACTGTCGGTTTTCTCAGGCAGTTTGGACTGATATTTGTAAATATTTGGATATCAATGTTAGGTGGCAGGGTGAGAGCGTTCTTGAAGCGTTCCATTTGTGGTGGACGGATCAAAAGGCCTCTTCCATTCGGGCTTTCCCCTGTATTTTCGCCTGGGGTATATGGATAACCAGAAATAAGATAATATTTCATGATTGCAGGGTTCAGATGGAGACCGTTGTGGCACAAGCTGTTGCAATTATACAGCATTTCAAGGAACCTATAAAAGTGATTAAAATTCGACCTGTGCGTGAGGAACAGATTGACATTTTCAGGCCGTGGGCTTATTTTGATGGGGCTTCAAAAGACCATCAATCGTTGTGTGGAGGTGGGGGCGTTCTATACAAGTCTAAGTTCCATTATTTTCATATTGTGGCTGGATTGGGGCGGGGTTCTAATAACTATGCTGAACTTATGTCTCTTAGGCTGTTGATGTTATTTGCACTAGAACAAGGATGTCTATCATTACAGATTTTTGGTGACTCCATGTTGGTTATCGACTGGGCAAAGGAGATAAAAGAATGTCATGTGATGGTTCTTTTACCAATTTTGGAGGAGGTGATCAGGTTAAAGCAGTCCTTTACACAAATTACATTTTCTCATGTCTACAGGGAGAGAAATGTGATGGCCGATCAGCTGTCCAAAGAAGCGACGCAGCAGCATTTGGATTTTGGCATTTGGAGGATTACTATACACTTACCAGAGGGCTCCTACAGTTACTATCACAGACCGTTTCATGATGGTTTTGTGGCTCAGATTTGAGTCATTTGATCAGAATTCATTTGACAAGTGATCGTTTTAATTCTGTTCATAGTATTTGTTTCTATCTGAGGGTTATATTGTCAGTATCATACTTTGAAACAGGATGGTGTGGGCTTGTTTTGGTGACGATGGTGCAATGGCACAACATTGTCGACCAATTCTTTGTTCGAGTGGGACAGGATCTAGACAAAAAGATGTCCAATTGTTCAAGTATTCGCCAGGTAGAGATTGCTGCATTTTTAATTAGGCCTGGATTGTGGCACAGTTTTGAGTCATTTGATCAAAACTCAATTGACAAGTGATGGTTTTAATTCTGATCACAGTATTTGTTTCTATCTGAGGGTTATATTGTCAGCATCATACTTTAAACATGATGGTGTGAGATTGTTTGTGCAATAGCACAACATTGTCGACCAATCTTTGTTCGAGTGGACCAGGATCTAGACATAAAGATGTCCAATTGTTGAAGTATTCGCCAGGTAGAAATTATGGAGAAGAGCTTAGTGGAGAGGCAGAGGACTATGCAGAGATATGGTTCTCTGTTTTTGGTTAGACTGGTTTTGTTGATGGTTTTTTGTTTTTGGACAGTATGGGACAGTTGATATGTTGATAATATGTGACAGTCAATTTGTGAAAATGTAGGGATTTTAGTTATCCTTTACATGTGCAGAATGTAATTTTTTCTTTTATGAAATAAAATTACGACTTTTTCCCAGGAAAAAAAAAGAGGAAGTTTATAGAATCAATATATGAAAAAAATCCTTGTGTTAATGTTAACCTCAAATGCCTTTGATTGTGTATTTATTAAACTAATAAGGTTTGCATTTGAACATGTTAAGTCTTAAAAATGTTAAGGGGCTTGACATTGGAATTTTAATGCTATCTTAACCATAACTGGATACTACTTTCCAAGCAAATTATATGCAGAAGAATTGAATTCATCAACACTATGATAACCTAATTGAAAGTAGTAGGTAATGAGGATATAATCCCTTTTAAACTCCAAGTTTTGGAAGATGGAGTATTAGTATAGAAACCGATTTTAACTACTGCACTTTACTTTCACATCACAAGTAGTAACCAAAATTTATTATGACATAAAGGGTTATGATCACTTTTTAAAATAGATCCTTAATGTAATAATCCTGCCATCTTTAGTCTACATGTAAAGAAAGATTAAGGCGTGTGCACACGACAATCATGGTAAAAAATGGTAAACATCGCAGAGTTTGGTACTCAATAAAAACTATAAACTACAACTAGAGAAAGAGAGCAACTGTCACCAACACGGATAGGACTGAATCTCGTATTCCATGACGTCTTTAAAAAGAATAACAATTTAATGATTTTACCTCATAAAGCAGTTGAAATTGAAAAGCATTTATATTCTTTTTCTGAGCTATTATTTTTGCGACGAACAATTTATCTGAATGCTTTAGTATTATTGACAGGTAGCACCAGATCTTCTTACCTGTAAGTCTGTAAGATTAGGTAAACTTTATGCGTTAGCTCAAAGCTAAGTAAGCCTCAGAACACCAAGACAGTTCCACCTTGTGGTCGCAAAGAAAAACAAGTCATTAAACTGAAAAATAATTATTCTATAAGATAAACATAATCAAGTAGATAATTCAGTTTACAAAATCATTAACATATAACTAATTAAAACAATTTAGCTAACTGCATTAATGAAGATTATCTGTATTTTCAAAATTTTAAATTTTTCGGAAAATTTGGGACTTTGACACTCCACCTCCTCTAACCAATTCATCCAAGTGGCAAGACACAACCTCCTTGAGAGAATGTGCCCCCCTTTGGTGGAGGTGAGTTGGAGGTCCTCCTTTGATGATTGAATATGCTCCTATAAGCTCATAATTTCCCCAGACAATATCCTCAACAGCCCTGACACCTCATAGATAATTCTTAGACAAGGTGTCTTTGATTTAGGAATTGGATTTTCTTCAATTTTCCCATTTATTTGACCCTCTGAGTCAATTTGGAGAGAAAATCAAAATTAAGAATTGAGAATTACTATTTGACTCCAAAAATTGGGTTTAGGGGTTAAGTGGGGGATCTGGGTCAAAAAATGAGTATCCCTATGACAAAATTGGCTTCCTAAGCCCAATTTTATGACATTTTGAACTTTTACAATTAAAATACACCTTATCGATAATTTTATTAAAAATCTAAAGATTAAAAAATCCTATGAAAGACTTAGCGCATGTCCACAAAACTTTGGGACTATGACTAGCATGGTATAATACATAGATACTGGGCTTTAATAACATTTTAAGACATACTCATCAATTTCACCATCCCGACTTTGGAGGATTTTTAGTGAAAAACTCGAAAATTATATGTCGCTTAAAAAAGCATCACATAATCGACGAGGAAAACAACACTCAAGGATGATGACCTTGATTACCAAGTCCTAAGAAAGCCAATCCTTTTACAAAAATAAACCACCATGCTATGTCATTTATTACAATTCCCCCGAGGGGGCATGAACATGTGAAAAAGGGACCACAACTGGCCCTGATGAAACCATGGAACTTCTTGAGCACTGAGTAAGAACACTGATTTGTTCTGATCCTTGGTGGCTCACTTGAAAAATCCCCTAAGTGAAACTTAGTGGATAACATTGGGAAATTTTAATATTATGGCAATTGAATGTAGCAAGTGAGTATTGATATTCCATGCATAAATTTGAAAATTTTCATTGTTTATTTTGCCTCCCAAGGAATTTTGATAATGATCAATGATGAATTGAAATATCCCAACTATGATTGTAGACACTCCTCCCATTGAGATCATGCCATTATCAAACCGATAGTAGTTTAATCCTCTAATTCCCTTGTCCATGCTTATCCCTTGCAAATTTCCTTCCAATCTTTCACTTTCCAACTTCTTACTTAGTTGGTCAACCATGATGATGTATAGCATAGGAGATATTAGACAACATTAGCACAATCCCCTATTGCTCTTGAAGAAACCAGTTGGTTTTCCATTGATAAGAGGAACTATATATGGGCCCATTATGCAGTCTTCATCCCATTTCACAAAGTTGTTAAATAACCCAACTTTTGTTAGAACATCCATAAGGAAGGAGTGTCTTACTCCATTGAAGGCAATGGTCATATCAATTTTCATGATCATCCCTTTTTCTTTGTTTCCTCGACTTGAATGGATGGCTTCTTGAGAAATTATTATATTGTCAAAAAGTTTTTGTTTTTGCATGAACCCTTCTTAATTGGAGAAGATTATCTTAGGGATGATCTTCTTCACTCGATTTTCCATTATTTTAGTAAAAAATTTGTATGAAGAATTACATGGTCAAGTTGGGAAAAATACAAAGAAGAAATATAGATTTACCTCTTCAGGGATGAGAGCCAGAAAGGAAGAATCGATGTTTCCTCCAAGTCTATGCTTCTTGTGAGTGTACCATAGCCTGCATGTCAGTTCGTGCTTGACTATGGGATAGGAGGCTCCATAGAAATTAATGGGAAATTTATCTACCCCAATGGATTTGTTGGGTGCTAGTCCTTGAATAGCATAAATAATTTCATACTCCTCTATTTTTTTGTCGAGATGCCCATTGTCTATTGTAGTATTACTTAAGGAATGTGTTATAGCATAAGTTTAGATTATTTCACACATGTTTTATTGTCTTCAAAATATAGTATCTCGAAATGGTTTTGAGTTGCAACTTTAATTGATTGAAAATATTGTATAAGAGTATCATCTTCTAGTTTGCTTTCCTTTACATAGTTCCTTTGAGTTCTTGCCTGAGCTTGACAGTGAAAATCAAAAGTGTTTTTATCCCCATAATGGAGCCATATTTTAGATGCCACAGTTCTTCTTCTACTCTTGTTTCCTTCTGTATCCTATGACATAGAGATCTTTCATTGAGTTGTATGTGCTTTGTTATGTCCATATTCTCCGCTTGCATTTGCAGAGTTTCTAATTGATTTGTGAATCAATTTTTTCTTTGTTTCATTGTTTATTTGTCTTTGTTTCTTATTCTTTGTGCGCCAATTTAATGAATTTGAGGTGTTTCTCCCATATACAATGTAGAGAGCCAAGGATGAATTGATCTTAGACCAAATAAATAATTTATGTGGCTTCAACGTCTTACAACCACATGGGAGAAAATAAAAAATGAATGGGATCATAGTTATGAGATGGGTCGATGGAAACATTATAATTGAGGAGGAGTAGATCGTTGTGGATTAAGATGCAATATAGCCATGCAACTATGTGACCAAGGCTTATTTGTTTATTGGACCATGTAAATTTCCTTCTTATTGGTTTGAGATCAACCAAGTTCCAATCTAAGATGAGATCTTCCATTTGTTTCGTGAAGGGATCTTTGACAATCATCCCTCCTTTTTTTCTTTACTAGATAAGACTAGATTTTAGTTTCCTACTACTATATACTTATCGGCTACTTCGTATTCCTTTAAGTCTAAAAGAAAGTTATAGCAATTTTTTTTCTTTGTATGCTAAGGGAATTATACATTTAGGATATTAATTTGTATACATGTGTATGTGATGTAATCATATACATATCAAGCATTGGGTTTCTTGAATATAATCAAGGCAGAATTAGAAGGTATACCATAGCAATCAAATACCTCCAAAGGGTTCTCTAGAGCTCAATGTTGCTCCTTCACAGTTTTTCCAAAAGTTTTTCTTGATTTGAAGAATTTCAAATGCTTCAAGTCCCCCACCCCACATGGATTACAATAATATTTGGTTTTTTGAACTTTACCAAATCTCTTAATACTACTTCTTTAACCTTGCTACCCATTCCTCGACAATTCTATGGGACGATATTCATTATTTTATGATTGGAGGCTTGCATCCCCTTCCTTACACACTGACTTGAGTACCTATAGTTTTTTATGCTAAGATTATGTTCCCTATTCCCATTGAATTTTTTACAATGGTTTGAAGTCCAAGGAGCTTTTCTTTGTTGGTTGTCTCCTACCATTTCTCTCCGGAGGGTTCTTTACCTACATTTTTGGGTTGTCTTTCATCATGTACTTCATCCTCTTTTTTGTCTTCTTCA
Source organism: Pseudotsuga menziesii (assembly GCA_001517045.1). Classification (NCBI taxonomy): domain Eukaryota; kingdom Viridiplantae; phylum Streptophyta; class Pinopsida; order Pinales; family Pinaceae; genus Pseudotsuga; species Pseudotsuga menziesii. The sequence continues at coordinate 261,659 of LPNX011142022.1, read as the reverse complement.
AATTTTCTATGTGCCCTTATTATGGTGAGAATTCCATAAGAGATAGTGGGTTTAGCTGACACTGGATCTATCTCCTCTTTTTAATCCAAATCATCTACTAGAGTGGTGAATGTGAGATCTAGGAAAGAGGGTATCCAGGGTAAAAGGTGGGGGAGGGTGCTTTAAAAGTGTTTGAAAACAGTGTGGTTAAGGAAAGAGGATAATCTATTGAAAGAACATAAAAACAATTTGTAGAAGGATTATATATGATTATATTTAGGTTGGACCTAGATGGCATGAGGGTTTTTACTAGAGGAGGCCATACTGAAGTTGGACTAGTTGTAGTTACATATGTGATTTGAGAAAACTCGACATGTATTGGGATAGATGATGCTAGTTGGGAAGAGGAGGGAATTGAAAGGGGGTCATTGGGATTTGTGTTTATCTCTTTTCTTTACAAACTGCCACATATCGCCTTTATTAGTCTCACCTTGCTCCTAAAACTATTTTTTTGTAGTTCTTCACAAAATGGCCATATTCATGGCAGGTTTTACACGTTAATGACAATTTTTCATACTCTAGTTTCTAGTAGTGATTCCAGTTGTCGAAGGCGAGGATGATGGATTTCAACAAACCTTTCTTTATATCTACATACAAACATATTCGTGAGCATTCAAACATGCATTATTTTGGTTATGACTTGTCGATGCATTTTCCAAGCATATTCCTATTACTTCTCAAAGAGTTTTCGTTTCAACAATGGAGAGAGAGATGTGGTAATCGTATCCACACTATAACTATTTAGGGTACTTTCAACTTTGGATCAAAGTCTAGCATCCATTGGTTCAAATACATCTCCCACGTACCAATAAAATAAGGTCCATTTATGAAAATGAGATCTTGATCTTCTTTTGTAAAAAATAGGAAGGCATAAAAACCTCACTTGCATAAATAATGAGCAAGATTGCCCTCGACAAGGATTTGCTAGTATTTTAGAATCCAAGTAGACATGGAATAGGGAGATGACCATATCCCCGTGATTTATCCACTCAACCCTCTTTTTTCTAGGGCTAAATTCATATTTTGTGAGGATGTTACTGGTAGGAAAAGATTATAGAATGTTGTCTAGTTTTTTTACGAAACAAGCAAGCAACAAATTTACCAATAAACGATATTAGATTTTGAAAGGCCTTGACCTAGATGTCTAGATGGGTATGGGGTACCCCTCTGGGATCAATATTCATGGAATAAGAAGGGCGAGTGGAGAGAATGCTATAGAGAGTGCTCAATAGAGCTTCGAAACTCAATATATATTACTAACTTGAAAATATTATTTTTAAAATATATTACTTTATATTTTCTATATGTTAACAACACATATGATTTCATTGCTACACTCAATCATGTGTGGCAATTCCTTAAATATTGTTTTTTAAATGTGTCTCTCAATATTATAGAAAACATTATAGGACGAATAAAAGAAATTAATACATCATAATAAACTCATTCTTTGAATAAGAATTAGGATATAGACAATGGAAAATAGACGATATTAAATAACAATTATAAAAATTGGAATTACCATGATTCTTAATTCCAAGTTTCAAAGGCATGCATGTAGATTACATGTTAAAGTAATGCTCTATTCTTTATTTGAAATTCATTGGTACCTCCTTGTGATAAACTTAATTAGTATTCATGAAATTCCACCATCAATGAATCAACATTGGCTGTTAAAAATAACACATAAGAATCTGTTGTACTTACTCTTACATGTTATTTAAGAGTCCAAGATAAAAAGTAGAGTGTTTGTTGCGTTCAACTCTACCTTTTCAACATTGATTCCTAAAATAGACAAGGTGAAAAGAATGGATGATCTCAGAGCTATATCTTTGTGTAACTATGTATACAAGATAATTGCAAAGATTTTAACTAAAAGAGTTAGGGGCATTTTGTCTAAAGTTGTTGTACCTAAAATTTGCATTTTTGGAGGGAAGGAAGATCCATGATGGTATCTAAATAAATCAGGAAGTTATTCATTCTACTAAGACCAAGCACATCCCTATTGTTGTCATTAGGGCATATTTGTCTAAGGCTTATGATAGAATGAACTGGAGGTTTCTCAAACTGGTCCTTACTCACATTGGTTTTGAGCTTCCTTTTGTGAATTGGATCCTCTCTTGTGTACAGTCTGTTAGCTTTTCTATACTAACTAATGGAGACCTAAAAGAGGATTAAGGACATGCTTCCCACTTGTCCCTATGTTATTTCTATTAATTATGGAAGGCCTCAGCATAATTATCAACAAAGCCAAATCTAATGGTAATCTTAAAGGTTTTACTATGGAGGATCAATAATCATTACCCATCTCTTGTTTGTAGATGATATTTTATTGTTATCTAATGGATCCATAAGGGATATTCTAAAAATCAAATCCCCTCTTGTTCTTTTCTCTAAAGCTACGAGTATGCAATGTAATCCTAATGAGTCTATTATTTCATTTATGAAAGTAGATTACGAGGTCTCAGATTGGATAGCTGGTCAATTTGAGTTTGAGATCTTTGACATTTCTTTGAGCCTTAAGTAATTGGGGTTTGTTATAAAGCCCAATGACTATAACATCAAGGATTGGGCCTGGATATTTCACAAATTTGAGAGTAGGTTGCACTTGTGGTGTAACATATGGTTATCAAAAGTAGGTACATTGGTTTTATTTAAATCTATTATGGAAGACCTACATGTTTTTTGGGTTTGTCTTGCTCATGTTCCTACATATATCCTTGAATGCATAAAAAATATATGTTTTAGTTTTATATGTATAATAAAGTTTGATTAAAATCCCTTTCATCGGGTCTCTTGGAATAGGCTCACTCTCCCAAACAACTTGGTGGATGGGGGATTAAACATCACCAGAGCTTTTCAAATCCCTTGGTGCTAAAGGGATATGGATAGCATTGAAAGGAGATGGCCTATGGGTTAAGGTCATCCATAAAAAATATATGGACCCTCTAACTATATTGGAATGGTTTTGGACCAGTGTCAAGCCGCCGAAAAACATGTTTATTATGTGGAAGGATCTCCTTATAGCCTTTTATATCTAAGATCGGTTGTATAGGAAGGTGGGAAATTATACATGTATCAGAATAGGCCTCAACCCATGGATTGGGAGTAATTTTGTGTACATGATACTTGATTTTATGGTTGACTCTCTTTTTGATAAAGGGCTTATTTTTCTATTCCAGATTCAATATTATCATAATACCACTCCCCTTCAATAAGAATGGTTGCCTTCTAATGTCATGGAGTTTGAGAATCATGATAAGATTAAATGGGATTATTTTATTAAAGCTTTGAAAGATAGTCATATCAGACTTGTGGAAGAGGAGGAATGCTTCCTATGGACCTAAAATGCTTCAAGGGGTATATATTTTACTAAGCTTAGTTACCTGGTCTTATGGGAAGAAAAAGATCACCCTCCTATTGAGTGGTGGAATATGGAAATCTAAAATTTCAATTGTCCACTTAAGGCCAAAATCTTCTCGTGGCTTACCTTGGTAGGAAAATTCCCAATCTGGGATTATCTTTTAAGGAAATATGGGGTTGGTCCCAGTGGATTTTCTCTTTGTAGACTTAAGGCCAAAATCTTCTCGTGGCTTACCTTGGTAGGAAAATTCCCAATCTGGGATTATCTTTTAAGGAAATATGGGGTTGGTCCCAGTGGATTTTCTCTCTGTAGACTTGACGATGAATTCTTAAATCATATTTTCATATGTTTCCCTTATATGACATAAATGTGGAAGTATGTGCCTATGGTTATAGGCACTCCTTCTATCTAGGAGGAGGATGAGATTAAAGACGCATTATAGCTGTGGTCGAGCAACCCAACTTTTCAGGCTTATAGAGACCTACTTGTCCTAATGATTTGGGGGAGCTGGCTTGACCGTAATAAGATGATTTTTCAGGATATATTTATACCTCCACAAATTTATGCAACTAATATTCTTTCTATTTTGGATTAGTTCCCTCAAATAAAAAAAGTATAAACCTTAGAGATGGAGAAAGGTGGAGCAAATTGATAAGACAAAGGCTTGGCGATTTTTTGATGGTTCAACTCACGGAAGTCCCGATAGTGGGGGATTTGGGGGGTTATTGTTTATCTATGTTAGTCATTGGTTTAAACGTTCAATAGGTATTGGATTAGCCACCAACAATAAGGCTGTTCTGGCTATTGTTTTGATGGTTTTGAAGCTATCCATGTCTAAAGGTGTAAACAATTTATAGATATTTGGGGATTATCTCTTAGTGATAGGTTGTTTTTTTTATTTTAAAAAGGCCTCCAACAAACATTTTTTTGAGGCCTTTTTATGATGAAATATATAGAGTGATGGCAGCCTTTCAAGAATAACACACAATTTAACACCCTTAATAATGTAGGTCGAAAGCATGATTTGATTTTCACCCGCAACATGAAGACAAAGGTAAAGCTCTATAAGAGACATAATCTCTTAATCCAACCATTACTTTCCGAAAAGGAAGATGTGAATGAAGACCCATCTATCCCACATGGGGAAATTTCAGTGATTGAATTTCCTATTATAAGTTAAGGCCAAGTAACCACAAACTTAAAGTGGAATAAAAATGCATGGAATATGTGTTTTATGAATTAAATGTTGCATTATTCATGAAAAATGCCCAAAACTCTGAAAAGGAGGCTAAATGGAGGAAATTAAGTTGGGATTCCCATCCCACATTGAAAATTTCTCTCTTACCACCCAAATCCTAAATCTATATAAGAAGCAATTGAGGTGACGATCGAGGAGGAAGATTGAAGAGCAAAGTTACTATAGCGGATTTGTGAGAGGAACTCTTTTGCTCCACACCCTTGGTGATCAAAGGCTTGAAGTGAAAGGAGAGAACCTATACCTAAGGATTAGGAATTATCTCATGGTGAGGTTGTAGACTCCACTTTTATTTGATTGAATATGAACTAATTTAATTGTACCCAAATGATATTGTTTATCAATTTGTAGGTTGTTAGATCTATATTTAGTTTGAGTATCATATGGAATGTTGATTGTAGAATAGAGAAAACATATTTTGTTTTAGTTTTGTAGGTACCAAGAGGAGAGCATGAAGGTAATCCATTATTGAAGAGAAACCAGAATCAAGAGAAGAAAAAGCAAGCAAAGGCATCTCCGAACTCTTCCCCAAACATGCACACTTCAAGAGGTATTCTCTTTTCTCCAAGCTTAACTCAAACCCTTGAAAAATGGTATATATAGAAATAGATACTTGATTACTTATCTCATACAACTGACAAAGGTATTCACCACCCCTTTGGCAAAGGAAAAGGATTTCAACTTAGCTACATAGCTATGTTGTTGATCTTATACCTATCATATTGGACGCTCCACTGGGTCGAGCACGCATCAAGCACGAGGTCAATCTGAATAAGTAAGGTTGGTACCCCACCTCTTGCTTTTTGGGGGGATATGAGCACATCACAGTATTTCAATTAAGTGACAAGTCCTCAGGGTGACATCACTTTCTTGAGATATCTAGTCTATGTGAGTTATCCTAGACTTACGACTGTCCCACCCAACCACCGATTGTGAAGTGGTAACCATAGTTTCTATTCCTAGGGCATCACATAGGATATATTGAGTGGGGGACACTTGTTATATCCGAGACAGACACATGCTTGTTTCAACTCCTTTTGAGGGTGATTAGCTAAGAGCTAGCACTTACACCTTTGGTGATTGAAGAACAGTGTAATTGTTTCTCATACCTTCGATGTTAGTAATTGTTGAGGCTTGATATCCCTTAGGAGCTACTAGTTTCGAAATGCCCTCTAATACATCTTTTCACTAAACTTCTATTCTTTGGAAAAGTATTTTTCTTACTAATTTTCATATGACATTTTTAGCTGTGTAGACATGAATGCTAAAATAAATCAACCTTTAACAAATCCCTCAGATTCGGTCTTACTTGCTATAGGTGATTCACTAGTGGGTCGCACTTCTCTTTTCAAAAGTTAGAGAAATTTGGAAAACACACACACATCTAGAGAATGTATGAATCTTCAAAGTATGCCAAATGTTTGTCCAAGTTCTACTTCTAGGGGCAACCATTTACCATGGAATGTCAATATTCCTAGTGGAAATAATGGATCTTGGAACATAAACACCTCTTGGAGTTACCCTCTACAAATGGGCGGAGATGTACAGGGGGGTCATCTGCTAACTTATCCTAGCACAATGCTTAGGGGAAATCCACCAATATACCCCATTACACAATGGAGTTGTCGGGTTCCATAAAGTACGCAATATTTTTGGGGCCTGCATTCACAAGGGGGAAAACCACCTTGGAATTCTAATCACTCCCAAGGACCAAACCAATGGAGTGGTCAGGTTCCCAGAAGTAGCCAATATTTTTGGATCCTACCTTTGTAAGGGGTAAATACACCCATTAACCTCATTCCATAATGAAGTGGTCAGGTTCCTGAAAGTAACCAGCATTTTTGGATCCTATCTCTGCAAGGGGGAAATCCACCCATTAACCCCATTCCACAATGGAGTGGTTAGATTCCCAAAAGTAACCAATATTTCTGAGTCCAACCTTCATGAGGGGGAAATCCACCTTCGAATGTTGCACGACCTATGTCCGATCTAGCTAGGCCACCCTAAGGACATCATATTGATGGTATGATTAGTTCTATTAATCAACTTGATCATGTTACCCACCAATTGGGAAACATAAATGTTCAAACTTCCCAACCTACAGTTGGATAGGCAATGCAACAATATGCTAGTCCTTCCCAAACTTATAAAGTCGTTGAAGTCCAATCCATGGACCCTGTATGAATTAAGAAGAAGTAAAAGAGTAAGCAAAATGATAATTCTGGGATTGGACTTGCACCAATATCCACCCCTCAAAATAATCCATTTTCACTATAACATCAGAGGCTTACTTTCCATTGACATTTTTTTAAGTCCACCACAACAAATGGTTCCACTTCATCAAATGGAACCACAATGGAGGACACCTTGGTCCAAACTATTGAAGGAAAAATGATAAATCCTATAGAACTTGGTGAAGCTATGAGTAGTACAACCCTATATGCTGTAGAAATGCCATAACAAGCTGTTCAAATGGCTTCAATAGATTTGGATCTAAGTCTTCCATTGGAGGTGGAATATGATCCTGTTACTTGGCCCTTTGGGCCTCTGAGCTCTCCCATATCACGTGACTTCTTTAAAGTCATTTTATCATCAGATGAAGCTATCCTTGAATTTATTAACATTTGGTTGCACCCACCTAAGGACATCTTTTGTGGGGCCATTGGGAGCATTCTTGGTTTAAATCTACCCAAGTATAGTAGCATGATTTTCACGTTCCTTGATTTGATTAGGTATATTTTGAAGCTTGCATATAGGTTTATATTATCCATTTATGAAGATGAATTTGAAATTTTGCAACCCAAACGTGCCCTAGGGTCAAACCTGTTGGAAATTGGTGGGTTATCCCACCATATCTGCATTTTGCACCATTCTGACAGAAGATCCTACAAAACATGGGACACTATAATTAACACCCCATTGTTGTTTTTGTGCCCATGTTGAGTTATACTCATAGGATTGGGAACCCTATTAATGCCATCATGACATGGAGTTTGAGACCACATATTTATATTTCATACATTTCTAACCATATCCTAATGGGATCCCAATTTTGTGTTAGTTTTCATAAGCATGTGTTAAAATACCCTCCTATACATTTGTGCCTACTTCTTCTTTGCTTATTGATTATGTTGCGTATTTCCCTTTGTAGTCATTTTTGCTACATGATGCCTATAAACCACAACTTTTGTATAATTGACCCATGCCCATGGAGGGAACATCCATAAGAGTGTACATAACTAGCTCAGCTCTTGTTTTATCTCAATCTAACCCATGCCCATTTAATGTAGTTGCATTCCCTTGAGACACGTGTTTACTCCTGTGTATTATAACATGCTTTATTCCTTTTCAAGCTTATAATGAAAAATGTATTAAAAATTCAAAAATTCAAAAATTCAAAAATTCAAAAATTCAAAAATTTAAAAAAGGGATCATTGAATCAATTTGTATTCCATCCTATAAAAAGTGGCAACAGTAAGACCTTTTATCCCTTGAACACAACACATACTTTTGCATCGATTATCAGTACACCATCTACATTTGCCTTAGGAATTTGTACCTGTAATTTGACAAGAGCTCCATTGATGGGTTATCCTTCCCATCACCAATGGAGATTTCGTTAATGAATTTTAGATTGGCGGATTTCATCAGGGTCGATTACTTGAGTCTTAATATTTGAATATCCTTTTAACAACCACCAAATGACTTTGCTTAGGAGCAGACTGAAATCTACCTACCATTCCAACATCTTGCATTATATCGGGACGAGATGTTGGGATGTACAAAAGACTACCTATCAGTGATCGATATGTTCTTTGATCAACATCAGGTGAGGGATCATCCTTGCTAAGCTTACAGATGTACTAACAAATGAAGAATCTTCCATCTGGAATCTCTTCAACATCTCCTTCAAATACTTCTCTTGGGAGAGAAATAATCATTCATAACTATGAATAATGTGGAGACCAAGGAAGAATGACAATTATCCTATCATTGACATCTCAAACTCAGATTGCATGGCATTAGCAAACCACTGAATAGAAGAATCATTTGTACATCCAAAAATAATGTCATCCACATAAACCAAAACAATTAATAAATCATCACCTTCATATTTGATGTACAAATTACTATCAACAATAGCTTTCTTGAATCCTTTGTCCTGTAGATACCTATCCAGTCTATAATACAAAACTCTTGGTGCTTGTTTCAATCCATATAGTTCCTTCTTCAGTTTGCAGACATGGTCAATATTTTCTGTCAGTTGGAATCCTTTGGGTTGCTCCATATAAACTTCTTCTTCTAGATCTCCATTGAGAAATGCTGACTTAACATCCATCTGATACACTTTGAAATTCTTATGACTGGAATAGGCAAGAAACATTCTGATAGCTTCCAATCTTGCCATTGGTGCAAAGGTTTCATCAAAATCCTATCCCTCAACTTGTGCATACCCCTTACAAACCAATCTGGCTTTATTCCTCACAATTTGTCCTTGTTCATTTATCTTATTTTTAAACACCCATTTGGAGCCTATTACATTCTTATCTGCAGGTCTAGGAACAAATTCCCAAATATTATTCTTCTCAATCTGGTCAAGTTCTTCATTCATGGCTCTAATCCACCCTTCATCCTCATTGGATTCTTCAAATTTCTTAGGTTCAATCATAGATAGAAAAGCAACTTGAGATACTTTTGAAGCTTTAATCAATTTCCTTCTTGTCTGAACTCCTTTATCCCTGTCACTAATTATCTGATTTTCAGGATTATTCTTTTTAACAATTATAGAAGGTTCTTTTGTTTATGTCTGTTGTTTTGACTCTGCCTAAATGTTTGTACTTTCATCATATGACTCTCAATCTTCCTTTTTTGGTTCTTGGACCTGTTCTTCCTCGATTTCAACTGTATCCTTTATATTTGATTCAATATTGCTTATATGAATATCATTCACAAGAATTCCTTCATCTATTTTAATGTCAATGCAGTCAAACAATTTATGCAACCTTTTATTATATCATATGTATCCTTTATTGTTTGTGGCATATCCTAGGAAAATACCTTCATCAACCATGTCATCATATTTTCCAAGATGTTCATCATTATTTTTAATATAGCATTTACTTCCAAAGACTTTATAATGTCTAATAGAAGCAGGTATTCCAACTCGAGTGAAGCAGGTCTTCCAAAGACATTAAAATGTTTAATAGAAGCAGGATAGAGACATATATTCATGAGGAAACTCATAAGAGAATATCACTTTATTATAAATTAACTTTCTTTGAGAACCAACTCAATTGAGGCTGCAACCTCTGTTTTACAAGCAACAATTTGTGGAGAGAACCAACTCTCTTGGTTTTCTAGCACCCATTATACTTATATAAGCTCCAACTTGCACACAAAAGACTATCAGTCTTCCCTAGCACCACCCTACCACCCTAGATTTAAAATTTGTTTAGTACAATATGTTGAAAACCAGATATAGCTATGCTTACCAACTCTGTTACATTCTTTGATCTACTTCTGCTTCTGCTCATTCAAACTTGGCTCCCTTCACTGTCTTTGTTCTGCGTATTCTCCCCATTTCAGTGCACATCACACATTTCTTTGCTCCCTGTTTTATTCTTGCTAATATTTAATCCTTGCTCCTGTTCATATGTCTGACTTTCAGTTTCATAATTGATCAAAAAATTGTTCAATGACTCATGGCAGGCAAGGGACCCAATCAATAAAACTTCTTTAATTGTCTACCGCCAGGTTCTTGAATTCATAACTGCTTGAACTGAATTTAGCAACGTGACCAAATATTTCTTCTGTAACTTCTGTAATCTCAATTCCGCAACTTCTGTCTCACGAGATATCTTTCCACAAAACAGCTTTCCGCAATCTTGATTCCGCAACCTTAGTCTTTCTGTAACTCAATATTTATGCAACAACCTTTCTGCAAGCTCTTTTCCGCAATTGCGGATTGCGGGTTGTCGATATGCACTTCCCAGTTTTCCCAAAAACTGACTTCCGCAACCACGCGGTTGCAATGGTCCTTTCTACAATCGAATTGCGGATTACAGATACACATTTCCAAAATTGGGCTTCCATAATTTTCCTTCTGCAAGTCTCTTTCCACAGTCGGGTTGCAGATTGCGGACGTGCCTTCAACTTTTCCTAAAATGGGCTTCCGCATTTTCCCTTCCGCAAGTGTCTTTTCACAGCCGGATTGTGGATTGTGGACGTGCCTTCAACTTTTCCTAAAATGGGCTTCTACAATTTCCTTCTACAAATCTATTTCCACGACTTCTGAGAGACGTCGATTTCTTGCATGCTCCTTCCTGAACTTCGATATGCGATCAAATACAGATCTTTCCTTAACATTGTGGATCTTCACTTTTCTTTTGCGGATCGCTTATCTACTGTACAGGTTCACTCCATGAATCCTTTCCTACCGTCGATCCATCTTTCCTCCTTTAATTTGGTTAGTCCAATCTTTGTCGAGGGAATTGAATGGAAATCAAGTCTCAACTTCTTGATTTTCGATATTGAAGGTATTCATCCAGGCTGAGTCATAGTTTGCTTCCTCAAGGGAACTAGTTTTTTTATATACATGAGAGGAAAGCCCGATTACACTCCCATCTCTGCTTATCTGTCCTCCTTGTTGTTGGATCATATGCTTAGAACTTATGTGTTGCCATCAATGACAACTGCATCACAATATGATCTATTTCCATATGATCACAATACCTATCATAATGCCAACAAAAGCGGGATTAAGATACAGCATGTAGGCGAGTCTTGGTCATAATGAGATCATCATCGACTCACAAATTTTAACAATTTCAAATTTTTGAGGGCCACATCAATCAATTATTAAATCAGTGCTTCATTTTTGTACCACTTTCCAAATTTAACAAAGAATAACTCGTGACTTTCCTTGACATCCAATTACATTTGCATGCGATGATGACTCAGCTTAAGGGAAAACACATATTGTCACGTCAATAGGAAAGAAATAGGTTTATTGTGAAATCAAAGTAATGGTTCATTGAACATGAGCTAATCACTTCAGATCATGATTTGAACAAGGTCATGGGTGAATTATTAATCCAAATGTTTCCTCAGAGTATTCATATAATCATGAATTCCTCTTAAACAAAAAGAAACATTAGACTCATACAAACCTGATGACTTTCCTTAACTGGCCACGCATAAGATTGATACTGGAATTGAATGTCTACTAGAGCTGAATATCTGAAGGGAACCATTGTATGGATGATTCATTATGAAAATGCTACGACGTGTCTATGATTTTACATGTCATTAATTCAATCATTGTCAAATTGTTGCTACATAAATAGTGATTGCAAGACTAGTTGTTGCAGGACTAGTTGATGCAAGACTAGTTACTACATGACTGTTGAGATCATGAAATGGAACTATGTATCTTTTTTTTGTTTTTCAGTCATGCCTCAGTCCTTATATATACTACTATACCTATGTTACTATACTTTAACCTCTAAAATCCCCATCTCATTCTCCCCTTGTGCAATCCCACATACATGAATAGATTAAGTTGGTGTCAAATGTATTGGGGAATCATTGGATTTCCATCCTTTGATGAATGTTGTTAACTAAAGCGAGACTTATCACCATTAGTGTCAGTGAGATCCAATGCACCCATGATGCATCCCAACAGGTGTGAAAATGTGTTGAAGTTTAACCTCTTGAGGAATCCAACAGTCAGGGAGCATCGATGTATCCCCATCGTTGTTGATGAGCAGACCTGTCATTAAAGTATACATGGCTTAAGGCATCTTATAAATCTAGTCTTGAACCCAGAAAATGTGACGGTGTTAATGGGCCACAACTGCTGGAAGGAAGGCCTTAGTGTATCCTACATTAGTCCAACATAAGTAAATAGAATATTTATTGCAACAAAAATGTAATTGGGAATCCGATTAGCCACAAGACTGGTAGGAATCTATTGGTGGATTTTTACTGAGCCCGAGCAGTTAATGCTCGTTAGATTTCAATTTTTTAGAGTTTGAAATTTTGAAAGAAAACTCTAAGGGTTTCCTTTTCCATAAATAATCTACTAGGCCCGTATAAAGGGATAATCCTATACCTGATAAATGCTTTTATCATTGTTTAATGAGCACGAGAAATACAAAGAAATCTCAATTTATTTGATGCTGAAAGAGTTTAAGGAGAAATAGCATGAGGGACTACCTCCCTATCCACTTTTTCCATATCATTATGCTCCAATAATCCCTTAAGAATGATTTGGAATTTTTCAGGAATTTTTTGACCATATAAATTACATATGAAAAATGGAATTATTAACCTCATAAAATGACTTTTTAAAAGACAAATTTAAATTCTTAACCAAACCACATAAGCAAATAAAGAAGTATGCAAACCATAAAATTGTAGACAACAGATGATAACAGAGTTTACCCCTCCCGAGATAACGTCTCTCGGCCAATTTCAATGGAAAGGATGATCTTATTAAGCCTTCAAAAGCTTGCATACATGAGTTCTAGAAAAAATTCCGAGTTCTATCATTCAAACTGAGAAACAGACCGCACCATTGTGTTCCTCTCAAAATTATGAGAAAAATGTTTATAAACTCGACCCCCTTTGCCTAAGACCTCCTATGCCACACACTTTGAGAAGACTCTTTGTCATGCTTGTATGAACTATATAGAATTATCCTTTTCATGCCTCGAGAATCATGCCCATTAATGGCCTATACCTACTACTAAGAAACTATACATTTTCGTTGTTGAAAAACTATGTAAAAAGGGCTTGAAACATCGCTTAAATAATGAAAATGGGGGCCCGAAATGGTGGCCACGTGCATGTTTTGGAGCTTACCGATCCCAACAAATTCAAAAACAAATCCCGCCGATATGAATCTATGGTATGGTTTGTAACCCAATGATAACACGTTGGTAATGGGAAACGGAGGTCCCGGGGTCAAACCCGTGGGACTCACATTTTTCCCGTTTTAAAGTGATATGAAATGCATTGTTGGATAGTTGTGTTGGTGGTGTCTTTTGTTGGAAGGAGTGGTGTTATGTTTTGGTTCATTATGCGGTACCACTTGGAATAATATGTGGCGGTTATGTGATACAAACGGACACGGGGCGAGGGCTAAGCCCTGGGTTCGTCCCTTTTTCAAACAAAGCCACCTTTCAATTTTAAATAGAAGTGAAGATTACATAGGTTAAGAACCAATAAGTAGAGGTTATGTCTAACGGATATGGTGGAGGCTTAGACAAAGAGGAGGTTGGGCGGAGTGGAGGTTGGGGGTTCGATCCTCCCCTAGTGCATTTTTTTTGGCAGATAGAATTAACCATTGCCAACGAGGATGCCACGTGGTAGGCCTTGGTTGGTCCACATGGATGCCTTCCTTGCCACTTGTCAATATGTCGTTGGTCCAACTCACCTACCATCTCACATTAACACCTCCACGTGGCCTGCTGTAGGACTACCACATCACCTGTCTGTTGACTATACATGTTGACTATACCTTCCACGCAGCACCCTGTGGGTGTGCCATGTGTCCCATTTTTTTTCCCTTTTTACCTATTTAGTCGTAACTTCAGAACTCATTAACTTTCAAGTTCAGAGGCCATTTTGCAAGAAATGAACGTCATTGGAAAGCTCTCGAAGAGATCTATATTGATGTAAGATTATTTTTACATTTTAAAGACTTTAATTTTGATCAATCTTGGATATCCTTATGGATCAAACATTCCCACTAGGAATCTTTTTTGCCTCCATAAGCATGGAATCATTCAGAAAACAAGTGAGGGTACAATTCCCTCACTCTTTCAATTTCTAGCCATCGTGCCTTGCTTGGATGCATTCCTTTAAGCCCCACATTAAGAAATTCCACATCACCTCTTGTGAAGATCTGACCTTCTTATCAAGTATGACATCTTCCTGAAGTTTATTGAGTTATTCATGAGCAAACTCATCAACATAAGGTACTTGAATTTGTACATCTTGTTCCACAATCATAGGAGGCTAATACAATTTTAAGTTTTCCACATTAAACATGGAATACATTGGCAAATAAGGAGGCAAATCTAACCGAAAAACATTGTTACCAACTTGATCCAAAATTGTAAAAGGCCCATACCTGATGGGTTTCAACTTTCTACCTTCACCTTGGAGTCTGTCTTTGCTGATATGAATCCAAACTTGATCACCAACTTGAAAGTGATGATCCACTCGATGCTTGTCATGTCTTTATTTATACTTGGATTGATTTGATTCTAACTACTCTTGCATTGTTTAATGAATCAACTAGATCTGCTGAATAGACTTCAGAGCTTTATCCGCATCAACTTGTCCATATCCCACTGAATCTTTCCCAAAAACAAAGTCTAAGGGAGACTTTGGTAAATACCCAAAACATGTCTCGAATGGAGACTTATGTTTTGAAGAGTGTATGGATCTGTTGTAGGTATGTTGAACATAATGCAACTGCTCATCCCAAAGTTTAGGATGCCTGACAAAATATCCTCGAAGAAGATGCACAACGATCTAGTTGACCACTTCAGTTTGTCTGTTGGTTTGTGGATGGAATGTTGTGCTTTTCTTCAACTTTTTGTCCTTAATTTCCCATAGAAATTACCAAAATTACCCAAGAAAGCGGGAATCTCGATCAGATATAATAGAAGTAGGCAACCCAAAATGAACCCATACATTTTGAAAGAACAAATGAGCAGCCAACTCAGCTGTGACCTACTTTTTACAAGGCATTAGAATGCGCATTTTACTGAAACTATCCACAATAACATATAAGTAATCATGTCCTTTTATAGACATCGGTAATCCTCCTACAAAGTCCATTCACACACTTTCCCATAGACGAGAAGGAATTGGAAGTGGAGTGCACAAGCCTAACTTTATGTTACTTGGCTTAATTTTTTCACACATAACCCATCCTTTCACATATTTGGAAACAATATCATTCATTCGAGGCTAATAACAATTTTTTTGCAATTGTGCTACAGTTTTCCCTACACCAAAATATCATGAAATGAGAGAATTATGAGCTTCTCTTATCACATGCACTCTTTCACTTTACGTAATACATATTTTTCTAAGATGATACAACAACTTGTCATGAATATGATGTTGAGAATATAGTTGTCGTTGATGTCAAAGGAGTTCATGAATAACAAAGGAATAACAAATAGACATGTAGCTGGATGAAATCAGTAAAAGACAAAGGATCCATTACATGGATTATCTTTGATGTCAAAGGAGTTCAACAATGACAAATGAAAATCAGTAACATGGTCGATGACTGAAGAAAGATCTGCAAAGCAAGCAATGGAAGATCCATAAATCAGATAGAACATGGATTTCGCAAGTTGGAGTTATACCTGAGATAACCCAACATTTCCTAAATTAAATCATCCTCACGATTGGAGATCGTGTGGTGGAGATTAGAGAGTGCTAAAGATCTAAGGTCAAAATTAATTTCGTTGATTAAATATCAAGGAGGATAAAAAGGTGAATCGACTGCAAAATTCCAAAGTACTCACCACGAAAGAGATTAAGATCAACTGACGAGGTTGATCATTGAATCAGATCAATGGCTGCCAGTTATTTCGCAGGGAGAACTAACGCGGATTAATAAAATCCTGATGTGCACAAAATTTGAATAAAATCAGCCTTATGATATTTGGGGTCCACCGTCGATCCAGATATGACAGTCCTAAGGGATTTCACAGATTCAACTAGCAGGTGAGTTAACTCCTGAGATGGGTGTGAAATTTTAATTCAAACAATTTTGTTCTATTTGGAGTTTGTCGTTGGTTGAAGTTGATGGAGATCGATGGATAAGGTTAATAATTGAAGCAGATCAACGACTGTCGACAATTTCATTGGGAGAAGTTGCGAGGTCTAAGAAAATTCTGATGGGATCGAAATTTCCATCAAATACAGTTTAATACATTTGGAGTCCATCGTTGATCCAATCAAATCTAGAGTTGACGACCCTCAAGGGATTTCATAGATTTAACTAGTAAGCTAGTTAACGTTATGGATGGGAGTGATATTTCATTGAGAAATAGTTTACTGACAACGTGGATAGTCCAGATCAGTCAAGAGAAATGCGGAATTCGATTTTGAGAAGGTTGACGATGAAGAATGATGTTCGCACAAAGAAAAGGGAAGATCCACAAATCCACATTTAATCGTAGATCAACGGTTAGGATTTAATCCGCGAGGAAATCTATGATGATGAATGATTTTCGCACAAAGAAAAGGGAGGATCTATAGTCCACATTAGATTGTAGATCGACGGACAGGAGTGAACCCACAAAGAGATCAACGGTTCAGAAGAAAAGCGAAAGGTAGAGAATCACAAAAATAATTTGGAAAATGTCAGAGTTCCGCTACCCGAAATCCGAAAGATCGACGATCTAGAAAACAACCACATAAGATCGACGGTACGAAAGAAAAAATGGCGAAAAGTGGAAGTCTCGAAATGACATGTTGAAAAAGTCACAAATCCGAAATCTGCAATCCAGAATATCGACAGCCAGAATAGAACTCGAACGCGATCGACGGTGCGGAAATATTGGTTCAGAAAGCAGAAATTGTGGAATGATATTTGGAAAAAGTCACATATTCAATATCCATTTTTCATCTAAGATCCATGTTCACAGAGAGCTCGAAGAAGATCAATGGTACGGAATGATTGGCGCGAAAAGCAGAAACCATGGAGTGATATTTGGAAAAAGTCACATATCCACTATCTGATTTTTATCTTAGATCTATGATTAGGAAAAATCGGAAAATGAGATCTACGACTCAGGATGATTACGGAAATAGAGATTGTGGAAGAACATGACTGGAAGAATAAATTGTAAATCGTTTAACAGGGAATTGTTTTAGTTTGTTTGAAGAATCACGATGGAGGTAGATGAATCTATGACTCAGTAATAGAGTGAGGAATTAATCTCTCATGAAGAGGCACGATCGAAGAATGAAATGGCGCAATGGTGAAGAGATACGTCTACAGGAAACGTGAAGGTATTTATACACAGAGGGATGAGTGAGAGAAATTGTCTCTGGGGTCCAGATCATAGAAGAAGAAGCAGAGACTAGTGAGTGTGACAGAGATTGAAGGGTAAAGGAATCTGCAAGATTACTAAAAACATATTAGGGTGGTAGGGTGGCGCTAGGGTAGGCAACAGGCCTGTAGGGGGTTGTAGCCTCCTTCCAGCAGAAACATGTAAATAGGGTGTAGTAGAATCCTGTCAGTTGTAGGTGACAAAACAGGGGGTTTTAGCCTCTTTCTAGTAGTTGCTGGTAAATAGGGTGTAATACCATCCTTGTCTGTAGCAGCAGACAAAAGTATTTGTAAATAACAATTTTGCAGTAATAGGAAGTATTGGTGGTTTACCTAATTGGGCTTCCATGATAAATTTGTGTTCTATTTGTTCTTGTTGATTATGTGTTTTAATGAGTAAATTAAACGTGTTATTAAATTGATACAAGTTACAATACTGATTCACCCACCCCCCTGTCTCGGTATTGACCAATATTTCAACAATTGGTATCAGAGCAAGTTCCTTCACCACAATTTAACCACTGGAAGGAAGGTCCTATTTAAAAACCACTATAGATCAACAATAAGGATTAGCCACTAACAAAACTCCATTATCCACATGAGAAAATTATGCATACTGGAGTGTGAGAATGAAGAGTCATATGATGTCTATTGGATGGAAGGTTTGGGTAGCAACTGAAATAGAATATGAAATAGGAGACCAAGCACCTACAAACCCAGAGGAACTAGGCCAATATGAAGGTAATGCCAAAGCCCTAAATGCAATCTTGAGTGGATTGGCAAACTCTGTATGTACAAAAGTTATGCGATGCAAGACTGCCAAACAATCTTGGGATAAGTTAAAAATTATCTATGAAGGGGCATCTAAAGTCAAAGAATCCAAGCTTCAAACATATAAAGGGCAGTTTGAGAGCCTTAAAATGAAAGAAGAAGAAAATATTGAGGAATACATTTTAAGAGTAGATGAGGCTGTCAATGCTATTAGAGGTCTTGGAGGAAAATTAAAAGAAGGAGAAGTGGTGAGCAAGGTACTAAGAACATTTCCAATGAAGTATGACTCAAAAGTGTCCACTTTAGAAGAATGGGATGACCTTGATGGCATGACAGTAGATGAACTACATGGGAACTTCACTGCATATAAGATGAGGATGGGACATAATGAACCTTCAAGAAAAGAGGCAACATTTAAAGCCCTATCCAAGAACCAACTAGAGAACCTAGATGATGAAGAAGCTCTTTTCATCAGTAAGCTTGAGAAAGTTACTGGGAAATACAAGGGAAAGCTACCCTTGAAATGTTTTAACTGTGGAAGAATTGGACATTTTGCCAATAAGTGTCCTTACCCAAAATAAGAGGAGAGTGATCATGAAGAATCTTGTTGTCATAAGTGTAAGACCATGGGTAAGAAGAGGTTTAAGAAAAAGAATAACTTCTATTCCAAAGAAGATAGTGACGATGAAAGTGAAGATGCATAAATCCTATTTATAGGGACACCAAATTCAGATGAGGAATCAGAAGTGGACATAGAAGCTCAATACATGGTTGTTGTTAATGAAATTGAAAAATGTAGGAAAATGAACAAAGTTTTGAAAGAGAAACTGTCAAAGTACCAAGAAGAAACAAATCAAATTATTATGGACTTGAAGAACCGGCTTCAAGAAGCCAAGAAGACTGAACAGGATCTAGTAGTTCTGCTCAAGGAGAGAATCCAAGATTCTGGAAAACTTGAAAAGGATATTATTCAACTTATAAAAGGGATTGATGAAAAATATATCAAATCAAAGTTAGAGAACAGCTCAAGGATCTTAGAGGATATATTAAGTAGCCAAAGACCATCAAATCATAAAATTGGTCTAGGATATGACAAAGTAAAGAAGCTAAAATATTCCTCTGTCACAAACCAAGGTGAAAATGAAAGAAGCTATGATGCACTAAAGAGTCTGGTTAAAAGGGAAGAAAGCAAGAAATATGTTTCATCCTTTCATGACAAAGACAGAACCAATGAGGTGTCTAATAGACCAATGACAAATATATATAAGTAGATATTTTTGGGTCATTGTTACTCTTGTAATAGTTTTGGTCATAAAGCCTTGAAATGTAGAGCTTATGGAAAGGTTTATGAATATAAGAAGGATACATCTAGTAACAAACCAAAAGGAAGAAATCATAACCGAACTGGACTTCTTCAAATACATGACATAGAGTGTCACAAATGTAATAACCTTGGACATATGGCTAGAGAATGTAAACTAAGGAAGAGTGTTTCAGTATAAGCTCAAAAACAGTGGAAGAAGATGGAAGTTGTGAAGCAAGAAGATTAAAGATTCCTCAAACATAAAGGAAAATTCTATGGATATAGTCATTGTTGTCATAAGTTTGGTCACAAGGTTGCTAACTGCAGAACCAAGGGAAAAGATCAAAGTTTGAGAAGGAAACAAGACATAAGCACAGAACATGATAAAGAACAAGTAATCAAGATACCTCATGGGAAGATATGGAGGAAAAAGTTAGATTACAAGAACTCAAAAGAAATACAAATTTCAAACATTACTGAGGTCTCCAAAGATGATGATGAGCATAATAGTGCCATAAATAAGAATGGCATCCATTATGAGGAAAATCAAGATGGATATGTAAAAGAATACACCGATGAAGATGAAGACGAAGGTGATGAAGAAGGATATAGTGATGATTGTGGGATTCTTTTCTAAAGATCTATCATGATTTAAAGAGAACCCTAAAAATAACATTTGGAGGGATCATATACTCAGGGGGAGCTAAAGTCAGAAAATTTGGTATCAAAAAATTCAATTGGTATCTAATGTTGAAGTATACTGAAAGCTATCTTCATCAAAGACAATAGATGATCAAGGTTAAATGATAAGATTGGTGTATGGTTGACATAGAGAAAGTGTAAGACCTATGAAGTAACATGAGAACAACAAAATGTGTGATTCATGAATACCATGATGTCTGCAATCGAATAGAAGATAAAGATTTTATGTTCGCTTAGAATTTCAAGTCATGACACATAAAAATTGTTGACAGTAGAAGAAAAATCAAGTCTGATCTAAAAAATAAAAAATCCATTCTATTGAAAAGTGCCAGGATGAGTAAAAATAACAGTGAAGATTGTGAAGGAACAACGAGTATTTAAAAAAAATACATTTATCAGTTTAAGGAAGTTCTTTCTAAATTTGTCTCTCAAACTTGTAGCAAATCCTGTTGTTATCTCATACCAAGGATTATGTGAAGACTTCTTAAGAAGAGCAAGTTACATAATACACATTTTTTTAATAAAGAAAGGAATAGTGTAATGCTGAGTGTAAACTTTGTCACAAAATTGTTGACAAAGGAGAGGAAGTACAGTGACAGGGGGAGTCCATGGATCTATCATTCAAGTTATCATTCAAGAACATGTTGCAAGAAAGGAACTATTAATATAAATGATAATACATTGGTTAGTACCAAGTCCAGTTAACAAAGGTGAGATATGTGGACAGGGGGAGTTGTCAAAAAGAAGAAAGACAAAAAATCCTCAATAGCATAACAGGTTATCCTTTGTCATTGTTGTCAAAGGGGGAGAATGCTTAGATGTTGCCATCAATGCCAAAGGGGGTTATTGTTGAGAATATAGTTGTCATTGATGTCAAAGGAGTTCACGAATGACAAAGGAATAAAAAATAGACATGTAGAAGGATGAAATCAGTAAAAGAAAAAGGATCCATTACATGGATTATCTTTGATGTAAAAGGAGTTCAACAATGATAAAGGAAAATCAACAACAGGTTCGATGACAGGAGAAATATCTACAGAGCAAGTAGTGGAAGCTCCATAGATCAGAATTGAAGATCCATAGATCAGACAGAATATGGATTTCGTAATCCATGGCTGAAGATGGATTTCACAAGTTGGAGTTATACCTGAGATAACCCAACATTGCCTAAATTAAATCATCCTCACGATTGGAGATCGTGTTGTGGAGATCAGAGAGTGCTAAGGATCTACTGTCATAATGAATTTCGCTGATCAAATAGTGAGGAGGATAAAAAGGTGAATCGGTTGTGAAATTTGGAAGTAATCACCATGAAAGATATTAAGATCAATGGATGAGGTTGATTATTGATTCAGATGAATGATTTCCAGTTATTCCGCAGGGAGAACTAACGTGGATCAATAAAATCCTGATGTGCATGAAAATTGAATAAAATCTACCTCATTATATTTGGGGTCCATTGTCGATCTAGATCTGACGGTCCTCATGGATTTCATATATTCAACTAGTAGGTGAGTTAATTGTCGAGATGGGTGCAAATTTTTAATTCAAACAACTTTGTTCTATTTGGAGTCCGTCGTTGGTTGAAGCTGACAGAGATCGACGAATAAGGTTGATCATTGAAAAAGATCAACGGTTGTCAACGATTTCGCTGGGAGAAGTTGCAAGGTCTAAGAAAATTCCGATGGGCGTGAAATTTCCATCAAATATAGTTTAATACATTTTGAGTCCACTGTTGATATAATCATATCTAGATTCGACAACCCTCAAGGGATTTTGCATATTTAACTAGTAAGCTAGTTAACATTATGGATGGGAGTGAAATTTCATTGAGAAATAGTTTACTGACAACGTAGAAGGTCCATATCGATCGAGAGAAATGCGAAAGCCGATTTTGAGAAGATCGACGATGAAGAATGATTTCCACACAAAGAAAAGGGAAGATCCACAATTCCGCATTTGATCGTAGATCAATGGTTAGAATTTAATCCACGAGGAAATCTATGGTGGTGAATGATTTCTGCATAAAGAAAAGTGAGGATCTGCAATCCACATTAGATCATAGATCGACGGATAGGAGTGAATCCGCAAAGAAATCAACGGTTCAGAAGAAAAGGGGAAGGTGGAGAATCGTGAAAAGACCTTGGGAAATGTCACAGTTCCGCTACCCAAAATCTGGAAGATTGACGGTCCAGAAAACAACCGCATAAGATCGACGGTGCGGAAGTAAAAATGGCAGAAAGTGGAAATCTCGAAATGACATGTTGAAAAAGTCACAAATCCGAAATCTGTGATTTGAAAGATCAACGGTCATGATAGAAATCGAATGGGATCGATGGTGCAGAAAGATTGGTTCGAAAAGAGAAAATTGTGGAATGATATTTGGAAAAAGTCACATATACGATATTCGCTTTTCATCTCAGATCAATGGTCACAGAGAGCTCGAAGAAGATCAACAGTGCAAAATGATTGGTGTGGAAAGCGGAAATCATGGAATGACATTTGGAAAAAGTCACATATCCACTATCCAATTTTTATCTTAGATCTACGGTCAGGAAAAATCTCGAAATGAGATCAACGGCTCAGGATGATTGCGGAAATAGAGATTGCAGAAGAACACGACTGGAAGAATAAACTATGAATCAGTTAACAGGGAATTGTTTTAGTTGTTTTGAAGAATCATGATGGAGGTAGATGACTCTATGGATTAGTAATAGAATGAGAAATTAAGCTCTCATGAAGAGGCACGATCGAAGAATGAAATGGCACAATGGTGAGGAGATGCATCCGTAGGAAACGTGAAGGTATTTATACACAGAGGGATGAGTGAGAGAAATTTTCTCCGGGGTACAGATCAATGAAGAAGAAGCAGAGACCAGTGAGTGTGATAGAGATTGAAGGGTAAAGGAATCTGGAATATTACTAAAAACATATTAGGGTGGTAAGGTGGCACTAGGGAATGAAACAAAGCTACAGGGGGTTGTAGCCTCCTTCCAGGAGAAGCAAGTAAATAGGGTTTAGTAGCATCCTGTCAGTTGTAGCTAGAAAAACAGGGGGTTGTAGCCTCCTTCCAGTATTTGCTAGTAAATAGGGTGTAATGCCATCCTTGTCTATAGCAGCACGAAAAAACTATTTGTAAATAACAGTTTTTCAGTAATAGGAAGTCTTGGTGGTTTACCCAATTGGGCTTCCATGATAAATGTGTGTTCTGTGTGTTCTTGTTGATTATGTGTTTTAATGAGTAAATTAAAAGTGGTATTAAATCGATAGAAGTTACAATACTGATTCAACACCCCCCCCCCCCCCCCCCCCCCCCCCCCCGCTTCTTAGTATTGACCAATATTTCAACATATGATAATCCAATTCTTGATTTTAAGAGCCATGGATTAGTGATTCATATACTTCTTTAAAGTCTTCATCCTTAGTATATTGTTCCTCAAATGTACCAAAGGAATTTGTTGAATGACAATAGAAGCACTTATTGGAGTTCCAGATAACATATCTGCAACTTTGTTCTCAATTCCTTTCTTGTACTTAATAACTAAATGAAATTGTTGTAGAAAACCCGTCCACTTGAAATGCCTTGATTGTTGTAGCTATGTTTGTGATTGAAGATATTGTAGTGGTTGATGATCAGTATGTATGATTGTTTCTTTACCCATTTGGTAATGTTTCTACTTCTTCACACTTTGTACTAATGCATACAATTCTTTATCATAGGTAGGATAGTTAATTATTGCTTTAGAGAAGGTTTCAA
Organism: Pseudotsuga menziesii; assembly: GCA_001517045.1. NCBI lineage: Eukaryota > Viridiplantae > Streptophyta > Pinopsida > Pinales > Pinaceae > Pseudotsuga > Pseudotsuga menziesii. Next base: position 237,378 of record LPNX011142022.1, on the reverse strand, counting down.
AGTGATAATATATTGGTTTTTTATGCTGCATTAAGGCTTCCCCCATGACATAACCACTAGCATCAGTTTCTAGCTCAAATGGTTGTTGTAGATCCAGCAGTGCAAGTACTAGAGCCGTGCTGATCTTTTCTTTCAGAGTGTTGAATGATTTGTGTTCTTTTCCTTCCCACTAAAATACTTTGTTCACGCTTGTCAAAGCATGTAATAGAGAAGCTATGAAGGAGAAGTTCACAATGAACTTCCTTCAGTATTGGGATGCTCCCAAAAAAATTCTGACATCAGTTTTGGACAAAGGTTGCTGTCGATGGCAGTACCTAAAAATATAAGGCAAGGCTGGTAGTAAAAGGGTTCTCCCAGTTCCAAGGTGTGGACTATCATGAGACCTTTGCACCGGTTGCAAAAATGGATTCCATCCGCCTAGTTTTGGCAATTGCAGCATCCAAGCACTGGGAGGTGCATCATATGGATGTTAAGTCTGCCTTTCTACATGGAGATATACATGAAGCAGCCTGAGGGATACATTTCAGATTCATCTTTGGTTTGCAAACTAAAGAAGTCACTATACATGTTAAAATAGGCCCCGAGAGAGTGGTATTCCAAGATGGATGCCTTCCTTTTCTCGCAAAACTTCCAAAGGTGTAAATCAGATCTGAATGTGTATCTAAAATAATATGATGGTCATTTGCTTATTATTGTTTTATATGTTGATGATATTTTGATTACTGGTAGCACCGTTGCCTCCATTTTAGTCATAAAAACTGCCCTCCATGATGCATTTGAGATGAGCGATTTGGGGCTCTTAAAGCAATTTCTGGGGCTTGAAATTGCACAAAATTCTGATGGGATAATGGTTACTCGGTATCAATACATATCAGACCTATTAGTTAAGTTTAACATGGCTGAATGTAAGGGTGCTCCATTCCCTTTTCTTTTAGGGATCAGCCTTGAAGAAGGAAAAAGCACTCCACCCATGGATTGCACAATCTACTGCCAACTGATTGGTAGCTTGCTTTACTTGACACATTCACAGCATGATATCTATTATGCTATGAATGTTGTATCAAGATACATGCAACAGCCTCATTATCTTCATTTGAAGGCATCCAAGAGGATCCTCTAGTATATTCAGGGCACCAGGACCTATGACATTCACTATGCTGCAAAATCTGAGCTAGAGTTGGTTGGTTACACAGATTCAAATTGGGCGGGAGATTCTATTGATCAGAAGTCTACTTTCGGATATGTATTCATGTTTGGTGGTGGCCCCATTTTCTGGTCTAGCAAAAAGCAGGCCACCATTGCATTGTCTTCAGCAGAGGCCGAGTACCAAGGAGCGGTGAATGCTTGCATCCAAGCTGTTTGGTTACAAGGCATTCTTTCAGAGTTTGATTTTGGTAGTACTTTGTCCACTATCCTCTTTTGTGACAATCAAAGTGCTATTAATATCTCCACATATCCGGTTACCAGGCAGAGGACCAAGCATGTAGAGATACACATGCACTATATCAAGGAATTGGTGCATGGCAGGACCATCATTCTGCAATACTGTCCTATTGATGAGCAAATTGCAAACATCTTCACAAAGATATTTTCAGAGAAGAAGTTCACTTACCTCCGTTCACTGTTGGGGGTGATTTCATCAGGGTGATCAGACTAATTTCCAGTGTTCAGCTTGAGGGGGGGGGGGGGGGGTTCCACTGGGTTTTCCCTCTTTCCTCACTTAGATTTTTTTTGAGCATTGCTTGAATTACATTATTATACAGGGTGATATATGGCCTTTGTTACTGGGGACCTAGCATTTTATGCATTTTTTTCTCCTCCTGAGTATAGCTTAAGGGGGGGTGTTGGAGTCATTTACCCAATATGCACACTTATTTGGTCAATTTTTGCCTATTTACCCACTATCCTAAGTTTAATTGGATTAATTAGCATCATATGAGCACACTATCACATCAGAATGCTCACCCATGCCCTCCTTCAGTCAAGGAGGCCAACTAAGCCTTCTCCTTCATTCAGGGAGGCTAACTGGGCTTCCTCCTTCAAACAGGGAGCATTTTTGGGGTGATTTGAGTGTCATAAATGCACTTAATTTCTAACTGATTGTTACAATTAGTTAAGCTAAGTTGTGAAGGTGCCTCCATTCATTATTTGATTGTTTTTGGTCATTATTTATGAACTGGATCTAACACAGGCGCCTACAACCACTTCTGATGACATGTGTCACTTCAGTTAACTCCATCGGAGCTACTTGGAGTTATGGATGCACTACCTCCTTCAGTTGGACATGCAGTTACATGTGATGAGTCACTTTCAGTTAGACTCGGTCATCTATTGCACTCCGATTGAGTTAGGACTTAGTTGAGAGTTAGTTATTGATTAGCTTGGTGGTTAACTATGTGTGCCGATTTTGGCTGACATTCAGTTAAGCTACACACATCCATGCAATTCGAATGACCTCCTTGAGTATTCGATTTGTCTTGGCATTCATGCACCATGCATGACCATTGTATTGTATTGTCATTATTTTATTGATTATATAGAGCTGCAACATTCTATTGTAGCACCATTATGCCATTTTCATGCTTAATTGTCTGAAATCTCTTATGAGACTGTGTTTTAGTCCCTAGATTACTGTGATAGATTTTTTTTTTTTTTAACAGGAACAGTTATGTTATATTGAAAGAATCAGCAAAGAAATTGCTGACAAGAAAACTTGTTACAACAAGCAACCTATTCTCTACTTCCTCCAGGCGATTAACCTACAATGGAACTAAGGAGGTATATCAATGCTTATAACTGAGTTAACAATAAGTTCATTGAGACCTACAACTATAGATTTATTAGCTGTAAGATCCGCCAAAACATTTAGCTCCCTAAGAATATGAAATAATTTGACCTTCCTGAACATTTTGGCCTTGGATCTAATCCTATCAATCAACCTTGTTGTTCGTTCATTCTTGCCCCTTCTTCCCCCATTCAACGCCTGAATAATTAACCTGGAATCACCAAAAACCATTACCTCGGCCACTCCTTTCTTTTGTAACTGCTTGAGACCTTGTTAGAGCCCATATGCCTCGGCCATATTATTGGAGTTATAACCAATGTTCCAGTAGTATTGTATCTCGTCTTTCCCACCCGGATCAATAACAACTCCTCCTCCTCCCGTTCTTCCAGGGTTCCCTTTGGAGGCCCCGTCGAAAAACAGTTTAAAAATCTTCCTTTCTCTTAACCAGTTCTCAAACTGGGAGTTGTCCATCTTGACATCCCATTCATCCAATTTATTAGCAGCCATATTATTTTCAACCATGATATTGAGACTTTGCATCCATTTTTTTTCTTTATCATTCAGATTTTCTTTGTTATTTGGGATTTTTGAAATACTTACAACCTCCCTGAACAAAGAATTTACTTTGACAACAATCTTCCACACTGGCTGAACCTTGTCATAAAATATTCTATGATTTCTTTCATTCCAAATGCACCAGCATATTATTTTGGGGAGTTTCATCCAACATGCTCTCACTCCTTTTTTTTGAGTTAGCTCTCCCTGATATAGTTTGTCCCATTTGAGGAAACATGCTTGGATATGGTCCGACAATTGCATTCCGTCTCCCCAACGCTTCAATACATTCATCCAAACAGAGATAGCATAAGGGCACTTTAAAAAAAGGTGGTTGATATTTTTGGAGGCTTTAGCACATAGGGGGTAGCGAAATGGGCCAGCAAACCCCCTTTTCTCCAAATTCTCACCTATCGGCACTCTCTCATGCATCAACGTCTAGTTGAACATCTCAATCTTCGACAACGTGCTACAATTCCACAAATAATTCCATATTTTTGGATTGGTTGGCACATTATAATTAGCAGAAAAACATTGGTATCCCTTAGCCACTGAATAACTTCCAGAGTGCCTTGCCCAGCCACGCTTATCCTTCCTGGACCTAGCCATCGGAGCTAGCCCAACCAAATGATTAAGCAACAGATTTTGTTCATTCTTCAACTCTTTAGGACATTTCAACAATACCCAGCCTACCCATCGATTTGGCTCAACAATCTCCCATTCAGATATATCCTAGATAGTATTACAACCCAACGCTACCATCCAGTGTTGTAGACATGGGATTTGTGGAGGAGGCTTCCCTAGAATCGCGTCTTGCCACAGGTTGACCGATTTCCCATTGCCCGGAATCCAATACAACTCGTCTTTGAATTGAGGCAATGCTTTTTTACAGATTTTAAAGATTGAAGAGCCATTCTTGGTCCCATGTTCCCCATCAAGACATCTGAGCCTTGGACCATGGAAATATTTGCATTTCAGCACACGGCTGCACCAAGAAGGTTTGGGCTCGAGCAAATTCTAGAGCAGCTTGGCTCCCATAGCCAAGTTTTTAATTCTTAAATCTTTGATTTGAAGTCCACCCTCCGATGCAGTTTGATTGTTTTCCAATTGACCAAAGCAAATTTTTTGCCCCCCCCCCCCCCATTATTCCCCCCCTACCAGAGAAAGGTTCTCACCAGACCTTCAATCTGATTTATTATTTTGACCGAAGCAAGAAGTAGGGAGCATTGATAAAGCAGATAGCTATTCAAAATAGCTTTTATTAACACAACCTTCCTAGCCAGATTTAGCTAGAGCATCCCCCATCCCATGATTTTCCTTTTGATTTTTTCCACGATAGGATTCCAGGCTGAGCTCTTGGGTTTGGATTTGAAAATAGGTACCCCTAGATAATTAAAGGACTCCTAGGTAACAGCACCATCCATATTAAGAACTCAGGTAATATCTAACATTTCCCTAGGATTTATATTCCATCCATAGATCTGAATCTTCCTTAAATTGATTTTGCTTCCGAAGACGTGACAGTAACAGTTCATTTCATTCTTGAAACGACAAGCTATTATCTGATTGGCTCCTCCAAGCAAGATAGTATCATCCGTAAATTGCGCATGATTGATTTCTTTTGTGCCTCTAGCCATCCTAATGCATGATAGCTCCTGATCTTGCCTGGCATATTCCAGTTGAAAACTTAGAACTGAAGCATGGATGGCGTAAAGCAGAGGGGAGAGCGGGCATCCTTGCCTCAGTCCTCTCAAAGCTTGAAAGAAGCGGGCAGCTCTTCCATTGACTAGTGGGGCTATCCATGGCTTACTGATATAGGCCTTAACCCATGAGATAAATTATGGAGCGAATCCAAATCTCCTCAATACCTGAAAGAGAAATGGATGGCTGAATCTATCGAAAGCATTTTCCAGGTCAAGTTTCACCACCATTCCTTTGTGTCCATTCTTCATACTAGAAGGTATAGCCTCTTGGACTAAGATAATATTATCCCAAATCTTCCTGCCTTTAACGAAACCACCTTGGTTCTCCGAAATAAGGTAAGGCAGGATATGTTTTAATATGCTGGCCACTAAGATGATTTTATATCCTATGTTGCACAAGGATATAGGCCGAAATCTGTCAAATGACTTAGTTTCCTTCTCTTTGGGGATGAGAGCCAGAAAGGTAGAATTCGTGCTACCTCCAATTTTGCTACACCTCTGGGATTTACTAACCATTTTGAGTAAGTCATTTTTTATAATGTCCCAGCAAACTTTAATGAAATTGGCATTGTACCCATTAGGGCCCGGAGCTCTATCATCCTCCATACCATCGACAACCTTCTTGATTTCATCCAGCATGATCATCTGTTTCAGAGTATCGTTGTCTTTATTTTTTATAGCTCTAGGAACAAGGTTTAGGAGCTCGATGTCTTCAGTGATAGTCTGGGCAGTGAACAAGTCACTGAAATGCCTAGTCGCTTCAGATTTGATGTCCTTGAAGTTGGTGATTAACCTATCGTGAGCCTGGATCTCAAGCACACAATTGAAATTTTTTCTAGCATCAGCTTGCTTGTGGAAGAAGCCAGTGTTCCTATCTCCATCATTCAGCCATTTGCATCTTGATTTTTTCCTCTACCACTCAGATTCTTGTTTGCATGCAGCGTGGAGGTCCGATTGCAGCTTAATCTCCGTTTGAATATCAATGTTGTCCACGGTTCTATCCTCCATGCCATCCTGGTGCATCTCCAGCGCATCGATAGCTTGGGATTTTTTATAATTTGGAGAGGGGATTGGCTTAGCCCGTGTCTTTAGAGCTTTCTTAAGCCGTCTCAGTTTCTTCTCCCATACAAAGAAGGGGGACCCTGTAACCGGGGAAGACCAAGAATCAACAACAATATTTAGAAACTCAGGATGATTGGCCCACATAGGATTGAATCTGAAAGGTATAGGGCCCAAATTCTTATCCTTCGCCATCTCAAGGAGAATAGGCTTGTGATCTGATCCTCCAAATAGTAAGATTTTGGAAGACAAATTCAGACCAAGGAGGAGGAAAGTGTTATGGACCAGGAATCGATCAAGCCTGGCAGCAATGTGCCTGGGCCCGATCCTCTTATTATTCCAATTATATTTTCCTGTAGAGGGCTTTACATCCATGAGATCCCATTCCAAAATGGTCTCATCAACAATTTCTCTGATGGGGTCTCTGACCAGGGATCCCCCTCTTTTTTCATCTTGGCTGAGGATGACATTTAGATCCCCCGCAAGGATGACATTTCCTTCCAGATTACTCCTTTCCTCATGAAGGAGGTTCCAACAATTTTTTTTTAGCATATGAATTAGGTGCATAAATATTGAAAATTCTTACCAGAGTGTTAGTGTCTTTTTGCCTCAGCAGGGTGAGGATCCAACAAGAGCTGTACTTGATGTCAACAACCTCGAATTTCTTGTCATCCCACAGAGTTCCAATGCCTCTGGGTGTGCCCCTTAAACTAATTGCAGCTTTACCTCTTTTTTTCCAAAATTTCAGACTTACATGGAGAAATGTGGCTTCCTCCATCTTGGTCTTGTGGATCAAAAAGATGTCCAGTTGGTGTAAAGAAATTAAATCTACCATAGATTCTTCCTTGCTTTTGCTACAGAGACCTCTGCAATTCTAGGAGAGGACCTTCATTACTTAATTTTAGTGGCCGTAGGCATCCCTTTCTGGGCATGCCCATGCTAGCGAGTGTTTCTTGTGTTTTTCAGCAACTTTTCTAGGGTTAGTTGGGAGCCTTGCAACTTATCCTTATAGGTAGCTTGTTCCCTTACTTCTTTCTTGGATTTCCTTCCTTTAGTTTTAGTCAGTCTTGGGGTAGTCAGTTCTATTTCCCCTTCCTCCTCTTCTTCTTCTTCTGATTCTGATTCTTCCTCTGATTTCCCCATGATTTCTCCTTCTTTTATCATTGCTGCGCCTTTGTCTTGATCTTTCACTTGATGATCTGATAGGGCTGCTTCGGATTCCTTACTATCTCCATTACTAGATTTATCTTCGACTTCATTGGTTTCTTCCCTTGCTTCGTTAGTTTCTTTAGTCTTGGAGGTTTCTTAAGATCCTTCAAGAGGGATAACTCTAGCTTCTTGGATCCCCTCACCCTTCTTAGAATCCACACTGGCTTGATTTGTAGGTTTAGATCTATTCACCCTATGCCATCCTTCCGCCTTGTCCTGTTGGATTTCTGGCTTTTTAGGGCAGTTACGGATGAAGTGCTCGTATTCATGGCAACCTCTGCACTTGAAAGGGAGCTGTTCATAGTCGAGCTTTTGGAAATGGGACCATTTCTCCACTGTTAATTTTATAGCTTCTGGCAATCTAGCTTCGAGGTCAAACTCAACGCATATGCGGGCGCAAGCGTATTGGTCCTTTGGGCTGGCCATGTCAATGTATTTCCCCAGGACAGTCCCTATATCCTGGAGAGATTTAAGATTCCAGTAGTGCATAGGGAGGTTGGGGAGTCTGACCTAGACTGGCACAACTTTGGGGGTGTCAGCCTTGGGATCGAAGTCCGGAGTCCACCCATTAAGATAGAGACCCTGCAGCCCCATGAAATAGGGCCCATTCCTAAAAATTAAATCTTTATCTTCCTTGGATTCTAAGTCGAACAGACAGTGACCCCTTCCGACGGAGTATGATGCAACATTTTTGGAGATTAGGGGTCTCCAGTTTCTTTGGACCCAGCTATCAGTAGTTTTTGGCAAGGGCCAGAGCCCCGTGAATTGCCTGATCAGGGCTCGATCTGCCAGGGAAAGGGCAACCCGAATCGTTTCTTCCAGAGGGAGAGAACCTTCAGGTACATCTTCAATTCTTTTGACAAACTTTGGGGGATCTCCTTTGCCCAATCTCCTGTTATGAGAAGCAATTAACCGGTCGAAGGCTTCAGAGCGCAAATCCGGGGGAGAATCTCCAGTCACCATCGGACTGCGCCACCAACGATCCAGGCCAGCCACTCAACACATGAGCCTGCTTGAGGTCAGCCTCGATTTCAACAATGGTACCTTTGGTGTGGAAGCATAGGATCGACCTCCCAGCCAGAGGCCTGGCAGGCGCAGCCCTCGAAGGACCCATCAAGAATCTCTCCACAGCTGCCGTCTACCTTCAGCAAAACCGATCTCCAATCCTTGACTTCTGGTAGATTGAAAACTATCTCCCTATTTCATATTATAAAAAAAAAGATTATTGTGACAGATTAATAGTAACTTAGTTTCCAAATGAAGTTTCTTAACTGTTTCTTTTGAAATGACGTTTTCTTGTGATTCACTATAAAAAAGAGTATCATTTTTTGTGTGTTTAGAGATTACCCTAATATGAAATAGCTCACTTCTCTTTCTTTCACCAACAATAGGTTCATGCTTCTAAACAAAAATAGAATATTTTTTTAGCTTGAATGCTTGTAGAAACAACCTTAGTTTCATCCCTAGAGTTAGATCCCAAATCATGTTGGATTGTTTAATTTTCATCCCTAGAGTTAGATCCCAAATCATGTTGGATTGTTGCAGTAGTGGCCTTCTTGTCTTCATTCTTCTAAAACTTCTCAAGCTTGAGTTCAAGGTGAAGTTTCCAACATTTGGATGCATCATGACCCTTTTTCCAGCAATGAGTGCACGTAGGTTTTTTTCCTTCTTTCTTCACGATAGATGTATGTTTACCTTTCCCTTTACATTTGAACTTGTTTCCATTTGGTTTAAAAGGTTTATTGGAAATGTTTTCTTTCATATTCTTCCCCTTGGACTCCATATGAGTCGGTTGATGTGAATAACATATGTATGATGTTAGTAGGATTAAACATCAGTATCATATGATGTAAATGACTATGTAATCCTCCTATATACTTGAGAAGAGTTTCTTGAGTGTACAGAAGTATACCAAGTACCAAATCTCTTTCTCTAAACTCTTGTGTGTATTCCTGCACACTTTGTCCTTTACCTTGCCTCGAATTCTACCATAGCTTGTTGCATATACCCCAATGATAAAAACTACTTTTTCAATGTTGAAGTAAACTCATACCAAGAGGATATAATTTTACCTTTTGTGGCAAGATCCTCTTGAGATCTTCTCTCCCACCATATGAGAGGGGACCCTCCAAGTCGGAGAGAAGCCAACTTAATTTTGATGCTATATTCAGTGAATTTTTGAATCCTACAATAAACTTCTATTTGAAGGACCCAATTATCCATTTTTTCAGCATTAAGTTCTCCATTGTAAATAGGTAATTCAAACTTAATATCAAGCTTTAATTGAGGCATATTGAAATCAATTTTTTCATCAAATTTCCTTTGTTTTTCAAATGGAGAATGTAAAGAACCATTAAGAAAAGATGGTGAAGATAGTGGAGTTTTAGGAGGGTCCTCACCACCTCCTTCTCTTTTACCTTCAGTATGAGATGGGCCACCTTGTTCACCCTTCTTCTGATCTTGATAAAGCTCCTCCACCATTGTTTGCATCCTCATGAAAGCCTTAAGATTTTCCCCTTCATATGGGATTGAAGAAGCCACATCTTCTCCTTTTGGTGAAGACATCCTTCCTCTTCTTGAACCAATTTATGGGTCAAATTCTTCGAGTTCTCCTTCACCACGTTGAAGCCTTGATCTTGTTAACATTCACAAACTCACAATGCAATGGTTAAGCTGCTCTGATACCGAACTTGATCTGAAAATTCAATTCAAGATATTTTTAACCATATAAATTGCATGTGAAAATGGAATTATTAACCTGATAAAAAAGTATTTTTAAAAGACAAATTTAAATGATTAATCAAACCACATAAGCAAATAAACAAGTATGCAAACCATAAAATTGTAGATAACAGATGATAACGAAGTTCACCCCTCTTGGGTTACATCTTCGGTCCACTTCCAATGAGAAGGTCGATCTTATTAAGTCTTTAAAATCTTACATACATGAGTTATGTCAGTCAAACCAAAAAATAGACCACACCACCGCGTTTCTCTTCAAATTTTGAGAAAAATGAGTATAAAATCGACCCCCTTTTCATGAGACCTCCTCTAGCACACACTTCGAGAAGACTCTTTCCCATGCCTATATGGGTTGTACGGATTTTTCCTTTTCACACCTCGATAATCATGCCCATTAATGGCATGTACCTTCTCCTTAGAAACTATGCATTTTTGTGGTCGAAAAACTGTGTAAAAAGGGCTCGAAACATCATTTAAATAGTGAAAATGGGGGCCCAAAATGGTGGCCACACGCTCGTTTTGGGGCTTACTAGTCCCAACAAATTAAAAAATAGATCTCGTTGATATGTATCAATGGGATGGGTTGTATCACAATGGTAGCATGTTGGTAATGGGGAACATAGGTCTCGGGGTCAAACCCATGGGCCTCACATTCCTCTCGTTTTTACATGATATTGAATGCATTGTTGGATAATTGTGTTGGAAATGTTGTTTGTTGGAAGGAGTCGTGTTATGTGTTGGTTCATTCTGTGGTATGACTTGGTTTAATATGTGGCAGTTATGTGATACAATTTAAAACTAAGCCACCTTTCAACTTTAAATAGAAGTGAAGATTATATAGGGTAAGAACCAACAAGCAGAGGTTATGGCTAGCAGTTATGGTGGAGGCTTAGGCAGAGAGGAGGTGGGGGGTTTTATCCTCCCCGACTCCAAATTTTTTGGTAGATAGAATTAACCACTACCAACTAGGCTACCACATGGAATTCCCTCGTTGGTCCACATGGATGCCTTCCCTGCCACTTGTTAGCCTATCATTGGTCTAACTCACTTGCCATGTCGCCTGGACGCCTCCATGTGGCCTTATGTAGGAATACCACATCACTTATATGTTGACTATACATGTTGATTGTACCTGTCACGTGGCACCCTGTGGGTGTGCCATGTGGCCCATTTTTTTCCATTTTACATGTTTAGTCGTAACTTCATAACTCAATAAATTTCACGTTTGGAGGTCATTTTGCGCAAAACAAACACCACTGAAAATCTCTCAACGAGCTCTATACTTCTATAAGATTATTTGTACATTTTGAATACTTTATTTTTGATCAATCTTGGAGATCGTCCTGGATCAAAGAAACTCCTCCATGGTCTTCTGATACAATTTCAGCATATGCGCATTATGCAAGAAAGTCACCTTTCCATCATCAATAGTCTTGATCCAAACAATTTAATTATCAAATACCTCTTCAGCTTCATAGGGGCCCAATTAGTGTGTATTGAACTTCCCTTTAAGATTTTTGAATTTAGAGTAAAATAACAAGGCCTAATCCCTTATTCTAAAATGCCTCTACTTAATGTATCTGTCATGCCACCTAACTCTCTATTGCTAAACAAATGTTGTATGTTGAGCAATATCTTGATTGATTACATCCAGTTCATTTAGTTGTAAAAGTATTTGATTTTGTGCCTCTGTGAGGTCCATGCCCAACTTAGCTCCCATCTTAAAGGTTTGAATATGAACTCAATCAACAATAGGACTTGCTTCCCATATACCAATTCGCAGGGGGGAATCGGTAGTATCCATCCATGTAATTCTATAATCCCATAAGGCCTCCAAAAGTCTGTTTGACCAATCTTTCTTGTTCAGCTGTACTGATTTAGTCAGTATTACCTATAATACCTTATTCATAGATTCCACTTTCCCATTTCCTTGTGGATGGTATGGACTTTACTTCCAATGAATAATCTAATATTTTCGAGTGATTTCTTGCATAAGATTGGAAGTAAACTAGGCACCTTGGTTAGTAATGATTTCCCAAGGTACTCGAAATTGAACAAAAACATCAACAAATAAATCCACTACTACATTTTCCATAGTTTTAGGTACTACTTTTGCTTCCACCCACTTAGTCACATAATCAATACAGACCAAAATATATT
>LPNX011142022.1:106739-224961 GCA_001517045.1 Pseudotsuga menziesii | reverse complement strand
TATATATATTATTGATAAAGAATTTTGATGGGCCTTCATCGAGTTACATCTATTCAAAAAATATACAATTCCTTTTCTCCAAAGCTTCTCATTTCAGGATTAAGGAATATGATGCATCATACTAGGTTCGTCATTCAAGCTTAGCATTACTTGATGAAGAAGACATCACTGATTTGCTTTAATATCTATCAACTTATTCAATTCGCGAAGAATGTGATAAGAGGAGACCGAGACACAGTCTGTCAAGATGAAGTGCAACCTTTACATAGTCACGTTCAAGCTGAGATTGTTGAACTTTGTAGCAAAGTTTAAAACTTTTATTATAATTTATGAATCTCCGAATATTTGAAGGTTGTTATGCCCAACTTCTTTGATGAGTTGACACTCTTTTAGAAGAGCAAATAATTTTGCTTGATTATTTGTAAGTTGTCCTAATCCCCAACTAAAACTAGTTTGTAGCATTCCTCCCAGATAGAAAATCAATCCACCTGCTGCAGCATTCCCCAGATTTCCTTTTGATGCACCATCAAAGAAGATTGAGACTTTATTTTTTCTTTTCCACCAATTTGAAAAGTCTTTTTTCGAACATCTTACCTGCTAAAATGGATTGATAACAAACCTTCCAGAGCCCAACTAAGTTTTATCCACCTGTAACAATCCATGCCAATTATGCTCAACTTTGAATTTAATGACATCAAGATGATTGTTTCCCACAACTTCCAAAAGCAGGGCCTTAGCTTTTATTGCTATAGGTTCTGGTTTTGTAACTTTGCTATTAAAAATCAAGTCACTTCTTGCTAACCAAATTTTCCACCAAGAGAATTTTGGAATGGATTGCCAAATTTTCCTCCATTCATGACTTGTTGAAGAAATTCTTGGATACTTGGACTACCAGTTTGCAAATAGACTGATAGGTTCAATTGAAGGATTTGAGACCAGCAACCCACTCAAGAGACACGCCCATGCTTTATGAGTAAAATCACAACCAACAAAAATATGCTCTAAAGTTTTAGTAGCTTGTTTACAATAACAACATCTGAATGGTCCAAAAAGTCTACTTTTTGACAGGTTTTCACCTGTTAGAGCTCTCTGATGCATGGGAAACCAAGTAAAAAAAATAACTTTTTGAATATTGGGTAAGTGCCACATTGTTTTCTAGAAAGAGGCGTTGTGTGTAGAAATCGAATCGGTTTGAAATGATTGATAACCGAGAGTTGCCGAGTAGTTTCCAGAAGAACCCCAACCCCACACGTCCTTGCATGTTGTATGGATTGGAGCCAATCCTGTCAGTTTGACCAACAAATATTTGAATTGAGAGTGTAGCAATGGATGTCCACAGTATGGCAGTGCTGGAAGTGCCCACACTGCCCAGTTTCGCTTACTGTCCCAAGAATACATATCAAACAGTCGTAAAAATCCTTTATTAAAAAGTCATGCCTTGATCTCTGTAATAGTTGAATCGAAATTTAAAGGTGCATTACCTTTTATTTTATCATCCCACAACAACGTTTTCTTGCCATTTCTAGGTATGCGATAAATATGCTGAGTAAATAAGTCTAATCCTCTTCTCCATAAATTCCAAGTTATAGTTCCTTTAGGAGTGTTTGTCACCTGTAAATTTCTTAGAGTTCCTCCTTTCAGATATTTTTTCCAAAAAAATTGATTGACTGGGTGTTTTTTGTTAGAGAAGAGTTGCCACAACAACTTACCTCCCATAACAATATTAGCCAATCCCGGGACTCTAATATGCAACCCACCTTCTATAACTGGTCTTTTGACAATGTCCCAAATTACCCAAATGCATTTGGCTCTGATTTCCTTTACCACCTCTCTAAAGGAAGTCTCTAATCAACTTGGATATCTGTTCCATAATAGATTTTGGAGCCAGAAGGAGAGAGGATTAATCAATTGGGAGAGTTGAGAGAGTTGACTTAATCAAAACAAGCTTCCCTGCCTTCGTTAGCCAATGACCACCCCATGAAGCAATAATTGCTTTTATCTTGCTAATAATTTCCATCCAAAGATAAGGGTTGTTTTGTCTTATGGTTAGTGGAAGACCCAAGTACTTGACCTTGTCCCAAGTGTCTACGTTCCAACCATACACAACACTCTTCCGATTGTTGATAAGAGCCCATAAAATAATACAAAAATGTTGCATAGTTTCTTTAAAGATTCTTGCCAACCTCAACGAATCCCCTCCGAAGAGCAATGTGTCATCCGCAAAGAGAGCATGGTTGTTAGATTCTACTCCAATGGCTGACTTGATGCCCAGAATAATCCCATCATTTTTTCCTACAGTTAGCTTTCTACTCAAAGTATATGCCATTAGAATATATAAAAGCGGTGAGAGCGGATAGCCCTGTCGAAGACCCCTGGATGCTTGAAAGAAGTTTGTTGGTCTGCCATTTACTAATGGTGTTATCCAAGGTTTATCAGTACAAGCTTTTATCATATTTATAAATGCAAAACTGAATCCAAATGAGTTAAGAACTTTGTAAAGAAAGGATAGATTTACCCTGTCAAAAGCATTTGCCATATCACGTTTTATTGACATGCCCTTCTCCTTTTTGTGAAAGATAGAATGCATGGCTTCCTGCACATGAATCACATTGTCTAGAATGTGTTGCCCTTTTACAAATCCACCTTGAAGAGGTGAGATCAACTTCACAAGCAGAGGTTTGAGACTGTTAGCTAAGAGTTTAGATACGATTTTATAATATGCATTACAAAGTGAAATAGGTCTGAATCGATAAAAAATAGTTGGTTTAAATTCTTTAGGAATTAAGGCAAGGAAGGTGGAGTTGGTACATACAAGGCCTCTTTCTATCGTTGGTTGGATTTTTGAGAGATTGCTTTACCCAGTCCTTTAATGCATATTTGGTATTTTTTAATTTCCTCTCCCAAACAAAATTTGGTGACCTAGTGACTGGGATACTCCACGCCTTGATTATAATGGGAAAAAAACCATTTCTGTCAATCCACAAAGGACTGAACTGAAAGGGAATGGGGCCGAGGTCTTCTTCGTCCTCAAGCTACAACAAAATTGGTTTATGGTCCGAAGTGAGTTTAGCCAAGATACTGGAGGAGATGATTTTTTTCCATTACAAAATAACTCTAAACCATAAATTGATCCAACCTGGCTGAGATATTTGCTGATCCTGTACGATTATTAGTCCAAGTGTATCGGCCTCTTTTTGGTTTAAAGTCAATCATATCCCAAATTAAATTGAGATGCTCCACCATTTTGTGCATGGGATCTCACCCTCAAACTCCACCTTTTTTCTATTTTGGATCCAATGTGATATTTAAGCCACCAGCCACAATAATATTTGATAGAGTGCTTGCAGCAAGAAAATCTGATAGAGAATTCCAACATTCTCTTTTCTCTTGAGAATTGACAGGAACATATAGATTAAAATAGTCAAGGATATCTTACTTGGGATGTGCCGGAGCTCAGTAAATATCCAGTGTTGCGATTCAAATGAGTTTTCCAATGAGAAAAGTTCCTCTGTCCACAGGGTTGCAAGTCCACCAGATGAACCTCGTGCACTCACAGCCTTCCATCCATTATTTTTCCAAATCTTTTTTCTTAAGGATAGAAGACTGCCATCTTTCATTTTTGTCTCTTGGAGCGGAAGAACATCGAGAGAATCCATTCTTAAGAGGTCTTTAACAACTTCAACTTTTAAAGAATTTCCCAGCCCCTTGCAATCCCAAGAGACAATGTTCATTATTTATAATTGCCAGAAAGAAGGGGCCCTCCTTTTGAAGGTTTGGCTTGAGTATTCCTGCTAATTGACATCTCTATTGTAGCTTGACTTCCTTACATCTTTAGACATTCGACTTCTTCCTCCCGAACCTTCTTAAGAGTTTTGCGTCCTTTTTTTGAAGACCTCTCAAGGGATTCTTCATCAGATGATCCAGAATTATCCATAGGTTTCTTTTTTTTTGCCATTTCTGCATATGTGGGAGAGTATCCATCCGCAGGAGTACCAAGATCCGACTCAGTTGATTCTTTATTTCCTTATCTTATCTGATTTTGAGATTGTGGAACTTCTCCCTCTTCAAGCACTGAAAGCACTTGTTCTTTTGGAGTGCTCAACACTTCAAAATTGTTTTGAGATGTTATTTCCTTCATTGCTGCTCCAATTTCTTTATGTTTATGACCGGTGGGATTACTACCTAACCCCATTTCTCCTCTTGTTCCCTTTGATTTATTTCCTTGCTTTGTTGTACTTGTTTTTTGACCTTGTGTCCATTGGTCTCCCTTCTCTTTGACAACTTCTTCCTCAGTTTTTTTCTTGCATGGTCTGGAAAAATGCCCATAGCCACGACAATTTCTGCACTTAAAAGGACATTGCTCATAATCTAGCCCTTGCACATGTGACCAATCTGCTACTGTCAAATTAATCACTTCAGGAACCCTACCTCTAGATCTACTTCAACACATATTCTGGCACAAGTATATTGATCTCTTCTTTCAGCCCTATCAATATACTTCCCCAATGTGTTTCCTATAGCTTCTAGAGACTCCGAATTCCAACAATGAAGAGGAAGATCCGACAGCCTAACCCATACAGGAATAGCATAAGAGACATCTTGATTCGGGTCAAAGTGCTGTTTCCACTTATTCAGGTAGAGCCCTTGAGGACCCATGAAATATGGCATGTTTTTAAAGATTAAATCTCTGTCTTCTGAATTTTCAAAAAGAAATACGTAGTATCCTTTACCTATTAGATTGTTGTGTATGCCTTCTGAGATAAGGCGCTTCCAATTCCTTTGAACCCACCCATCGATTGCTTTAGGGGATGGTCAAAGGCCAATAAACTGGCCAATAAGACCCTAGTCTGCAATGTTCAAGGTTGTTCAACATGGTTGTTCCATAGGTAGATCCACCAAAGGAATAGCGTCTAGTTTCTTGACAAATGTTTGTTGATTATGACTGATCTTCCTTTTGCTGCTTACATCTACTAGTCTCCCAAAAGTAGTGAGTTCAAGGGGAGGGGAGGAACCCCCTCCATTGGCCATGAAAAAAACTCTCAAAATAGTGCAAATAAACCCTGCAAAAATAATCAGTTGAACTTCTCGAGGAGGGCACAGTCACCCAGGCACTCAGGGTGCACCTGCAAAGAATCCTGAATATCCACAAAGGGCCGAATCACCAAACCAGGAAGAAACTCTTCTTGAAACCAAGAACAAAGGGGACACTCTCACAGCCAAAATCTGGTAAAAAAGTCAAAGAGAAATTCCTTCACGTAGTAGAAGAGATGTTGATCCTAGGAAAACAAGACTCTGCAACTCACAATTTCAATATCTGCCAGATGCAACAACCAGCAAAATAGAGCTCTGCAGCTTGCACCCTAGCTTAAAGAATGAGATCCAACCTCCTGTCAGTAAGATCAAGCCTATATTCACCAAACTAGAGAAAGTTTGAAATCTTCTTGGAGACAAAAAACCATCAACGAAACTTGTGTTTAGATCCTGGAGCCCATTTTTCAAAGGGCTCGATAAGGACATTTGGTCGAAGTGGAATTTCATCTGTGTAGATTGGCCAACCCATCCTCTGAAAACTATCGTAGCCCCGAACATACTCTTTTGTGTCTTTAAAAATATGTGGCCAATAATAGCATGAGCGAAGAATTTTGTGAGTTGTGCGTTTGTATGCAAAGTTCCCTCCACAAGGTTCATCGTGACAGGATCTCAATATGTCATATGCTTCATCTTCTCTTACACACCTTCGAGTGATTAGGTAGGGGCTTGTGTAGAACATATCTCCTTCAATCTAAGAATACCGAGCATTTTGTTGAATAATTTTCTTCTTCTATTTTGGAAAAAAACGGGGTGGTAATTTTCATGCAATAAGATAGTTAGCCACATTTGCAAACCATGGTGATCTAACAGAAATAACAAACATATGTTCATCGGGGAAACTATCATCAACAGGAACAGTCTCACCTTCATAATTTAACTTGAATAAAAAGTCAACTACCTGATTTTCTTTCCCATGTATGTCAACTATAGTGATGTTAAATTCTTGGAGCAACAAAAGCCACCTATCAATCCTCCCATTGGTGACATAATTATTCATAAGGTACCTTATCGTTGAATGGTATGTATGCACAAATACCTCATATCCTGTGATGTAATGTTGTAATTTATTGATTGTGTAAACAAACGCTAGGAATTATTTCTTTGTGACTATGTAATTTAATTCTTTTAGAGCTAAATTTTTACTTATAAAATAAATAACATGGGTTAATAAATCTTCCTTTTGTCCCAAAACTGCTCCTATAGCAGAATTTGAGGCATTAGTATAAATATGAAAAGGGAGTCTCCAATTTAGTCCTCTCAACACAGGTGCTGAAGAAAGCTCTTCCTTTAGTATATCAAATGCTAGTTGGCACTCATCATTTCAGTAGAATTCATATTCTTTTGTCAATAATTTAAACAAAGGCAACGCTATCTTAGTAAAATTTTCTATGAAACGCCTATAATAGCCTGCGTGTCCCAAGAAACTTCTAACTCCCTTCTAATTAATTGGTGGAGACATCTTCACAATTACTTCGATTTTTGATAGATCTACCTTGATTCCCGCAGAAGATCAATGGTGACCCAAAACAACACCTTGAGTCATAATCATAAAACATTTCTCATGGATTAATGAAATATTTGTCTCCCTATATATTTGTAACACTTTTTCCAGATTTGATAATGCCTCTTCAAAAGAATTACCAATAACGGTAAAACCCTCCATATATATTTCAACACAATCATGCAAAAGATCTGAGAAAATACCAAGTATTTCCCTTTGAAATGTGGCTAGTGCATTACATAGACCAAATGATAATACCTTTTATGCATATGTGCCCAAGGGACATGTAAATGTTGTTTTATCTTGGTCTTCTAGGGTGATCTGAATCTAGTTATATCCACTAAAGCCATCAAGGAAAGACAAATATTTCTTCCTAGATAGAGTGTCCAGAACCTGATCTATGAAAAAGAAAAGGGAAATGATATTTCATTGTAGCTTTGTTTAACTCCCTATAATCTATGCACATCCTCCATTTTTCGTTCTTCTTGGGAACAATGACCATCGAAGACACCCATTGGTTTTCTGATATAGGATATATGAATCCTACGTCTAATAATTTATGAAGTTCCTACTTTACAATTTCTCTTAAGGTTGGATTCATCATCCTCTATGGTTGTCATATAGGTCTAGAATTTTCTTCTATATAGATGTGATGATTGCAAGTATCCAGATGAATACCCCTCATATTAGTGTATTCCCAAGCAAAAACATCTAAAAATTTCTTCAAATCTGAATCGACTGGCTTTCTTGTGTTGTCTAAAGCATGATTGATATTCAAAGGTTTCCCAGGAAATATTTATACTGTTTTACTACCACGTTCAGTCATTGAATTCTGAGAATGTTGATGAAAATGTGAAATTAAATTCCTTTATTGAACATTCCTCTTGAAAATTATGTTTTATGATATTGTTGATAGGGTCACATTTATGAGTTCTCTTCCCCCCAAAATGCTGAAGGAAATCTGGATTATGAATGTAATGGTTGATTAGATTTTCTTCAGAATTTTCCTTAAAACTCATGGCTTGTGCTATGTTTAAAACATGGTGGATTGTCTCCTCAGTGTGATTATCATCATTATTAATCCATTGATTACATTCTTGATTAACAATAGGTTTATCAGGGGGTAAAGGATGATATTTTTTGTCTCAATTACATGTGTAATAGTCATGTTTATGGACCTATAGCCAATAAATGCATCTTTTGTGGCCAACCAAGGCGTTCATAGGATGAGGGGATGCCCCCCCTGGGTTGGTTTTAGGCTGAAGGACATAAAATATGCAGGATACTCCTAGGAATCAAGGGAAATGATAACATCTTCTAACACTCCTTCTGGTTTAATCTTTGATATATCGAGCAATTCTAACACAGTGGGAGTGGGAAGAAGATCATAAGATCATATTTGAGAAAACATGTCCAACATAATTACAATAATGGTTGCACCCAAGTCGATTAAAGTATGTTTAATTGGTTGGTTGTTAGTGAAAGTTGTTGCTATAGGGATTATGGGGATTGCATATTTCTCTATAGAGATATGGATAGACATCAAACTAGCCAACTTTCCTTCATCTTGGATGATTGAAGGGTTTTTCTGTTGTCTTCAAGGATTCTAAATGCATAGTTTCTGTACTGCTTTGGCGTAGATCGGTATATCTTTTGTTTCCTATGATAGAGGATTTTTTATGCATAAATTCTTGAGCTGAGATACAAAATCAAATTCAGGTGGGGTGATCGCTTCTTTTATTTCTAATCGTTATAGGAAGGGAGGTGGAATTAGGGAGGAAGAAATGTGATCACATGGAGGGGATGAATCCATGTTAACTAGTAATTAATTGGAAGTATTTGTATTTGGTATACCAGGAGCATCATACCCCTCAATCTCCTTTATTATTTTTATTGTTTTTATTCCCAACACTTTTTGTGATGTAAGTGTGAGTCCCTGTAATGCGACAAGAAATTCTTACATCATTGTGCAGACTTCTTGAAGCGAAACAAGTGCAAGATAATAAGTGGGAAAGGTGGGATATGGGGGCAATCCAACATTGTAAGTAGGCTCGATTGCTTTATTGTTTGGGATTGGAATGGGTTGGGCAAGAATTTGTGTGGGGTGTGGTGGGTGGAGTTGGTAAGTGTAACTATTGGGGTTAAGTGACCTATTGTGGCATAGGATTAGAGGACAAGGGAAGGTAGTCATGCCATCATAAGTTGCACCTCTCCAGCCCTGTTTCCAAGGTTGTTGAGTTTGATGTGACATAGATTGGGATGGCCACAATTGCCATGGTCTTGAAGTGTTCTGCATTTGATTTTGAACATATTGGGGTTTTGTGTCGTACCTGGGGGTTTGGATTTCCAAGACTTCTGTGGTGCCATCGCATATAATGAGCTAACAGCCTCGTGTTACACATGATATATAAATTTAATTCATAGCAGAGAAGGACAATCATTAGTATCTTGGTTTAATTCACAAATACAACATACCTCTACGCTATCTAGTGGACATTCCTTTGCCATACGATTCTTTTGACATTTTGGATAAAATATGGCCAATGCTTATTTTATTCTTCCTTCCTTTTCTTTGTCTACAAAGCATCAAGTTGTGAACTCAATGAAATAAGGATATCAGCCTTGAAATTATCAAATAAATAACCTATATTAGTTCTTGTAACACCCATGCTTGCAGTAGATTTAATGAATCTAGAAGGAGAATCTCTAGGGCCTTTCCTTGATTTAGAACTTCCCCTTGATTAACGTTTGCACAACTCACATATGTAATCAAACTTCAATTTAGATACATCTCCTCCTCCCATTAGATTCATAATCTCTAAATAATCCTCTCTCATTCCTCTTAACAAGATGGTTCTTATGGCTTCTTTCCAGAGATTACTTTATTTATACCTTTGCAAATTATATTGGAACCTTCTCAGTAATGTTATAAACTTTCATCTTCCCTCTGAGTCATCCCAAATATTTCCTCTCGGATGTCCATAGCTTTGCAATAATCTTGATATTTAAAAAAAAGGTTTATTTCATTTCATTCCAAGTTGCTATAGAATTTTACCCCAAACCCATGAACCAATGAAGGGTGGAAATAATTTCAGCTTATGGACATTGGAAGTGTAGTCATAGCTTCTGCAAAGAACATTGAGCTCGAATAAAAAATCATATGGGTCTTCATTTTCCAGACCATGAAAGTTAGGAAGGGAAGAGAGAGGGATGGTTTTCATTGTTGTATTCCTAGTAGGATCCATAATAGGAAACACAAAAGTAATAGTCTCCTCCTCCTTGTTTGAACCCATAGTATCTTGGTCTACCATCTTGCACCAAGGAATAAAAGGTGGATCTTGTGTTGTGGACTCATTAGATATTAATGAGTTATATTCTAGTTATATCATAGGATTAACTTGGAATTATTGCTTAGGTTGTCCACTACGTAGTGAATCTGTCACCTCAAAGAGAGTAGAATTGCCTGCAGCTACTACATAAGATTGTTTATAGGATTGTTCAACATCAACACTCCCTTTGAATTTAGGATCAAAAGTAGACCATTGTTTGGACCTTTCAGTCTCAACCTTTGGTATCCCTCCCTTTTTTGGTTTTCCTACCAGTTTAGGATTATGACTAGTGCTTACAACACTAGTAGGGGTGAGATCCATCCTTCTTCTATGATATCTACCTATGTAATCACTACTCCTATTCATGCAAGCAAATAAAACAAAATATACTTATCAACAAAAGAAAATCTACTTACCATCCAACACGATCCAGGCTTGGGGGAACCTGTCTACAACAGATACGTAGGTTCTTACCTCTTGCCTTATTGTTCTCCCTCCTCCAGATCTCAAATGTTGAACAAACACACACTTATTCATAAAATTACTTTACTGCTCCCCGACAACGACACCAAAATGTTGGGCAAATTATATGATATAATTTCCTATAGTTAAATTGTCAATCCAGGTTAGTAGACCGATGAGACACTGTGCAAAATTTATGCAAGAATTTAAACTCCAAAATGTTTAAAGAAATAAAATACTAACTATATATTTAAGCAAAAGCTCACACTATGCATAAAATTCATAAAAGCATAATCTCACTGGTGCTAACACTATACAACATGACAATATCAACAGGGTATCCATCCCTATGCATGATTTTGATTGCTAATGTAAACACTCAGAGAGATCCTACATTCACACACCAAATCATAGGCCCTCAACTAATGTAATCTACTCCAAATACAAGTATAGACAAAGTTCTCATAAGACGAAGTATTCTCCAACATAGTTCGAACAATGAAACACTTGATTTCCTGTGACTTTTGACTTGTTGATACTACAAAGAACCAACCTATACCCAAATTGATTTACAATAAACAATCACTCATAATATAGATCAAGCCTTATACTCTGGAAAATAGAAAGAATAGGAATACATTGCAATATAACAATCCTCTACAAGAAATAAAGAAATACAATTAACAATTACTAATTCAGAACCACATCAGACAACTATAATAAAATGAGATGTTTTGTTCACAATCTTATTCAAGCTACCAAATGGAAATAGAAATCCAAAGCAAACAAACGATATGCAAATAACTAAGTGTCTGTGAATGAAGGGGGCCCTCCTCCAATCGTAGACACAAGAATCTAATTAAATCTTACACAGAAAACTTATTTGAACATAAAAGCTTTATATTAATAGAAGTATGAACTGATACACACTTGTAAATTGAAAATATCGATGCCAACCCCCTATTCAATACATGTCTCTGTTTTGAAAATCAACTCATAACATCAACAACCTAATATTCTCCATGTTTTTAGTCATTACAAATTAAAATTATTATAGATGGGAAGATTCCATGTCGGGAGGCATGGGATCACCCTTTATAAAACCATTCGATATTGATGACAACCTACTGCCAAATCAGGTCTCAAAGACCTGGAACATCTGAATCATGATGATTTTGAAATAACATGGAAATCGTTCATCAAACAATGCCACATATTCATCGAATAAAGGAGCTCAACAATCAATATTCGAACCAAATAGGATACATATCATGGAACACACACTGTTATTGCAAGACTGGTGTGTAGCTACAGGACTGGATCATTACTGCAAGACTGGGTCATTGTTGCAAGACTGGTTAGATATCTGCAAAACTATCTCATAGCATTGTCAACCAAGTCATAATGTTAATCTGCATGAAATTTAACTTTTCAATCCATTTAAGAAAAATAAGGCAATTAAGATGAACCGATTGAGATACCTGAAAACTGAGGACTTGGTAATGGTTTAATTGGTTACTAATAGGTAAAGGTGCTGAAAGGATGATAATAACCTATCAATCTACGGTAGAATAAAGTATTTCTTGTAACAAAAAGGAGTAAAGACCAGAACCCTACACACATTTTCTCTTGAAGTTAGTACTTTTAATTGTATTGATATTTTGAAGGGTGACCTAATCCATGATTCCACTATTCCCCAAAGGTGAAGTAAGGAAATTTAATCTCTTGTCCAACCTCTTTTGAGCCTTAAGTGACTTTTGTTGATGTTTGAGGTAGCGAAAGCAAGTCTCTCCTTTTTCATGTTAATTAACTTGACATGCTTGTACATGAAGTACTTGTTCATAGTTTTACTTTAAAAATAAAGAAGACTAAATTCCAAAAGGAGGGTTGGATATGGTGCATTGCCTTCAATTTTAAGGTTATTAAAAAAACTTATATATTTGCCTGTTTTTTCTCCAAATTGCTATAGAAATGATAAAGTCCGAACCTTCACAACCATATATTAATATTCCAACAAGATAATTATAAAAATATATAATAAGTAATGGTATTCAAGTTTGTTAATTAGGTCTACCTTAGGTGGTTGGGAGGAATGATTGTTATCCTCCCCACTTGGGTTTTGTGCTTGCTAACGACATGTTGATGCAACCTTGATTTTGTAGAATGTGGTTTATGCCAGATATGCTCCTCAGAACGAGGGGAAGTTGCCAAGGGTTTCACAAGATATATTCCAATTTTTTAAAGGGATATAGGAATAAACATAGAGAATCTTCAAGTCAATTGGGTCTATCTTGTGTGCTTGAGAGGAGAAGTGTTATCCTCCCCACATAGATTCAATTCCTACAAGTGATATGTTGAGCTCTTAATGAATATATTGTTGTAATGACCTCGAGGTTTGTGTTGACAAAGCCTCGAAATTTTATGGAATTTGATATATATTCCAATTTTTAAAGGGATATAACAATCAAAATATAGAATATTTAATTCAATTGGGTCTATCCTGGGTGCTTGAGAGGAAGAGTGTTATCCTCCCCACCTACATTCAATTCCTATAAGTGACATGTTAAGCTCTTAATAAATATATTGATGTAATGACCTTGAGGTTTATGGTGACAAAGCCTTGAGCTTCAATGGAATTTGATTCACCCTAACTACCACCCTTGGAATGAGGGGAAGTGCTAAATGGGTTTCCTCATAATGTGTATTTCACATTAAAAAAATAACGATCTTTGAGTGAGTAAGAGAATCTCAAGTGTATTTTCTATTTGTGATCTACAAATGCATATTGAATCTATACTTACATTCAAATGATTAATTATCAATTTCTTTGTCAAAGGTAGAGGTCACATCCCAACCTATAAATTACATAACTTAATAAAAAATATCATGATTAAAAAATCTCATAGTTGGATATCACATTTCCATATTTATGCCTTTTTTCTTTTTCTTTCACCTCATGTTGATCCAACCATCCACTTGTTTGAGAGTTGTTAAGTTTCTATAACTTGTAACTGCTTTGCCTCATTCAATGGGGTCATTTGATTTGGGTCCCAGTGATGATCCAAAGAATTTGATTTATGTCGCTTATTCCTGTTTCTATATGAGTATTCCTCTAGTGAGATCAATAAGAGTGAAGTTGCATGGAGTCATGACTACATCAATATATTTGTTGCACGCCATTAGAGATGGAACAATAACATTTGTTGAAGTTGCAAGGAAGGTTTTGTTGAGGTATTGCCAAGTTTTGTCGAGGTTTTGTTAGGTTTCAAAATTTTCCACCAAAACTTCTTCTTATTTTCCTCTTTAATTGTTTGTGAAAGTTTACCTTTAAACATTAAGCCACCATATATTAATGTTGGGAATATTTGTACAAATATTGTTCACATATGTATATACATTACATTTAATTACTGGCATATATATAGATTGGTAAACTAGATTAGCAAAGCTCTCTGTGTACCATGAAGAAGGAGAAATTGAAACTTCAAATACAGGGGTTCATAGTACTAGGTGCACAATGGATTGTTTAAATTTTAAAGGTATATTTTATTGCCCCATTGGACTACCTAAAATCTCATATGCACAAAATAGATGGAGCAAAGTGTGTTTAATATATAAGTAAAGACATTATCCATGGCAAAGTTCAAATGGAAGAAAAATAATGACCAATTTTAAATCCAAATTCTATATTAACTAGGATAGTATTGAAAATTTATCTTACAATTTTTGAGGGTTTAAATAATAAATCTAATTTTTTAAGAGGAACCTCGTTAAACCAAAGTATATTTTTCAGTTTGTCCTTGTTATTGAGTTAAGCTGGTTTGTTTTTTCAAATAGATGTAATTAGAAATAATACTATTCTAAATAAAATTAAATGATTATTTAATTTTTAAAAATTGTTTAGATTGAAGTTGATTTTAATTGATATTAATAACCATCCTCCTAATTATTTAAATAAAAATCTATTTAATAGATATTAATAACTATAATCTTAATTATCAATTAAATACAAATTTATTTAATATTATAAATTTAAGTTAAAAATTAAAAATAAATTCGAAAATATCCTTTGTTTGTGAATTCATAGATTTTAAAAATTAAATTGCATATCCTTTATAAAAATGGTCTACACAATATTGTAAAAATATCTAGTAAATTGATTATTATTATTATTTTTTAAACTGTGGTTACCGAATTAAAAAAATGACATATTCTTTAATGAAAAATTTAGTTTGTTTTTTTGCATGTGTCTAGTCTTACCGAATTCAAATGGCATACCCTTTATTGCGGATTTTAGTTTTTTTTGGCATGTGTCTCGTCATTTTATTAAACGATTATGACAAATGACAATAGAGAAGATAACATGGTTGACTTTTGCTCGTCTTAAAGGATTTACTTTGTAAGGATGTGTTAGGTAAATATTCATTTCCAGTTTCCCAATGTTAATGTTGTAGAGATGATAAAATAATTTTGTTTTATTTGATGTTGTTGATTTTTTTTATAAGGATGTGGTAGCTAAATATTCATTTCCAATTTCTTATTTGATGTTGTTGATTTTTTTGATAGTTTTTTTGGTTTGTTTTAATGTTTTTAATTTATTAGTTATTTTTTATTTAAGAAATTATGTTTTAAGGCTATCTAAATCGTCAAAATTATTCAATAATCGCGTTTTGCTTGGGCCATACTAATCCTAAGCTTGGTTGGATTTTTTTTATGTCTCCTTCCATCATCGTCGAGTTTCGAACTTTGGGTCACCTAACAAACAAAACCCCTTGAATACCAACCACACTAGTGGGACTTCACTCTTTTTAAAATTGAAGGACATGGAGGTGGGCTTTGATCCACTTATGTGTACACGTGCCACAATATCATTTAATATAATCTCTTCAATTGCAACCACACATTTGACCACTACCTCAAGGCGGCCCCATGACTTTAGGCTCGACCATCATTGGAATTGAACCTTGCCCATTGGTGAAAAGCTCCTCGCTCTTCACCAATGGATCCAACCCCTTTGAGTTTTTTTTTAAATTGAAGGACATGGGGGTGGGATTTGATCCACTTGTGTGTGCACGAGTCATGAGATCATTTAATACAATCTCTCTGGGTGCAACCATACATTTGACCACTACCTCAAGGTGACCCCATGGCTTCAGGCTCCGCTCTCATTGACCTTTTACAATAGTTAAAACAAAGAGATATTCTTAATCTTAATTAAAGTTAATCACCTCTTTATGATATCCCCCCCTCTATCTATCTATCTATCTATCTATATATATATATATAGTGTGTGTGTGTGTGTGCGCGCGCATGTGCTAGGCTAAATTATATTACTAAAAAAATATATACATAGTTTTAGATGGTTGGTCTGGGACGTATAAAACCAGACTAGCCACAAAACATGAGATTGCCATTGTGAATCAACATTAACCTGTTATCATTGTCTTTAAAGAACCAATGTTTCGACCTTCTTTGTCTAGTAGCCATTATGTAATACCTAAAGTGTTTTTAACCTTCTTTGTCTAATAGCCAGTTTGGTTTTAACTGGAAGCATAACTAGTATATCTGAAGATAAAAAATGAATAACTAATATAAAGAAGACGAGACAACTTGTTCGCCATCTGAAATTGACATCATGGGTGCCTTTGGAACTTGGAAAGCAGAGTGCTCCTTAGTTACCAGTGCCTTTTCCTTGAATTCCACCTCGGTGGTAGCTTTAGAAAGTAGGTTGAGCTTGGCACCCATCCTTTTGACCTGATCTTAGAGCTCGTTCGTCTGAAGCAAAATCTCTACGCGCTTCCCTTTGTTGTCCAAGAGAGCCTTCCCAAGTAATGATTTCATTTGCCAATATAAAATAACCATTTTAACGTATATGCTGTCACGGGTTTGAGAGGTCCCTACACTAGGGATCCATGGCCCCATCTCTTGATGCATATCCTTGGCCCTCATCACTGGCTGTTCGTGCTTCACTCATTCCTCTGCAACCTCAATTTCCCATTGAATTTGCACTGGGGCATGCCTCCTGTAGTGCGCCACAGAGGTCGTAGCCTCATGATTAACCTCAGGCATATGACTACCAAACTTGCTTCTACTCCCCTTGTGTTCATGTTCTCTTCTCACCTTATTGTTAGGGTCGAGTCTAGCCCAATTACAAAGAATGAGCATCTGTGTCTGTGAAAGAAGTTAGGCTGATAGATGATGACCTCGTCAAGAAGAACCCACCAAATCTTGACACACCTGAGACTCGATCCCCTATCTTCTAACTTGGCTACTTTCAGACTTAAAACAATATCAACATAACTAGTTCATACCTTAACTTATCTGAATTGTGGTTGTTGTTCTGCAAAAGCCTCATTAGAAGAAAGACAAGTCAACTTTATTCCATTATTTTCACTACCCTTATCCTTCTCCTTCTAAATCTCATATTCCATCATCATTCTCTTTTTATCCTTTATTGTTGCAAGTAAAATAACTATAAAAAAATGCAAATGCTAAGAACAATCATCATGATATTAACCCTACTCAAATTGTTTACCATATCTACTAACCTTCCTCAAATTCTACATTTACTCGTAAACATAAGGCAAGTCTCATCATGCTCGATCTTCCTCACCACTTATCTTCTCATTCCTATTAAGTGTCATATTCACCTAACCTTGATGCTTAAGTACACATACAACCCCTTCTAATGTCCCTTCCACCTAATACAAAATATTTATATTATATAAAGAATAACATAATAACTTAACCTTTCAGGGGATCACAGACCAGATGTCTTGAAGGTGCTCAAGTGATCCAGAATGGATCCTCCATTTATAAAATTTGTCTTAAAGCGCTCCCTCAGTTCATGGACGGGCTGTACTGGGTCCCAGGCAATGGGAAACTCATCAATATCTGGAAAGACTCAGTCCTTGGTAAGACTCCACCCCATCTTCCTCGCCTGTAGCAAAGAATGGAAGCGATGGGGATGAAAACAATATGGGACAT
This sequence comes from Pseudotsuga menziesii, assembly GCA_001517045.1. NCBI lineage: Eukaryota > Viridiplantae > Streptophyta > Pinopsida > Pinales > Pinaceae > Pseudotsuga > Pseudotsuga menziesii. Next base: position 207,591 of record LPNX011142022.1, on the reverse strand, counting down.
CTCCACGTGGGAGAATTCAGGGAAAAAGCGTTGGACTGGCTGGAAAATAGATGAAATTCCTGATGAGTTTGATGTAGAAAAGGCACAGCTTATCGATCATCTGGCTGGCATAGCCCCAATTCGCCAAAACAGAAGGGACATTCGTGGTTGGGGAGACCGTACAGGCAAGTATTCTTCCTCTGAAGGCTATCAGCGATTTTCTTCTAATTTCAACGTCCCTGCCAATCCCAAAGTTTGGAATTACAACTGGAAAAACAAATCGCTGCCCAAGATTGATATCTTTGTTTGGACGCTTCTGCATGGACGAATTCTCACTGGAGAGAATTTGGAAAGGAGAGGGATCGAGGGGCCCTTTAGATGCCCCTTATGTGCAGTCGAGGGAGAAACTACATTGCACCTGTTTCTAAAATGCTCATATGCCAATTTAATATGGAAGGAGGCGCTGGAATGCTGGGGAGGAATAAAAAGAATGCCGGTAAGCATCCATGACTGCTTTCACAATTGGGAAAATTTTTACTAGGGTGAACTATCCGAGAAGAAGGGTGTAAGAACCTGCTGGGGTGTATTTCCAAAAATTATTTGCTGGTGTTTATGGAATGAAAGGAACCACATGATATTTCAGGGGAAAAATCAGCCCACGTGGAAAACAGCTGCCAAAATTCACGCCTTGGTCATGGAGGTTATAAGAATTTCAAAGATCCCTAGCAATAAAGGCTCTCTAACAGTCAAAGAAAAGGAGTGCATTCAAAGTCTCAAGCCACTAGCTGATAAAATTGTTGATACTAAGAAATTGGAGGAGTGGGAGATCAGAATGGATAACTCTCAATTCGGCAATTGGCTAAAAGAAAGAAAACTTTTTAAACTCTTCTTTGACGGGGCGTCCAAAGCGAACCCAGGAAAGGCCGGGGGTGGTGGAGTCATCATCAATCCAGATGGGGAAATCAAGGTGGATTACAGCTGGAATATTGGTTATGAAACTAATAATATGGCTGAGGCCTATGGGTTATGGCAAGGCCTAAAGCAACTTCTGGTCAAAAAGGTGGATACGGTTATGGTCTTCGGGGACTCCAGGATTATCATCCAGGCAATGAATGGTGGTAGGAAAGTTGATAACATCAGGATCGATAGATTGACAAGAAGAATTAGGTCCATTAGCAAGCTGTTTAGGAATATCTGCTTCTATCACATACTCAGGGATCTTAATGGTTTGGCGGACAATGCAGCCAATAAAGCCATTGATGCGGAACTAAACGGCCTAATTGTTAATTCGGTTGTTACAAGTGACATCCCTCCTTAGCTCTTTGGATGGTCTTTGACTGATTGTAATGGTTCCTTTATGATTGTACTCTTGTGCCTTTCTACAGCGGCCAATTGCTGTTTTAATAAATCCATAACCGTTCCTGTTAAAAAAAAAAACAAAAAAAAAAAAACATAATAACTTAACCAATAACATAATAAAATAATAATATAAATTTCAAACATTTTATATACACATAGAATTGATATCAAATATCTTTTTTTTCTATTCCAATGTTTTAACTAACAATCAATAGATGTGTACAAAACTCAAAGCCATATGTTCTTCAAACACGTGTTTATCTCATTAGGTGGGTACAAAACTCAAAGCCATTTGTTGTTAAAATAATAACTAGTGTTTATCTCATAAACAAATAGATAACAAAATTATTAATTTGTTCTTAAAATTTTAAAATTTAAATAAAAAATCTAATTAAAAATTCATATAAAATGAAAATTTAAGCGATGTGTGAGTAAGATATGCCAGGGTGGAAGATAATAAATAAATAACGATCACCCTAGAAAAAAGCAACAAATATAACACCGAAAGACAAGGCACCCACAATCATTCCAATAGAGCATCTCTTTTCCATAATCAATATGGGGAGAGAATAACTGTGGTGGCCGACTATGGAGGAAAGAGCTCGAGGGGACCAATATGATATGATTAGGGCATTGACAATGAGATTTGTGAGGGGGAGAATTGGGAAAAGAGTGTTGATATGTTACTGAAGAGGGGTGAGAGAGAAGAGGTGGGGAAGCGTCAGGGAGCGAAAGGAACAAGATCAACGAGAAGAGACACAGGAAATAATGAAAAGGGTATAACCATTTGCTCTTCTGCTTCCAATCTTCATTTCCTCACCTCTTCTGCCTATTTGAAAACAACAGACATGGATTCACAGAATTAGTGTCAGAGCCCTTCCTTAAATAAGGAAAAAACAGAATTCAGTAGAATCAGAATTATCATCAGCATTGCACGAAAAACATAGATACCAACATGGTTACAACTTTGGCGGTGAGTTACATCCTAGTATTCTCAGAATTGCTCGATTTATCTTCTCAAATAGAATATTTCTTCTGGGTTTTTTTCATTTTGTTATATATGGACCTGGAATTCCTTAATTCTGATCATATTGCCAATCCTTTGTTTTTTTACTAGATGGGTATGAAAATTGTTTTTTTGGTTATTCATATGCGGGTTTGCAAAATCCCTGGCTATGTTTGTGGATGTTCCTTTGGTTATGTTTCTCGTGGGTGTATGATCTTTGGTTGTGTTTCTCGTGGGTGTATGATCTTTGGTTGTGTTTATCGTATATGCGTACCATCCTTGGTTTATATTTGTTGTGGGTAAACCTCTATCAGTGATCCTTGATTATGCTTGTTATTGATATGAATTGTATTGTTGCGGTATATCTCTCAGAATGACCTTTCGCTATGTTTGCTGTGGATACCGATTGTTGTCTGTGCCCTTTGTTACGTTTTCTGTGTCAATTATCCATCGCTATATTTGTTGAAAGTGAGATTGTGAAATGATCCCATAGTGCCGGAATTTTGACCAGATATGAAATCACTTCATTCGGTGCTTCCTTTCAGGGCCTTATTCCCAAAGGATTGACCTTAAAAGGTTACTTTTTCTTAAACAAGGGATGATCGGGAGAAGACTTTCAAAAGATTTACCTTATATGGATTACCCTTGGTATCCTTGGTTATGTTGCTTACGGTGTCCATTATACCAGGTTTTATTTGTAGTAGGTAGGTTTCTGTGACGATTTAGTTGTATTTGCTAGGCATATGGATTTTCAAGTCTGCTGTGGGTGCATGATCCTTCATGCTGTTTGTTATAAGGCTGTAAATGATCCTCAGTTATGTTCGATATAGATATAGTCTTATACATAGTCCTGGGCCTCCTCAGCCATTTTTATTAAGTCTGCTAATGATCCTTGCCTTTTTGCTGTATATATCGAGTTACTCAGTGTTTCGGTTGTTTATTGTATATGTGAATGATACTGGCTATGTTGGCCTTGGTTATGGATTATCCTTAGTGTCCTTGGTCATGTTTATTATGGGTATGAATGAACATTTATTATGTTTTTTGGAGACGAGACTGTGGTTATGTTTGCTACTGATAAAGATTGTCCCTACTGTCATTTCTTGTGGGTGAGACTGATTAATTTCTCTTTTTTTGCGTCTTCAACGGAGATGAATTGCTCTTGATCATGTTTGTTACAGCCAACGGGTTTCAGTAAGTTCAAGAAAAATAGTTATTTGTATAGAACTCTGTCTTGAATGATTCTTGCCTGTGCTTGTGGGTGCAAATGGTTGCTGGTTATGTTATATTTGTTATGACTAAGAGTGCAAGAATCATTATATTTGTTTTATATATTTTTTTTCCGAGGAAAACTTCATGGGGAAACCAAAGGATGCTTCCCCACATTCGTGGATGACATCCCTAATAAACCTGTTGGTGTAGACTAGTGCGCCTAACCCAGAGGGATTTGAACTGGGCACCTGCCGGCATGGAACTAGCCAAATGCCCAACAATGTTGGTTATAACTGGTTGATATAGCCCTTTGGGCTATATTTGCTATGTATAAGACTTGCCCTTGATCAATTTTGTTATGGTGTGAATTACCCTTTAAGCTTGTATGGAGTAAAGACTGTAGAAAGATCCTTTGCGTTTTCTATTGATATCAGTTTATGTGGATATTCTCCATACTCTTTTGTTGGTGACTGGTCTATCGATAAGCTTAGATGACATCCCTAGTAAACCTGTTGGTGTAGACTAGTGTGCCCAACCCAGAGGGGTTTGAACTGGGCTGCCACCTGCTGGCATGGAACTAGCTAAATGCCCAACAATGTTGGTTATAACTGGTTGATATAGCCCAAAGGGCTATATTTGCTATGTATAAGACTTGCCCTTGATCATTTTTGTTATGGTGTGAATTACCCTTTAAGCTTGTATGGAGTAAGACTGTGGAAAGATACTTTGCGTTTTCTATTGATATCAGTTTATATGGATATGCTCCATACTCTATTGTTGGTGACTGGTCTATCGATATGCTTGTTTATGGGTCACTGATCTTTGGTTACGTTTGTAATAGATATGGGTTGTTCCTGGTTAGATTTGTTATGGCTATGATGGATCATTGGTTAAGTTTGTCATGGGAATAATTTGTTTCGAGGAAGACTGATCTCTAATTATGTTTATAAGGCTATGAACAGTTGTAGTTAGTTGTGTTTGTCCGTTATTAGACCGATCAAAGAAATAATTCAACATTGTTTATATTTTATTCCAGTCAACAGATACAATGAACATGAAAAAGGTGAAAAACGAGCAGTTACCTGAGTCTATTATTCCTCCCAAGGAGGTGTACAAGGATTCCATTGGTGAAGTTTCAGTAGAGGTTTCTAAGAAAATGATCAAGAATAATAGTAGTGCGGGCCCTGCAAACGAAGGTCTCCGACTTACTTATCATGGCAATGTTCGGCGAGAAGAAATAGTTCCGGATACGTCAGGTGACCTCCCAAAGGAAATGAGGGAGCTGAAGATCAGGGATGACAAAAGCAGCAATGCTGATAATAAGGTGAGTAACACAACCCGGTTGATAATGGTTTGCTTAATTTTTTAATTTGAATGCTGTTTGTATTGTGATACCAATTTTTTTGCATGGAAAGTATTGCTTGTAAGGCTAATATATAGTATATACCATTCAAGGATTTTGAATGGTCACCAGAAAGTGCAACTAATCTATGTGAACTGTGTAAGCCAAATTTGATATTCAATTTGGTAATTGGTAGCATCGTTCCTTGTCTTCTTTTTTCATAAACTTTGGAATGTATTTTAGATCTCAGAAATTAGTTGGACTTAAGAGCTGTTTTCTTGATTCAGAAAATTTTCTTGTTTCAAAATGTATTTGTTGTAGGAAATAGATGTTCCTATAGTAAATGGGATGGTCACCGAGGTTGGACAAATTATTACGATGACAGTTGGTGGTAAAAATGGCCAGCTGAAGCAAGTGAGTTTCCAATTGATTACTTAAGAGTATTTTGAATGCACAAATCTATAATTGGAATAGGAAAGAGGCTCATCTTTTTGTCCATAGTGAATGCAGACTGTAAGTTATAAGGCAGAGCGGATTGTGGGAACTGGGTCTTTTGGGACCGTCTTTCAGGTATGAATTACCCATCCTGGATTGACAACATTTGAGAATTCACTAAGTTTTTCAAGGCCTGGGGATTGCTCTTAGTTATTTAGTTGTTGGTATCAATTTTGCTGGCCTGATTTTGTTTGCATTAAAGTGCAAGTCATTTCTCATCCAGATGCACCTGAATTATAAATGAGTTTCGACTTATAATTTAACCATCTTTCTGTTTGTCTGATACAGGCAAAATGCTTAGAAACCGGTGAGACCGTAGCTATAAAAAAGGTCCTGCAGGACAAACGATATAAAAATCGTGAATTGCAAATGATGCGCCTTATGGAGCACCCCAATATTGTGTCTCTGAAGCACTGTTTTTTTTCAACCACTGACAAAGATGAACTTTACCTCAATTTAGTACTTGAGTATGTGCCAGAGACGGTTTATCGAATCACAAAGCACTACATTAGAATGAATCAGCGGATGCCTTTACTTTATGTAAAATTATACACTTATCAGGTAAGGAGTTGCTCCACCTTATCTACTTGAACAACTGACTTGATTTTCTGTTTAACAGTTAACTAGATGTTGCCTGACACAGTGTCTTGGTGCCAGATGTGCAGAGCACTAGCTTATACTCATAGTGTAATTGGGGTATGTCACAGAGACATCAAGCCACAGAACCTTTTGGTAAGTCATATCATCAGCTTGCAGCAATTCTAACATCATTGTAATATGTGTTTGAGCAATTTGCTGAAAATACGCTTTTACAGGTCAATCCTCACTCGCACCAGCTCAAGCTGTGTGATTTTGGAAGTGCCAAAGTTCTGGTAAGCAAGTCATTTTTTAATATAAGATCATCTGATAATATCCTTTATTTCTTATTTGGACATGTAAAATTGGTGGTATTCTTAAAATGGTTGTAGTTAATTTTCTAGTTGTGACATATGAGTTGTTTGAAATGAAGGTCCTAATGTTCATTATTTCCAGTCAAAGTGTTTATTGCTTTTGTTGTTTCTATTTGGAATTTGGATATATTTATTTGAATTTCTGATCTGTGGTGTTGACCAAAATTATTCATTTTTTATAATAGGTCAAGGGTGAACCAAATATATCATATATTTGCTCACGCTATTATCGAGCTCCTGAGCTAATCTTTGGAGCTACTGAGTATACAACTGCTATTGATGTATGGTCAACAGGTTGTGTCATGGCTGAGCTACTTCTGGGTCAGGTGCATAGGCTCTTTTTTTCTAAATATTGCAGATGTGTTTCTGTATAATTACATATATAATTGGTTTTTATTTTCTCTATTTGAAGAACTGAAACTCATGTGTTTATTTCTGTTTCTCAGCCACTTTTCCCTGGCGATAGTGGAGTGGACCAGCTTGTGGAGATTATCAAGGTGATGTATATTTCCGTCTTTGGTGCATCCTATAGTTGTACTATAGTTTTGCAAATTTTGCAGTTCATTGAGGTTTGCATGCAGTAATTGAAATATTACTTGCAGATCCTTGGGACTCCCACTCGAGAGGAGATTAAATGCATGAATCCTAATTATACAGAGTTTAAGTTTCCACAGATAAAGGCCCACCCTTGGCAGAAGGTTGGTATTGGCAACTGTTACATCCCTAATTTACTCCTTTGGCATCACTGTAGAAAGTGACATCTTTGTTTTCTCAGCTTTTCCACAAGCGAGCGCCTGCAGAGGCCGTAGATCTTCTGTCAAGAATTCTCCAGTACTCACCAAGCCTTCGCTGCAATGCTGTAAGTTAGATACATTTGTGCATGTTTGAAGACAGGGACAGCATTGCAGTTTCTTTGGATATATAGATTGCAGATGTTCCTTTATTTGTTTTTGAGACATTCTAAAAGGAGTTTCACTGGATGCACAGCTTGAAGCTTGTGCACATCCCTTCTTTGATGAACTCCGGGATCCCAGTACCCGCTTACCCAATGGCCGCCCTTTACCGCCACTATTTAACTTCAAACCACACGGTAAGTAAGATGCTCTCTTACCTTCTGATTTTAGGTTTGAACTTTATTCTAGTTTTCCCTGGAGTTGTCTATTGCACTTTGATCTAGATAGACTTCTGGTTGTTTTCCTGTTCCTGCTAGTCACCTTTGCTTTACATGCAGAACTAATAAAGGGAGCTACTCCTGACCTTCTTCAGAAATTGATCCCTGATCATGCAAGAAGTGATTGCTTGGCTGTGGATTGAAAGAGAAAGAAAGGCGTATTATATGGAATCAATGACATTGATTACTGTGTTCTGGGCTTCAGAATTGCAGGAAAAAGATCTAATCACATGTCTTGTAAGTTATACTGTGGCAAAAGTCCTGCGATTGATGGCCAATATGCTTGCGAAAATAATCAGTAATTGTTGGGTGAAATTCTTTTCTATATTCTCTCTCCTGTTGGGAACCTAAGATATCCTCTTTTAAATTGTTGAAAGGATTTCAAGATGAAAGGCACAAATTCAAAATTCATGAGGTCAGGGTTGAACATCAAAACTGCATATAGACCATGGTTTCTAAACTTTTTGAGCATGTACAATGCTAATTATTTGTCATTTCTTTTTATTTTAGTTGATTATTACAAGTTTTTATACCATAAGGAATATTTTAGGACAATAATGCTAGTCAGGACATGTTTGTGAGTCATAAGAGTCGACACTTGTAAGTACAATAGCCAACTACTATATCTATATGATCTCTTATTGTTTCCTTGTCTAATTTGGGTTATCACTTGTAATAGTTAAGTATATTATGCAATTGTTTGGTCTTTGCTATGTTGCCTTCTCTGATGTTTTATAAGAACCATACCTATCTACTTTATCTATGCTATCTCCTATGTTTTCTTGTGTTATTTGGGTCATCACTTGTAATAGTTAAATTTATCATGATGGTTGTTCTAATTGCTTGGTCTTTTGCCATGCTTCCTTCTCTGATGTTTTCTAGGCATACTTACTTCCATGGGATAACATTGAACACCCTTGGTGCTGTTAGGGATGCTAATTGTGGATAAATTTAATGCGGGGGACTAACTTATGGTTCTGTTGCTAGCAATTCTGGTTGTGTTGTTAGATATGCTGTGGTGTCCTAACTATTATTTTATCATACAATATTAAGTGGACATCTGAATTGTACTTGGCTTAAAATTATTAATATGTTAAGTGAGCTAGTTATATGAAAACCTCCATCCCTTTTGAGATTTTTTTTTCTACTTTCTCACTCTTATATTCCATATCCAATGATTCCAACCATTTCTCACAGTTTTTTTTCCTTTTATTGTACCTCTATATTTTGTTGCATTATTTCTCCAAGAGTCTAAACATCTCTATATTTTCAGCTTAACCTTTGATGTTGCATGATCCTAATTTTTAATGTTTTGAAGATGCATTGTTTTACTGTCCTCAGAACTTTGTCTAATTGCTCGTTGAACTGCTATCAGCCTGTCGTTGGCTGAGGTAGGTTGTAGTAGTCCATGTGGTACTAAATGCTAAATGAGATTTTCTAGGTAAAATCCTTCTCCCTAGGTTGGGATGGAGGGGAGAGCTTTAATAAATTTGTCATACACTGTCTCCATAAGGATTTTGATTATGGTTTAGGTGGTTATTCATTGGTTTCTATGGTTACATGGATCACGTGGTATGTTGGAATATAATTATTGAAATATATGGATCAGAAAGATCATGGATGTCAATATTCCAAGACACAAATTGTTGAGATATCAAGAAAATAGAGTTGTAATACTTGCCTTGGAGCGGTTTGGGCTTACAGGGGCATCCAATTGGGGGCATAGGGTACACCCCAGAAGTACCTGGCCAGACTTGATTGCAAACATATATTTAGTAGCAATTTCCTGAATGTGAAGAGTTGATTACTCTAATTTTTTTGGATTATTACTTTGCTTAAATATAGTCTCTAATAATCTTTACATGTTTGTTATTTTATTAAGTTATATTTGACTATCTTTTTCTTTATCGCTAACTGTGTTTTTTTCCACAAAGAAATCGTATCTCTTTCCAGTACTTAGAAAGTTAAAACACAAAGGTTACATTCTGTATCCAGGGGGAAGAATGGCTTCTTAAAGAAAATCGAATAACACTGAACAGTCAAGAGGAAAGACGGTAACAGTAGCAGTCTATGACAGTCTATAGTGACATAATCTAACATCCAGGGTTCAAGCTACCAGTAAAGGTAAGATATCTAAACTGGGTAAAATTACAGAGGCAACAGTCTCAGAGGAATGACATCGTCTATCCTTTCTCAAGATGAGATCAGTGATAGAGACCCTGCTGCTCTGCTGTACATCTGTGTTGATAGATTATCTGTAATAGTATCGTGCTTCCTGTAGACATGATGGAAATTGATGGATTGGAGCCTGGTCTTTAAATAACTAACAAGTAAACCCTTATTTCTGGGCTCCAAAGATCCATTAATCCAAGAAATAGTCAATTTTGAATCTCCACACACACTCATATCACTCAATCCATCCTCCAGAGCAATTGTCATCAGTCTGGACAAAGCCTTCACTTCTGCCGAGTTGTTGTTTTGTCTTCTGAAGCCAATTTTAAAAGATATCCAGTGTGAAATCTGATAAGTATAGGATTCCCTCTTCTCCACTCTCACCTGGATTATATTAAACTGCCTGGATTATATTGAGCTGCTCCATTAAAGAAGCCACAGGGATTTGTTTTATGATTTATCTGTTACCCTCACCTACCACACTGCTTCTCAAGTTTCATACTCTCTCTGAAGGATTTGTAGGACCCTTGTACCTTGTCAAAAATAGAAGCTGGGGTGTAGAATTTTTCCTGGAATAGAGAGGCATTCCTTGCCATCCATATGGTTCACAGTACAAACAATGGGAGGGAATAGTGCTCCTTTGTTGTGTCAGTGTCCTTAAACCAGTTTTGCAGAGCTTCCTCTATTGACTCTCCTTACCCCCTGCATTTTCTCCTCGTGATTCTTCTCACTACTTCCCATACTTTATTATGGAATGGCACAATAGGAACAACTGATATAAAGTCTCAGTATTTGCTTAGCACAAAATGCAGTACACTGGACCCTGCCAGGGGCTTTTCTGTAGGTTGCCCCAGGTAAGGATTCTATTTGATAGAATGAACCAAAGAAGTATCATTGCCCTTAAGGGTGCCTTGAGTTTCCAAATAAGATTCCATTTGCTTCCTTCCATGACCATTTCATATAAAGAGAGCTTGTACCTTAGGTTGACTCTGTAAAGACCACGTGGTTTGTTGGCAATCCACACCGAGCAGCCTTGTGTGTCTTGGACCTTGATAGATGCCATCTTCAACAAAGCCCTGTATTGAGTCCATTCAACAACCCATTCATACACCGAACCCAACATCTCTGCATCTTTCCACCTTGTAGATCATAATCCATTATTGTTCCTATCATATACACCCACCAAGAATTAGATACATTGTGTCCAAAAGCAATTAATCAAGGCATGAGACAGTGTCTGTACTCCACCTCCAACCCAAGGGTTTTCCCCTATCCTTAGTACTTGTTCTCCTTCACCAATTAACCATGCCTGGTGATCCCCTATTATTGGAGAAGCCTTAACTTTGCCTTCCAGCTTATAAATCTTCCATTGACATGCTTGTTTGAGGATCTTATCCATTCCTCTATGCTTTGGGGATTGATATATTTCCTTCTCATTACTGTTTGCCAGAGGTCTTCAGTGGCGAGAATTCCCGAGATGCCCTTTGCTGCCTGCTTTATTAAGGAGAGTTAAAAACTTAAATATTTGAATTTCCAACATCCTGTCTTTTTTGGTCTTGATAATATTTGTCATTGTATAGGGGAATGGAATTCAGGTCTTTTTTCCTTGGACACAAGTATTTGAAACACGATTTTCTAATTGTGTTTATAATGCTTTTAGGAATGGATGCAACTGTCATTCAATAAATAAGAATTGCTTTTATAACTCCTCCAACAGGGTGAGTCACCCTTGTATTGATATCTATATATGGCACCAGGAGTTGATTCTCGTCCACATTCTCTAAGAGCCACATCCAGTGCTTTGTTGAGTAATCATTTGCCTTTAGTTGATAACCCAATTTTCATATTTCAACAATTCTTTTGATGTGTAGGGGGAGAATTGCTTTGATTTGTTCCGCCTGGTTTTCCTCCATTGTGTGATATGGTAGAGTGGATTTTTGGTTTTTTTTTCATCCCTATAGCTTTACAATATAGATGCAAGGCCTTGTCTAAGACTTGGGCTTCTGTATCCGTCCCATTTTCTATATCCGTCCCATTTTCTAAGAGTGGTTTTTTCTAAAAACAATGGATTTGTAACAGTGCACCCTCTAGAAATTTGGATTCCTCCTTCCTTTGAACTTGTCTGCTCCCTGCAAATCTTCAACGACTAGAACAACAATAATGGAGCAATGGGTATCCTTACCTTGAACCCCTGTTGGGCTTGAAGAACTGGGTTGTTGCCCCTTGGATCAACTTTGCATAAGATACATCAGAGAAATATTCATTAGTGAAATTAATCTAATGGATACCGAACCTATGTGCATCATTAAAATTCTCAAAAAGGTCCAATTTACTATATTATATGTTTTGGAAAGGTCTAATTTAACTATGGATAAGGGGATTTCTTTTTTGTGGAATGCAGGGCCTTCTTCAGTCACACTGACAAACATTATATATCGGTTTTCCCTTGATACAGAATGGGCTTTAGTCTTTTGGGTATGACTTATGATCTTGAACCCCTGTTGGGCTTGAAGAACTGGGTTGTTGCCCCTTGGATCAACTTTGCATAAGATACATCAGAGAATATTTATTAGTGTAATTAATCCAATGGATACCGAAACCTATTTGCATCATTAACATTCTCAAAAAGGTCCAATTTACTATATTATATGTTTTGGAAAGGTCTAATCTAACCATGGATAAGGGGATTTCTCTTTTGTGGAATGCAGGGCTTTCTTCAGTCACACTGACAAACATTAAATATCGGTTTTCCCTTGATTCAGAATGGGCTTTAGTCTTTTGGGTATGACTTATGATCTTGTAAACACGGTTTTAGAGGGTTATTAGCTTATAATAAACAAGGGTTGGGGGTTAACCATTTTGGGGTATTGGTTGCAGAAATTGAGTTAAGAGGACCATATATCTTTGTCAGCCTTCTTGATTCTTAATTAACAGTGGGAGATCCTTCCCCTGAACCTCAAGTGGGAGATCCTTTCCTAGAACGTCTGCAAAATTCTATGGGCCAACACTTTGGGCCAGGGGCTTTATCCTACTGAAAAGATTCCAATACTCCTTTCAGTTCCTCTTCCTCTATCAGAGTGAGGAGGGCTTCGTTTTGTTCTTCTCTAATTAGTTTGTTGAAGTTTTAAATAGTTGCCATAATCTCTCTAATGTTTTCTTGCCTTGGGGGCCCTGGTAATATGCGATCAGTACCTTTGCAATGTCCTTATAACCAGAGTGAATTATCCCTTTGCTTGTCTTGGATCTTACAAATGGGATTGCATGCCTTTCTTGCATGAACGCATATATGGAAAGACTTGGTATTTTCACCTTCCTTTGTTAAGTGGCTTGATTTTTTTGCTATGTAGCATGGGAGCTACTCCTGACCTTCAGGAAACTCGTTCCCAAAGTTTTGATGTTTTAGGGAACATTAGAACTGGTAGGGGATGCTCCAAAATCCAGTATTAATGTTTCGAATGGTTGGGAGCTTACTGGGAATTTTTACCCTCTAAAATTGGGAACTTGGGGAAGGAGATGCGAGGATGCATTTGAGGAGCTTTGCAGCATGGGAATGAATGTATGGAACACTCGAGACAAAACACATCAAAGTTACAATGTCATAAATCTTTTGTTAGTTCTTGAATTAAATATATACTTGGCCCACCCATCATCGTTTGTGAGATCATTTAATCTTTATTGCTTTTCGATTTATTTGTGCATGTCTTTGAAAACGTGGGATCCTTTCCTTGGAGGGTTGTTAACGACATTGCTATTTCTTTGTGACCATACATATACATGGTTGACTTAGGAATTTTTCTAAAGTCTAGTGCTACATTGTCGAGTTGGATATTTGTCTACTACTCGTGCTAGAGTAGTCATTTGTCTCTATGTTGAATTGTAATCATCACTAATCAGTAAGAAATGTAAATTTATTTTGACTTTTTACATATTAAATAAAATAATAATTTTATATTTTAGTTTTAAATTTTGCTTTAAAACTAAATTCATATATTACATTTAAATAAAATTATTTTGATTTTGATTTTATAATAATTTAAATTTGATTATTTATACACCTTTGCAAATACCCTAGCATAAAATGTATTATAAACATATAATATTCTAATCCTTTTTAATAATAATTGATGCAAGATTGAAAACTTACTTTAATTTATAGTCACAAACATAGAAACTATTGTTGATTTTTGGGTAGCATCGAGAGCCATTATTTAGTAGATTGGCATCAACATAGGGATGACTTTGTTGATGACTAAGATGATTGATGTACTTACATCATTTTGAATAAACCTTTTTTTTATGAATATTCTAGAAGACAAGTTTGGCCATTGAAAATGTGAAGATCAATGTGTAGTACTTATGAGAAATTATAAAGTTGAGTCTAGGAGGTTTAAGCAATTGGAAGAGAGCTTATCTCTTGGCATGCCTGGATCATTTAAAGAACTCGAGGTTCCTTATGAAGGAAAGAAGGGGACTATAACTCTTTTATTACATGTTTGGACCATATCCATTACAGGAAGACATAATTACTTGATAAAAGTTCATGTAAATTTTGTGCCCATGAAGAAAGGGTCATAAAGATCTGGTGCCCACCTCGATGAGGTCATGAACACCTAAACACCCTCATAAAGATCTCGTGCCCACCTAGATGAGGTCATGAACACCTAAACGCCCAAGACAACTAAAGAAAGATAATGTACCTTGAGTTGGCATGTGTCGGCCATAAAGACCAAGAGAAGGGTCTATAATGACTTAGTTAAAAGATTATGGTCATGGAACCGAAATGAAGAACCAAGAACCCCAACTAGATGGATTTTATTGTTTTATTTATCCCTAAGATAATGGAAATGATTCTCAAAGGGTGAAATATAAGTAGAGTGCAAGGGTGAAATATAAGTAGAGAAGCACTCTCACATAAGACATTTTCATCTTTCATACAAAAGACGTGAAATATAAGTAAAGTGCAAGGGTGAAATATAAGTAGAGAAGCACTCACATAAGACATTTTCATCTTTGATCCAAAAGACAATCTCTCGGGGTTTCATGCCGATACTTTCTCTCTCTACTATATGATTTGAGTTCAAAGGTTGCTTAAGGTTCCATACTATCTAAATCAACATACACAGGTTTGATCTATTTTTTGAAGGCTTCTCAAGGTGATATCTAGCATCAATAGGGTTTTGCTACCCTCACAAAGGTCCGGTCTAGTAGTTAAAGTTTGCTCAGAGTTTTGTGTTAACAACTGGGGTTCCAATATGTCAAAGCAAGGTTTTGATTTGATGTTTTAAGGCTGCTTAGGGTTTCGATCTGTAGCAACATGGTTATGCCTTCTAACTTAGGGTTTCGATCTGCTATAACAATAGTGTTGTCTTGCTTAGTAAGTTTTCAAGTTATCTCATGCAAAGTTTCAAAATTGTTCCAAGTATGATCAAGGTTCCAAATTGTGTTCTCTCCTATCAGTTTGTCTTGAGAAGGTTTTCTTGCCTAGCTTGTGGGATTTAGGAAGAAGTCTGTTATATTCATATGCTATAGTCTTGATCTGTCATCATTGGTATAGCACCATGATTATATGAGTGTGATGTGGATAGAGGATAACACTATGTTATGGAGAAATAAAAGCTTTAGCTTCTACAGCTAGCCCAAGGCTTGGTGATAACCCTTGATGTGATATCTTGATCTAGCATGGCAACACTAGTATGACTCATAAGGTTGATAGTACTTCTACACCATTGAGAATGATAGAGTTGATGTTACAACTTAATGAAAAGATAAGTACTTGGTCTCTTTGTTTATGTACACTCTCTTGTGTTAAGGGTTTGATGTTCGTGGTCATTTGTACACTTGTTCTTCTTGAATCTATCATAAGAAAGATTGTTGAGTTTTTCTCTTTCGAAGGATAGAGGGTTTTCTTAGGGTAAATCATGGTGTCTATTGTGCATGATTGATGTGACGTGATTAGTTTACTTTCATGTCTATTGTGACCTAATGTGTTTATTTTCAACTCTATGTTTGTTTACCAGTACATCTGATTAATGTTATATTGCTCATGCATATAGTTGATACTTTCATGTGTAAAAATATGAAAAATAAAAAATTAAAATTGCATTCATAATTATTAGTTATGAAAGTAGCTAAAATTTCAATTAGTACAACTTCTAAAAGTTCCTACTTTATAAATAGTTTACCTTTTATAATCAATGACAGCTGATAATCTTAATTTTATTACCATTTCTATCTGCTAAGAGGTTCTAGTTACAACCATAATATAAGGGATAAACCAAGTCATTTGGTTTGTGTTGATGTTTATTTTCTTCTCTATGTTTTTTTCTCTTTTCATGTATTTTTATAATTATTTTTTTAAATATAAATTATTGGTATTCCCAACCTGCCTTTTGTCGTTTCTTGCAAATTTGGGGGAGACTTCTAGACGCATCCGATACTTGTACCCACGTTCCCAATGTTTTTGCGTTTTAGAAACTTGTGCAACATAAATTTTTGCTTAAGTATGGTTCTTGTAAAACCAACAATTTGCTCTTATATCTTCCCAACATCTCCATTAAGTTGTTGTCCTCTTCAATGACCCTATCTCTTTAGATTATCATGTGAAATTTAAAGATTTGTTTTTATCTCTTCCAATTTGATCTTATATTCATCATTGTCTTTTTACCCATTGTTTCGTTAGTGTTTTGATCCTCTTCAAATTCTCTTGGAAGGAAATGATTGCATATCCTCTAAGCTTTAGGGAGGAAGAGGTTTATTTCTTGGTTACCATACCTTGTGAGTTAATTTTAGAAGGGGGAGGAGGGTTTTATCTTCCTTCATTCTAGTTGGAGTTTTTTTGTTTTTGTTTTTATTCCATGCGGGTTTCAGATCAATTGGCTTGATAACATTGGTCCCCTTCAAATAATTGTTGGAAGAATTTTTTTTTTTCCACGTAGTTCATAGCCTCGCTACATCCACAATAATAATTCTAGAGGACCCATTCGAAGGGGCCTCGCCCTATCGATTCCAGTTTTGGGTGCCTAGCCTCGAAAGACCCAAAAAGTTGGATCAGGGCTCGCTACATCCCAATAATAATTCTAGAGGACCCATTCGAAGGGGTCTCGCCCTATCGATTCCAGTTTTGGGTGCCTAGCCTCGAAAGACCCAAAAAGTTGGATTCGTGAGAAGCCTCCAACCTCAATATCAAATAGTGTTTGGATTTGGACTCCAACCAATTGAGCTACCCCTCAACGCTGTTGTTGGAAGAAACTTGCCAGAGCATCAAGTGCAAAGACTAAATTAAATCCTCTCCTCCTTCAAATTGAGTTGGAAGGGAAACATCATTTAACACCTTTAAACAATGCTCTTTTTTGTTATGGCATGGGCCATACAAGTTCGCAAGATTTATCTATGCTAGATCTCTTAGATATGATGTGCAAATAATATTGAATCTAAGAAAAAAGGGTTTTTAACTTATGTCTTTTTCCATCTGATTGCTAGCTTCCCTTGATCTTTCTGTACATTGCTAGCAATGAACTCCCACTCACTTAATAGTGTTTTTAGGGGACTTATTACATCATAATCTCGTTGCTCTTATCAAACATGGATTGTATACTTGATTTTGTATGTCTTTTCACCATCTAAAAAATATCCAATATAAGGACACGTGCTTTTTTCTCATATTAACGATATCCTTGTATTGCAAAATCGAAAAAACCTAAATACAAATACATCACAAACACATGAGAGACATACACACAATATGATATTTTATGAGTCACTGATGTAATTATTACATAGGACTTAACCTCCTTATATATGGTTACTCATGGTGCAGATCATTTCCACTTATGAAGGTGGGATATATTTGATTTACATAAAAAGTGCAAAAATGTAACTTTAAAATGTGTAAAATGACGTTTCTTCAACAAGGTCATCATGATTGTCTATATATGGTGGATGTTCAACAACAATTACATTAGCTACATGTGGTTTGTCCTTGATCTTTCATTTGAAAACATAATTAGCTCTAAATCTAAAATTCCAAGTTATGTGATCCATTTTCTTGCAATAGTACCATTCTATCCCCCCTTTCTCTTTAGTTGATTTGCTACAACTATATCTAGAGTATAATGTAGTCTCAGGTTGAGAATAATGTTGATCTTTTCTTAAACTAAGAGATAAACAATTATGTCTTACAAAGTTTGCTAAGACATTTGAATGAGAGTAAAAATAACATTGTTATATTTAGAAGGAAGACTATTTAACAAGATGACTTTGGCATCCTCTTCCTCTACCATGACTTTTGATAGTTGTCTAATGAGATCATATTTATTAAGTGGTTATACATAATGAATTTACTATACCTCTTGAATTTGAACAATTGAAGGTTCATAAAAAAATTTTCATTCATTACTTTCGCTCTAAACAACATATTTGAATTATCTTAGATTTCCTTGAGTTTTCTATATCTATATGGATATAAGCCTGAACCTAAGAGGAAAAGGACAATAATGGTTTTGGATTTATCATCTCTAATATTCCCTTGGATATGTAGGTAAATTTTTAGTCCATTTTGTTATACGCGTGTTTTATTCATTGGTTTCATCTTAATTTACTTTCTAGGTGTGGAAATTGAACCCATAATTTTTTCTTTAATGAGATTTTCATTGGAGACATGAACTCTTTGTCAATCCTATGAACAATATTGTTTAAACTAGTCACATCTACTTGGAAAATAAAATCAGAGTTCCATTGGAAATCAATGAGAAATTATGTCAACCCTTTTTATTCTACATATCATCGTTTGATGCAAGAGAAGATTATACTAACTTTTTAACTACATGACTAGGACTCATATGTTTGCCTCCACTTTGAGACCATATTGCAAAAGAAAACATAAACATAATAACATAAAACAACACATGAGAGAGATGCACTATGATATTATGAGTAATTGGTGCAACTATTACATATGATTTCCACTTCTTATAAATGGTTACTCATGGAGAAAATCATTTTCACTTATGAATGCGAGATATATTTTCTTTACACAACACAAAAACATAACTAGGTACTAAATATACTTTTATTACAATGTGGAAGCCTTATAACCAAACACTTCAATGGTTGGGGTAGAGCCTTGCACATTTTTGAGATATGATATCTGATGGTAGATCTTATTACTTTAGTAGCCACTAAGAGTTCCTTATGTATGTAATATCCCCGGTTTTGACCCCGTTTGCATGATGTATATAATGTAAATAATCGTGGTGAGGAGCTAAAGGAAAAAGCCCCATCATCGATTTGGTGGTGTAGGTTCGGCAATGGGGATAGTTGTCGATGGTATGTCGTGCTATTTGGCACATTATAATTCGGCATCATGTAAACACACACATCAATTAAAACTAAAACCACAACTAGCTACGGCAGTGCAACGTTGAATGAAAAGAGCATGGTTCCGAAGGATAAGGGGTGGGGGATGTCAAACCTTGGTTATGGGGGAAAAACCCATGTGTTGCCACCTTGTGTTGTTTTGCCACCTTTCTTGTTTCACCAACCTCTTCAATGGCTTGGTTTTGTTTGTTGGGGGCAGTTATCGCTGGTGGTTGAGGCAGTTATTGCCTTTGGGAGTGGGGTGGCAGGACTGTCAGTGCCTTGCCCACACGCCCACTCCACCCACGACTACATTCACTCCATGCTTGGTCTCCATCTTCTCCACGACGCTATTTCTTCCCTGGGTTCACTCTCACGCGGAGATCGGTTCATCTCCTCACGCGCCTGGTCTTCCCCTTCATGATTATGGTCCGTCTGTTCCCTCCATGGTCGGTTCTTCCTCACGTTGGTCGGTCTATTTGCGCACACAGGTTGGGATCCTCACGCAGAGAGGCATTCTGTTCACCCTCACGCACCAGTCGCGGGTCTTCTCTGGTTGTGTACGCAGCGAGCAGGTGAAAGGGCCTCAAGGGCCTGATTTCCACTGGTATGTGTCATAGCCGTGGCTTTAATCCATGTTTTCTGCTTGCTGTTGGTTTCACCCACGATTTGGGTTGCTGTTGTGTTTTCCCCACGATGTTTGGGGACTGTTGAGAGTCCGATTTCTGTTTCCACTTCGGACTGTGCATGTGTGCATCCATGCTCTGCCTGGGCTGCGTATTTTCCTTTACGCACAGGCTGTGAGTTGTTATGTCCCCACTTTCTGTCTGTGTAAGTCCTTCAGCGTTTACATTGAGGGTTGTGTGTGTGCTGTGGGCTCTTGGAAGTGGAACGGCTGTTAGCTTCCAGTTGTTTTGGCCACGTTAGGGCCAAGAACAACTCTGTGTTGTCTGGTGGACTTGAGCTGTGTCTCATCATTTGTTTGGGATTATCCCTGGTTGTCTTTACCTTCTTCACAGGGCTGTGAAGGGATTGTGTTGCTGCGGTATGCAGTGGTTGGTCTTCGGACTGTGCTGGCTTGGCCAATTGTTGAAGGCCTGGTAAACCCAGCGGTGTTGGTTTGGCTGATTGTGTCCCTTGGCTATGTGTAAGCCTGCGTCGAACCCTATCCTTGGAGGAATCATGCCCAGCTCGGGGGTGGCAGCGTTGCTGAGAGATTGATGAGCACGTTGGCCTATGGTTGGGTGGAACGTTGCAGCGACGTAGCTGGTTGCGGGCGAGTTTTTCATTGAAAGATAAGTGCTGTTGGTTACTTCATCTCTGCAATTTATATAGTAATTTCAAATGAATTAGGATGAACATGTTAAATGCTGGAATATATGTTTGCTTCCGCTGTATGATTGAAGATTTATGCATCTGTGTATGCTTGTATGTTCAGCATTCCTATTATGTTTAAGCTTTTAATTTCAGCATTGATCTCTTTTGTTTATGTTCATGGGGCTGTTTGCTCGGTTAACGTGGTGTTCGTCGCGTTCTCTTCGCTGGTCTGAGGGATGGGGATGTGACAGAATGGTATCAGAGCTAAGGTTGCAACAATGCGCCTCTATGGGCCAAGATGGAGCAACTGACAGAGGGTGGAATTGCCTTCTGCTCAGCAGGGATCAGTAATGGATGACAGCAAACTTCCAAAATATTTCCTAAGTGTTGACAGTCGGGCCACTAGTGATAAGACTTCCGCCGTTGCGGAAGAGTCAATGGTTTCCGTCCGTCGTTGTGGAAGACCAAACCGCCAAGTCTTCCGATGGGGAAGAAAATTGCGGAAATTTTCTAAGTGTTTTGACGTCCGTCGGAAGAGAAAATGGTTTGACAGTCTGACGTTGCGGAAGAGAAAGCGGTTTCCAGTCCGCCGTTGCGGAAGCCAAAGTCATTTGGCTTCCGATGTGAAAGGATTTCCGATGTTGCGGAAGAGTTGGAAATCTCCCGTCCGCCGTAGCGGAAGAGCTGCCAATTGGAAGAAGTTCAGGTTTGTGTTCCGCCATTGCGGAAGCCAAAGGAACAAGTCTTCCGATGAGAAAAGATTGCCGCCAGAAAAAGATAAGGCTCTGTGTGCCGCCGTTGCGGATGGAGAAATGATTCGACGCTCGACGGAAAAGTCATTCGATTGCCGGCAGTGCAGAAGAAAATCGCTGAAATTTTCTAAGTGTCCGCGGCTGATCGGAAGAAGTTTGTCTTTGGTGAGCTGCCGTTGCGGAA
The DNA here is from genome assembly GCA_001517045.1 of Pseudotsuga menziesii. Lineage (NCBI taxonomy): Eukaryota > Viridiplantae > Streptophyta > Pinopsida > Pinales > Pinaceae > Pseudotsuga > Pseudotsuga menziesii. The sequence continues at coordinate 186,298 of LPNX011142022.1, read as the reverse complement.
GCCAAAGTCATTTGGCTTTTGATGTGGAAGAAATGCCGACGCCGCAAATTGAAAATTTTGCTAAGTAAATGGCCGCCAATCGGAAGAGAAAGTGGTTTGTGCGCTGCCGTTGCGGCTGCGGAAGGGATTCAGCCGCCGATTCTACGGAAGTGAAAAGCTCTAAAGCTTCCGATGATAAAGACCGCCGACGCCAGAACCGTTTGGAGAAAGCTGCGAAAATTGATTAAGTGTCCACCGATGCGGAAGAAGAAAGGGTTCCGCATCCGCCGTTGCGGAAGAAGAAGCAACTAAGCGTCCGACGAAAAGTGGTCCGACCATCGACAGGTGTTATGTTCGGTGGAAAGAAGAAAGACAAATTTTGAAAAATTTGTCTAAATATGAAATCGTCGACGGAAAAAGGGGAATGATTGCCGCTGTTACGGAAGAGAAAAGCGGTAAGTTGTCCGACGAAGAAAGACCGCCGCCGAAAGAAGATAAGGTTCCGCGTGCCGCCGTTGCGGATGGAGAAAGGATTTGGCGTCCGCCGTTGCGGACGGAGAAACAACTTCCCGGTCGACGGGTAAGGCCTCCGACGTAAAGAAAGAAAGTTGAAAAATTTTCTAAGGCAAAAAGTCAGTTCACTCATTGGAGGTAAAAGCGTTTCATGTTCCGCCTTTGCGGAAGCCAAAACATTTGGCTTCCGATGTAGAAATATCGCCGACAGCCGACGCGGTAAAAGAAAGTTTGAAATTTTTCTAAATAACGAAAATATTGATCGCCGAAAGAAGAAAGTGAATGAGCGTCCACCGTTGCGGAAGGGGAAAGCCTTCTGAGAGCCGCCGTTGCGGAAGGGGAAGCCTTCCGAGAGCCGCCGTTGCGGAAGGATTAGTGGTTTGAGATCCGATTCTGCACAAAGAGAATTGAGTTTTTCAAAGGGGATTTCTCAGTGGTTTTCAGTGGGATCTCCAATAGATTTCGACTGCTTTCCAGTGGGATTTTTAGCTGTTCTCAGTGGTTTACAGGTGGCTGAAGTTGGCTGAAGATGGCACCCAGTCCAAAATGCAGTGGTGTAATAAAAATACAAAGATTTGGTGAAAGCCCTCATTCTTAGAAGTGGTGTGGTTTTTACACCTGAGGTCGAAATGACGCATGTGAATAGGCGTTGGAAAGCTTATCCAGCAAGGAACAAGAATAAGTGGCCAGAATATGAGCATGAAGCAACCAAGTGCTAATGATGGCCGTTGTTATCAAATGGACAAATCTGGACAGTTGCATGCCCAGGGGCAGCAAGGACTATGAAGTCAACCAGTTGCTGTGTGAAAAAGGAATTCCATGAGAAGATGAGGGATTTGAAAGGGAAGTTTTCATTAGACCCTATCTTGCTGATTATAACTACATTTCCTAAGTTTATGCTTGAAATGCATGAGGATATGTATTGCATGCATAGGATATTGCATGATTGGTAAAAATATTGGAAATTATATATTTATAATGAACCACTAATGATAATCATTGCTTTGATGTTGGCATTAGTGGCAAAACCAACGATGACACGGACCTAGCTAAATGTGTTGCTGATGCTGATGAATGTGACCAGCAACCCTATGAAGAAAGGGATAAGGCAACGAGTCCATAACAAAAGTTGGAACCATTTCAGAGGTTGCTATGAATGCAGGATAGTCATGATCAGTTGGCTGCCAGAAATGCTCTAGGGAAGAGCAAGGTGGCATGGATGATACGCTTGTGAAGTAAGGGTATCTAAACCTTCATTTAATTGCATGAATGATATGACTATACCTTGCGAATATTAATATGATAATGATTGCATGACGTAAATGAGCTTTGATGATATTGATGTGACTAACAGCTGGAAGTATTTGAATTTTATAAATTATGAAAATGCTTCAGTGATGGTTGTAGCAATGAAAAGTTATATGCATCCAGACTTACCAAGTGTTGGTTGATTGAAGCTCATGTTTCAGGTAGATTAATTCGAGAATGGCCTTGAGAGGTAAGACCCTAACCAATGCCAGAATCTACCATGTGAAAGAGCTTGTTAAATTTGAATTGTGAATTTCAAATTTAAGAAATTGCTGACAACTACTAGTCACTATTGGCTTGCATAAGCTTGTGTTTGGATGTTTGAAGTTTATGTTTCAGGTAGATTATTTCGAGCATGGCAGTGAGAGGTAAGATCCTGACCAATGCCAGAATCTACCATATGATATGCATAATAGGTTGTTAAAATTCGAATTGTGAATTTTGGATTTGAGAAATTGCTGACAACCACTAGCCACTGTTGGCTTGCATAAGATTGTGTTTGGTTGATTGAAACTCATGTTTTAGGTAGGTTATTCGAGCATGGCATTGAGAGGTAAGACCCTGACCAATTCCAGAATCTACCATTTATGAGAAGAAGTCTCATGGTTGTGAAAATAGTTGATATGCATAATGGGTTGTTAAATTTGAATTGTGGATTTTGGATTTAAGAAAGTGCTAACGACTACTAATCATTGTTGGCTTGTATAAGATTGTGTCAGGAGGGACGCATGGTAAGTGGGTAATCATGTTATGATAGTAAGCATAAAATTATAATGGGCATAGTAATGCTGCTTACAAGAGACCCACAAATGAGCAAGTCAATTTCTGTAGTAGATAGAATTGCAAATTCTTATTGAATTTGATTGCTAATGTCATTGCTTGGTTATGGAATGATCAAATTGGATTGTAGTATCAGGTAATGATTGACTGTTTGGCTACTGATGAATGTGTTAGGGGTACACGTTGCAGGAAGATCATGTGTGATGACCTGCAAGAGCCAAACTTCATGGGAAGGTTTTCCCTTATCTTGGAAATGGGTTTTGGGTGAAACGCCATTGGACATTTGGGAAATGTCTCATCTGCACTGCATGTTTGGTAGTAACATGAGTGAGATGGTATAAAGTATGTCGGTGAGACATGTGTGAATATGAAATGTAAAAAGGAGTTGGGATGGCTAACTGAGGGACTGTTAACTCAGGAAAGGAGCCTCCATTCCTCCTTAACAAAGGCATACTGGGACGACAAATGGATAAGTGTTCTGTGACCCTTGCTAAGAATATGCATGTTTAATTTTTAAATTCCATATGCAGAACGTGTTTGATTTTATTTCCATGATGGCCGATCGCTTGAGTATGAATAGGGCCTGCATGGCACACACCGGGAATGGGTGCACACTTTTCCGATGTTGAGTCATGAAAGGGTTTTCAATATTGATTACACTCTAGGGAGTGGACGCAGTCCTGGTGTCTCAATACTTGATAGTGAATGATATGAAATGTGATTACAGCTTTTTGAGCAATAATGCTGATGAGTTTGCTTGTATTGCTTGTGTTGACAGGCTAAAGGTAAAGGTAAATGGTTGATATAAGCGTATTGTTGATATAAGTGCATGGTGGTATAAGTGTATTGTTGATATAAGTGTGTGCTGGTATAAGTGTATGATGGGCTGTTATATGCCTGAGGATCCATAGTAGATCCTAGACCTAGAAATGGTCACGGAAAAAGTTCCAAGCCCAGTTGACATGAGTGTGTACTGGATGGACATTAATTATTTGATGTTGTGGAGCAGCCGGCGTACTGCCCTAACATCTAAGTCCATAGGAGATCCCAAGGCTTGCAAGGTGAAGCAGGATCCTGTGGACGAACGAGGAAACACACAATACAGATAAGTATTGGATTATTTTGCTTATGACTAAACATGTGTATATGATTTGGTTATGATGTTTTATCTCTAGAACAAGATAAAACTGATGAGAATAAACTAAACATGTGAATTCATTCAATGTTTGGATATAGGTATCGCTGGGAGCGAGGACTATGAGAGCATCCTAGAGATGCATGTGGACATGTGACTGTCTTGGAAAGCTCGGGTTGAGCGGTAATGAAAAAGGAGCTAGTAAGACGGGGGAGTCCTAACAGCCGAGACAAACCATGTGGAGAGACTCCATGGTTTAGAGGTCTGGAATAGACCGAAGACACTAAGTGTCATGACCAAGAGAGATTGGTCCAGCATTCACGGTGAAGTGAAGGAGGCTGAGAGCATGAAAAGCCACAGTGATGGTGTGGGTTCCAGGATGAAACAAAATAAAGAGGGGAAAAACTCTTGCTGCTCTCCTTTGCTTTTTGATTATATATATACCTATACATTTATGCATTGTGAAAACAAAGGATTGTTTAATGCATGTATGATTGAAATGAAATGTGTGTATTTGCTTAAAGTAAAATTGTGAATGCTGGAATAGTTAATTCCCTGCCCAAGAATGGACATGAATGAGCTCATGTGCCTGTGAGGGAAGGCATGAAAGACATGAAAGTTTCCTTAATGGAACTTGGACTGTCATGCCAATTGGGTAATTAACTAACTGATTTTGATGTCTATATTATGCTTGGTTTGATAGAATTTCAATGGTGCATCTCACAGGTGAGAAAGGTGAAACCAGGTGTTGCACATTGATCATGACAGCAGATCAAAAGTTGTTGGACATAGCTGGAAGTCTCCTTCAAATGATTGCCAAGACCCAAGAAAATATTGGGGAGATGCTCAAGATACAGAGAAGGCAGAATGAGATGAATCACCAGATTTTGCAAGACTCTATTGGTTTGCAAAGGGAGGTGAAAATCCTTCTGGGAGAAATCGGCAAGGGAAAGGAGGGTGGATCAGCAATGGGACAATTTTCCAAGTGACCCGATAAGAAACGGTCCAGGCATGAAGACTCAAAGAAAATTGAGCAGGTAAAGATGAAGCAGCCAGTGAGATGCTGGAGATGCGGAGGATATCATTTACGTCGGGACAGCCCAATGAGGGAACATGATAAGGCAATAGCCGCAAAGTTCCTAGACTTTGGGATGAGCTGGAAGCTGAGAACCATCAGGAGAAGTCCATGGAAGCCGAGGGGCTTGGTCATAAACGTTCAAAGTAAATGATTGAACGTGGGACAGATCTGCAAAGTTTTGAAATTTTGATGTGCAATTGTATATGTATTGTATATATGTAATAGAACACCGAGGACGGTGTTACTCCAAGGGGGAGGGGAATGTAATGTCCCCGGTTTTGACCCCGTTTTCATGATGTATATAATGTAAATAATCGTGGTGAGGAGCTAAAGGCAAAAGCCCCACCATCGATTTGGTGGTGTAGGTTCGGCAATGGGTATAGTTGCCGATGGTATGTCATGCTATTTGGCACATTATAATTCGGCATCATGTAAACACGCACATCAATTAAAACTAAAACCACAACCAGCTACGACAGTGCAACGTTGAATGAAAAGGGCATGGTTCCGAAGGATAAGGGGTGGGGGATGTCAAACCTTGGTTATGGGGGAAACAATGTTATCGGAACCGGACCGGTCATCGAACCGGCGAAGCCCAAAATGTGAACTAGACCGGAACCGGCAAAAAACCGGGTAAAAAACCGGCTGACTAAAAAATACATAAAATATTCATATTTTGTAAAAAAACATATATATTCATGTGCATACATATGAAGCCAAACCATTAATACACAAATATGCAATGTTTCTCATATATATAGCAAATATGGGTGCAAATATCCAAAATATCACCTAGTGCAATACATCATGGTCACATACAGCTCATTGGATTTAATGGCTATTTCAACTGATTGAGGGCAGATTACAGTCATAAACAGTAAGATAACAACAGACGGGACTATATACAATGTACATTCATACCAGCGGGGAGGCAATTATTTCTGGCAGGTATTATTAGTTGGAAATTAATAACCCACAATAGGGACTCGCCCTACGATTTATTTCCAGCACTATCTACGGAAACAACACCCATAGTGTTATACCTCAGGAAATCAGTGCTGTAGGAGAGTATATTTCACAAGTTTTCCAGCTGATTTTTTGGGAAATATGTCAAGGGTGCAAAAGACAAATACTAAAGGACTGTTAACTGGTTGCAAGCCACACTGAATCAGGATCAAAAAGGCAGATCCCATTCCATTCTCATCAAGTTCAGACAGTAGTGAGTCACTTTAATATCGTATCAGCTAATAATGAATTCGATCCTTTTGTGCATTTTTAGATGTTTGAGGGATAACTGAAGTTATATTGGAGGATATTTAAAAAAAAAAACCAGTCAACATGCCATTAGTTGATTTTTCCCTCTTGCACAATTAGGGTTAGTTAGTCCAAAATTCCTTGTTGGGTTTTCTATAAAAGCAAGGGCAGAGAACAGAGAGTGATCAGAACAGATATTTGGAGGATCTTTTCGCAATGAGAGACCACTTTTCTTCCAGCTTCCGGGACTTGCACCACTTCCATCACTGCTTTTCCACAGAGCTGAGTCTAACCTGTTATATCTCTGTTTATTATGTTGCAAGCACTCTCTTAAATACAGTATAATTTGGTCCATTTATACTTGACAAAAAAACCTAGCTGTTTTTTTTTTTTAAATTTGACAAAACGTGGGTCCCTGGCACGCGACCGTACGGCAGAGTACGGACCGGTCGGTTCAGTGCCCAGTTTGGTCCAGAATCCGGTTTTTTAAATTTTTTTATGTGACCGGACCGGTCAACCCTGTGAACCAGTCAGACCGGCCGGTTTTGCCGGTTCCGGGCCGGTTCCGATAACACTGGGGGGAAAAACCCATGTGTTGCCACCTTTCTTGTTTCACCAACCTCTTCAATGGCTTGGTTTTGTTTGTTGGGGGCAGTTATGGCTGGTGGTTGAGGCAGTTATTGCCTTTGGGAGTGGGGTGGCAGGACTGTCAGTCCCTTGCCCACACGCCCACTCCACCCACGACTGCATTCACTCCATGCTTGGTCTCCATCTTCTCCACGGCGCCATTTCTTCCCTGGGTTCACTCTCACGCGCCTGGTCTTCCCATTCACGATTATGGTCTGTCCGTTCCCTCCATGGTCGGTTCTTCCTCACGTTGGTCGGTCGATTTGCGCACACAGGCTGGGATCCTCATGCAGAGAGGCATTCTGTTCACCCTCACGCACTAGTCGCGGGTCTTCTCTGGTTGTGTACGCAGCGAGCAGGTGAAACGACCTCAAGGGTCTGATTTCCACTGGTATGTGTCATAGCCGTGGCTTTAATCCACGTTTTCTGCTTGCTGTTGGTTTCACCCACGATTTGGGTTGCTGTTGTGTTTTCCCCACGATGTTTGGGGACTGTTGAGAGTCCGATTTCTGTTTCCACTTCGGACTGTGCATGTGTGCATCCATGCTCTGCCTGGGTTGCGTCTTTTCCTTTACGCATAGGCTATGAGTTGTTCTGTCCCCACTTTTCTATCCGTGTAAGTCCTTCAGCATTTACATTGAGGGTTGTGTGTGTGCTGTGGGATCTTGGAAGTGGAACAGCTGTTAGCTTCCAGTTGTTTTGGCCACGTTAGGGCCAAGAACAACTTTGTGTTGTCTGGTGGACTTGAGCTGTGTCTCATTGTTTGTTTGGGATTATCCCTGGTTGTCTTTACCTTCTTCACAGGGTTGTGAAGGGATTGTGTTGCTGCGGTATGCAGTGGTTGGTCTTCGGACTATGCTGGTTTGGCCATTTGTTGAAGGCCTGGTAAACCCAGCTGTGTTGGTTTGGCTAATTGTGTCCCTTGGCTATGTGTAAGCCTGCGTCAAACCCTATCCTTGGAGGAATCATGCCCAGCTCAGGGGTGGCAGCGTTGCTGAGAGATCGATGAGCACGCTGGCCTATGGTTGGGTGGAACGTTGCAGCGACGTAGCTGGTTGCGAGCGAGTTATTCATTGAAAGATAAGTGCTGTTGGTTACTTCATCTCTGCAATTTATATAGTAATTTCAAATGAATTAGGATGAACATGTTAAATGATGGAATGTATGTTTGCTTCCGCTGTATGATTGAAGATTTATGCATCTGTGTATGCTTGTATGTTTAACATTCTTGTTATGTTTAAGCTTTTAATTTCAGCACTGATCTCTTTTGTTTATGTTCATGGGGTTGTTTGCCCAGTTAATGTGGTGTTCGTCGCATCCTCTTCGCCGGTCTGAGGGATGGGGACGTGACAATGTACCACTAATGCATTGTATGATTTTATTTCCATGCTTTATTTATTTTCCGTTACTTCAAGTACATTCTAGATCTTCATTGTTAGGCCTAGGTTATTGCAAGTTGGGATGATTTTCATTAATGAGAATGGTGTATTAATATATCACTAGTTGATCTTTGGTATTCAACTTCTAATGATATGATATTCAATGAATATTTAATTATTTTCAAATATATCTACAATAATAATCTAGTAGGATTAGGGCTCCAACATTGCCCCTCAATGATTCTATAGGGAAGACTGCGCGCTGCTTCCTGCTGCCGCTGCTTGCGTCCGCCCTCCTCTAGGGTTCCCAACTGAGCTTCTCAGGACGCCGCCATGGCCTCTCCAGGGGGAGGGGATCCCCCTCCCTCCTGCCCGATCTTTGCGGAAGAAGCATTCTGTAGGCTGCTAGGGCCCCCCGGGAAGAAACTGGTGGCCCAAGAGGTCCCGAAATTTATCAAGAAATTAGATGCAGTGCCCGAAATCGCTTTGCTAGAGGAACCTTTGATCAAGATAGCTTTGGCTCTTGCTGAAAGAGGTTTGGTTGGCCAATTCACGGGGCTATGGCCCTCACCCAAAACCACGGACGATTGGATTCAACGTAACTGGAGACCCCATCTGAAGCATAGTGTCACCTGCTACCCGGTGGGCAGAGGTTTCTTCGTCTTTGAATTCATCTCCAAAGAGGACCGTGATCTCATCTTCCAGAGCGGCCCCTATTTCATAGGCTCCCAAGGTCTGTACCTCAACAGATGGTCTCCGGACTTTGATCCCACTGTAGATGTTCCCAAAGAGGTTCCGGTCTGGGTTAGGCTTCCCAATCTTCCGATCCACTGTTGGAACATTCAAGCTCTGGAGAAAATAGGAAATGCCCTAGGACGCTTCATTGACAAAGCCGAGCCCAAAGGTCAGTATTCCTGTGCCCAAATATGTGTTGAAGTGGATCTAGAGGCGGGGCTACCAGAGGCCGTCAAGCTCTCGGTAGGCTCTTGGAACCATTTCCAGAAACTCGACTATGAACAGCTTCCATTTAAGTGCCGGCACTGCCATGAACATGGACACTTTCAATGCAACTGCCCTAAAGCCCAATCGGCAGAAGAAGGGGAAGGATGGAAGAGGGTCAAAAAAGGAAAGGCTCCCTCCAAGACGAATGACAAGAGAGCAACAAGCACTGCACAGAAATAAGATCCTAAAGTCCCACCGAAAGATCCAGTCCAGCCTCAACTTGCGAATCCGCCTCCAGTTAACTCAGCCCAAGGGGCAAGCACTTCTGCTTTGAACGTCCCAGAACCTCCTCCGCTTATAATCATTTCGGAAGCCACTCCCCCTGAAACCGCAAGCCCCATGGAGATACCCGTCACCCAAGCTACGAATTCGCTGGAGCCAAGGGAAATCCCTTCCCAACCAGAATCTGTGACCCCTAGGGCTGAGAGCCCCCCTATTCGTGAAGAAACTCGAGAAGTGGACGAGGAACCTTCAGCAGCTGAATCTGATCCAGGAGGATTCTCAGATGAATTAGCCACCGAGTCGAGTAGTTCGCATGCAACCCCAGTCAAGAATCCAAGGGGCCGGAAATCCAAGAAAAAGCAAAGGGAAGAAAAGTCTTATGTAGATGTCTTGCAGGGCTCCCAAAAAACCCTCAAAAGTATGATGAATACAAGATCGAAGATAGGCCATGCCTCTAAAGGGGCCGCCCCCTCTCAAAGTAAATAATGCGGTACATCTCCTGGAACTATAGAGGACTAGGCAGTCCCCAGAAAGATGAAGCAATGAAAGATCCGGTTATAATCAAACAGCTTGAGATCCTCCTCGTCCATGAGACAAAAATGGTGGGTGACCTTGCCCTCCAAGCTGGAAATTTATTTTGGAAAAAAGGCCTTGGGAAAGCTGTGAGTTCCAGGGGAGCCTCGGGAGGCCTAGCCACATTCTGGGACTCCTCCAAGTTTGATTTGCTTTCTGTTCACAGTACTACGCATTGGATCTTCACCATATTCATTCATAAAGAATCGGGCCATCATGTAAGTTTGTTTAACCTTTATGTTCCTATTTCAATAGCAGAAAAAAAAGAGTGTTGGGAGTCCATTGATTCGTTCCTAAGTGCCCACATGCCCAAAAATATTATCATTTCAGGAGATCTAAATGTCACCTTAGCAGCCTCTGAGAAAAAAGGGGTTTCCATTGTGAGAGACCCTTCCCGGGAATGGGCTGAAGATATCATCCTGGGCTAGGATCTCGTTGACATCAAACCCTGCAAGGATAAATTTACTTGACCAATAAAAGGCTAGGGCTTGGGCACATTGCAGCCCGCCTAGACATGTTTTTGGTGCACTCATCCTTTCTCTCTCAGGGGCTTCATGCATCCTCCAAAATTCTCCCTAATTGTGTCTCTGATCATAAGCCTATCCTCGATCTTACCTCTGAAGAAAACCTGGGGCCCATTCCCTTTAGATTCAGCCCCCTTTGCATCCATCAAGAAGGCTTTCACCATCTGGTCTCTAACTCCTGGAGCCAAAATATTACTGGAAATCCATCCTTCATCTAGGAAGAAAAGCTCAGATGACTTAAGCATGAGCTGAAATCCTAGGCCAAGCTCCTCCCCTCCCCGGTCTCTTGTCATAAAGATGCCCAAGCTGCCTTGGAAAGCCACCAAATCCTCATGGATTCTGCCCCTATCACTGATAGTATCTCCCGGACAGAATGCAACCTTCAGAAAGCTTATTTCAAAGCTTGCAGAGTAGAAGAAGAGTATTGGCGTCAAAAATCCAGAAGCCTTTGGTTAGTAAGTGGTGAAAAAAACACCGCTTACTTTCACAAACAAGCTGAATCTAGAAAAAATTTCAAAACTGTGAAAGAAATTACTCATCAAGGCAACCTGATAAAAGATTTTGAAGGCATTAAACAAGCAGCCTTCTCCCATTTTCATGACCTCTTCTCTGCTCCTCCTGCCGAGCCTTTAGACCCCTCTGCTCATCCCCTTTCTCTCATTCCCAATTTGGTTCAAGGCCCTGATAATGATCTTCTCGCTGCCCCTGTTTCCATGAAAGAGCTCAAATCTGCTCTATCTCATATGAAACCGGACAGCGCACCTGGCCTAGATGGATTCACAGCCAGATTTTTTTCTTCCTGCTGGGATATAATTAAATATGACCTTCTGAGGATGGTTAGGAACTCCCAAATTCATCACAAGCTGGGTGGGAGCACAAACTCCTCTTTCCTAGCTCTGATCCTGAAGGAGAGAGGGGCTTCCAGCTTCGCCAGGTTCCGTCCTATCTCCCTCTGCAACACCGGCTACAAACTGGTTACTAAGATCATAGCAAACAGGTTGAAAAAAATTCTGCCAAGGATCATACCTGAGAATCAAGGAGGATTCATAAAAGGCAGGAAAATTCTTGATAATGTTATCCTTGTCCAAGAGGCCATTCACTCCAGCGTGAACCGAAAAGAGAAAGGCATGGTAGTAAAGCTAGACCTTGCCAATGCATTTGACAGGGTAAGATATGACTATCTCTTCATGGTGATGGAGAAATTTGGGTTTTCCTCAGACTTCATTGACTGGATTAAAGGCTGCATCTGTGCACCCTGGATAGCCCCTCTAGTCAATGGGAGATCGACAATTTTTTTCCAGGCTTCAAGAGGGCTGCGACAGGGCTGCCCTCTATCTCCGCTCCTCTATGCCATTCAGGCCTCCGTTCTCAGTTTCCAGCTAATCAACTGTCAGCAAGTCCAATCCCTACTTGGTCTTCGAATGGCTCATAATGTCAAAGACATTAATCATGCCCAGTTTGCAGATGATACGCTGCTTCTAGGAGGTGTTGGTATCCAATCTGCAAGGAGCTTCAAGAACGAGCTTGAAACCTATATCCAGATCTCAGGAAGCAAAATCAACCTGCAAAAAAGCAAAATCTATTGTTGGAATTGCTCTGTTGCAGAAATGGGAAGAGCCTCTAGACTGCTGGAAATGGAAGGCTCGCAAATCTGGGACTCGTTCACTTATCTTGGGGTCCCGATCTTCAAATCTGCCATCAAACCAGCGAATTGGAATCCCATCATTGACAAGTTAAAAGCAAATATCCAGAATTGGGGGGCTGGTTGGCTTACTCTGGCAGGAAAATTGGTGCTGCTGAAATCGGTTCTTTCCAGCATCCCAATCTATCAAACTTCCATTCTTCTGGCACCCACCTCTGTCATCAATAAGATTGAAAGCATTCTCAAAAAATTTCTATGGGAAGGGGGAAAAGGAAATCTGAAAAAACTTCATCTTATCAGTTGGGAAAAAATTAAAAAACCCTACAGTGAAGGAGGCCTCCAAATCAGAAGTATTCAAGCCCAGAACTTAGCTATGGGAACAAAGCTCCTCTGGTAGCTAATCTCCGGGAGATCAAGCTGGAGGAAAAAGGTACTGTGGAAAAAATACTTCCCTGGCCAGCGGCTTCGGTGTTTAGATAATAATCCTCCCCACAACAAAGGATCCCCAATTTATAAACTCTGTATCAAAGTCTTGGATCACTTCAGATCTATGCTGTTCTGGATTCCTAGGAACGGAAAAAAAATCAATGTCTGGAAAGACTCAATCCTGGGAGACGAGCCTTTGGGGCAAAATATTGAAGTGCAGAATATAAAACAATGGCTCAAAGATCAGCATGTGTTCACCCTGTGGGATCTCTCTGTCTGGGATTCCGACAATTTTTGGATTGATTGGAAGTTAAGTGACCATCCTCCCTGGCTTGAAGAAGAAGCAAAGACTCTTGCCCATCTGCTGCAAGGCAAAGCCCCCCTTAATCAATCAGTGTGTGACAAAAGAGGATGGGGACAAAATCTGGAGCTTACACCCCGGCTGAAGGCTACCGCTCTTTACTAGCTATTCCTCATGTAGCACCAAATCCTATCCAATGGAAGTTTGTTTGGTCTACTTAGTCCATTCCGAAAGTGGACCTCTTTTGCTGGAATGTAGTGCACAGAAGTATTCTCACTGCTGAAAACCTCAAGAAGAGAGGTCTGGAAGGACCCTCAATCTGCCCTCTGTGTAAAAAAAATGAAGAAAACCTTGATCATCTATTGATTTCCTGCCCTTTCTCAAGAGAAGTATGGAGAGAATCCCTCTCCCTGGATCACTCTAAACTTTCTGTGCTTGACTTAACAGCAGATCTCTTCTCCAAATGGGATGAGTCCTCTCCCTTTCTCCTCTCCAAAAAGGCACTCCTCAAAGCGGCCTGGATGTTAATCCCAAAGTTCATCATCTGGAAATTGTGGCTCGAAAGGAACAACCAACTCTTCAGAAATGTGGAGAACCCTCCTTCAAAGGTCACCCTAAAAGCAAGAGTTTTCCTTGGAGAGGCTTTGGATCATAAGCTGGGACTCAGCAATGCTCAACCTTTGGATGATTTGGAATCTATTTGGCTTACAGCCATCACATCTATTGATCAAATTTCTCCCTTGGCCAGGCAGCCAAAGCTAGCTGATTGGGAAATCCGCCTGGAAGAAGCTGATTTTATTAAATGGAGGTGCTCGCTGGAGGTTCATTGTTGGTTTTTTGATGGTGCCTCAAAAGGCAATCCAGGCCCTTCGGGTGGGGGAGGAGTGATCCTTTTCCCCTCTGGCTCCACCCGATCCTCCTATGCCTGGGGATTGGGAGTGGAATCTAACAACTTTGCTGAATTTTATGCCCTGTGGCAAGGTCTCAGGCAAGCTATTAGGCTCAACATTCGGAAGATCTCTGTTTTTGGTGATTCTAGAATAGTTGTGCAGGCCATTCGCACAAAGTCTCAGCCAACTAGCCTCCCTATGAAGCGTATATTCCAGAAAATTCTGATCCTAGCTGGTAAGTTCCAATCTATAAGCTTTTTTCACATTTTACGTCATCTCAACAGTCTTGCCGACCTCGAGGCTAATCATTCCATGCTCCTAAGCAGGGGTACTATTACAGAAAATGGGACTGAGTCCTTCAGCACCATCTTGTGACCTTGACAGGTCTGGTCTCGTCCTTTGCGATCTTTTGAATCATTATAACGTGACTCTCCTCTTATTCTCTTGCAACTCTTGACCCTATGAATCCCGTGATCTCTCCTTATCTCCTCGGTCTTGTGAATCCCGTGACCATAGCTCGCCCTTAGATCTGCTATTTAATAATGCTTGCACTCCTTCTTCTCTTGTGAACAATCCTCTCGCCTTTGTTCTCGATCCCCCTTCTCCTTCCTCCACATCATGGCTTCTATGGGTTCCTCTGCTCAAGAGCCCAACTTTAAAGAAAGGCTGGCCGATCTGGAACAAGCTATTGAAAAGCTACAAGATCAACTCAAGGCGCAGGTCCGTCCGCTTTGTCTCTCCTCTGGCTCAGAAGGGGATAGTCTGGAGTCCATCAACACTGAGCTGGACAATCTCAAGAAAGAATTTGACTCCTCCTCAGAGGGAATCGATGAGTTCAAAGAAGATGTCTCCCCACAATTCAAAGATGCAGCAGTCTCCTTTGGAGATTTTGGATGTAGAATTACTGCTTTGGAGATCGTTGTCAAGAAAATTCTCACCAAGTTGGATATCAAATGACCTATGGACTGCCTATCAAGCTCTCCCTACTGTCAATGTGGTTGCAGGCCCTTCCCTACTAATTCTCTGTAATTTTGTGGATCTTTGCTCTGTTTTCCATGTTTACCAATGGCGTTATAGGCCGTTGCTCCCCTTAGGCCGACTGGAATTTTGTCTGCTCTGTTTCTGTTTTCTGGTCTCTGCCATTCATGTTAGAGCAGTTTGCTATGCTCAAGGAATCTACCAGTGTAATACAGTCCCCGGAAGCTGTTTTTCCGGCCCTTTATTAACCTAACTATCAGTTATTGTCAAAAAAAAAAAAATCATTGCCCCTCAGTCGGAAGGGGTGTTTGTGAGTCCAAACATTTTATGAACTTTTCAAGCTTTTCTCTTCCAAGCGCTTTGTTGAAGATGTTTGCAATTCACTCTCTTGTGGAACATTGTCTCAAATGTATAGTCTTGGCCTCGACATGATATCGAATCAGATGGTACTTCTATTGGCATTTATGTTGTCATTGATGTCAAATGTGGTTCTAAGGTTGGTATAAAATACCTATGATCATATTTGAAGGAAGAGGGCTTGAAGAAGATGGGATTGTAGAAGTGGGGCGAGTTAGTTTGTCAAGTTGGTTAAGCAACCCATTATATTTATGTAAGTGGGTTTTGTAGCTCACCTATGGAAGATTGACAAAAGATGGTTAAATTTGCAAGATGCTCCCTTGTATTTATAAGTTTGGGTTTTGTATCCCACTTGTAGAAGCTTGTCAAGGTAGTCAAAGTTGGTTAATATTGCAGGAATCCATTTGAATGTATGAGAGTGGGTTGGTATCCCTTCTTGATGGGGCTCTTAACCTATAATGAATTTTGTTAACATAAAAATATTGTTTGTAAACGAGTTATTAAAACAAGTCAAGTCGGACTCGAAATTGGGTCAAAGGAGTAATTGTTGGATAATTGAAAGGTCGGCCTGACCCTTGGAGTTTTGGTGTATAAATAAGTGCATGATATGATCAATCTATGCATGTAATTCGATGTGAATCTCTAGGGCAAGGAATAGGTCCGAGGGTGACTGTGGGAAAAGAAAGGAGATTCGAGGGTGATTGTGGGAAAAAGAAGAAATTATAAAGGTGACTATGAACTAAGGTAGTAGGTCCGAAGTTGGAAGGCATGAAGTTTGCCACAATCAGTAAAATATATCAGATTTAGTTAGTTCAAACCAAAGTGCATATGAGACATGTTGTACATAGTTAAATATATCGTTGACATGGGTTTATAATCCGAGGATTGTGGATGAAGTTGAAATGACAGGTTGTAATCAACAGTGAAATACTATTTCTATATTCATTTGTAGGGTGGTTGTGTGGTTCTAGAGAAGGACATCATCCCTTGAAAGGTTGTAGTCGGTCTCTAGTGTGTTAATATATGCTTCCAGTTGCGGCTGATAAAGTTTAGAGGTTGTAGCCCCTTTTGAGGTTTGTAGCACCTCTTCCACGCAAAATCTTGGTGTCCTTGAATTGTTTCTTCTATTGCTCTAATTCCTGCTAGAATTTTATTTGAAGGCATATAATTGTTGAATTGATTTGAAGTTTTTGAAGAAGACATATGAATGATACACAATTGATCACATGTAAAGTTTGAGTAATTGTATGACTGAATGGATTGATTAATCGTCTATAAAAATATTTAAAGTCTGAATCACTGATTCACCCCCCCACTCCTGGTGATTCTTGTGCGTGTGTTCTAACAATTGGCATCAGAGCAAGTCCTTCAAGAACAACTCAATCAACTTGAAGGAGATCCTTGAAGAACACATACTCAATGTCGACCATGAAGCTCAGAGAAATTCCTAAGTTTGATGGCAATAATTATGCTTTTTGGAGTATGAATATGAAAGCCTATTTGATGTCCCTAAGGTTTGATGTTTGGGAAAGCGTGATTGATGGCTATGTAATACCTAAGACTGCTCCAACAAATCCAGAAAGAAAGAAGTCTTGTGAGAACAATCTACTGCCTTGAATGCCAGTCTTGGAATTCTAAGTGACTTGGAGTTTTTCAAAGTCATGAATTTGGATACTACTGCGGAAATATGGGACAAGTTGAGTTTTTTTTATTAGGGTGATGCAAAGGTTCAAAAGGGAAAAACTATGGACCTATAGGACTCAGTTCGAAGGGCTAAAAATGATGGAAGAAGAAAACATTGATACATGCCTTCAAAGAGTTGAGGACATTGCAAACACTATGAGAGGCCTTGGAGAAACAATGGAGGGGACAATTGTATTTAGAAAGTATTAAGGTCTCTGCTTGCTAAATTTAATCCTAAGGTATCAGCTTCTAAATATATAGATTGTTAGGATATTATAAACCCACTTCATACTTAGGATAAAACATTTAATCAATTTTATTAATTTCCTACCCACTAGCCTAGATAGTTGGCATCCACTTGCAACACTTGGTCAACACTTTCCTTGTAGATTTTTCACTAAGTTTTCAGCCAGCGGTTTCAACTAAATTTTTTGTCTTAGTTTATTTCAATCTCAAAAATTAACATGCTAGAAATAAACATAAAATTTTCAGACTTAAAACACTGCGGTAAATTAAATCTTTTACTGACAAAAGGTAAATATTCAGCACGCCATTCAAACACACAAACTCACAATTTTCGACCAATGGCCCTGGAAAAACCCACAAGCGGAAAACCAGTCAGAGAGAGAGAGAGTTTATTATTTTTTCAGGACAAAAATCAGACATTAATTTTTACAGTAAAAAACCAACTTATCTCAACCCAAAAATTTGACCAGCAGAATGTCTCGGTTTCCATGCTTTTGTTGCCTCGATTTATGTGCAAACCTCCTCAGTAAATGTGCCAAAAATATCAACAACTTTATACCCTCGAAAACTGTGCTAGCATACCTAGAATCCGTACTGTACATACAGCAATTAATGTTGCTGTATGACCTTGAAATTTGCTTGAAAAGTACAGTCAGCAACCTCAAAAAATGTGCCTGACCCTTCCTCGAAATCCATGCCCAAAATGTCCTTGAAAAGCGTGCAGAAACCATACTGCATGGTTTGCAATAAATGCATAGTACAGTTCCTCGAAAAATGTGCCTATGATAAATGAGGTCGTACCCTCCTTGATTTCTGTGCACAATAAATGCTGGTCGTACTTCACTGCTTCGATTTGTGTGCTTGCAATAAATGAGCCGTACATTCACCTCAAAACTCATGCCAGCAAATAATCACCTCAATTTTTGTGCCCACTAAAAATCACTTCTAGTTCTGTCTTGGGATTCGTGCCCTCACTCTCTTCATCTCTCTCTCTTCTTCAAACTCCTCACAAGAATGAATTCATCTTGCCTTTTCCTTGCTTTTTGTTTCTCAACCCTAGGTAAGTGAAGAGATCTCAATCCAATGTCTAGGAATGAATTAGATCAATGGTTGAAATTAAATGCTCATATTTTATTTCTAAAATATTAATTTCACTCACCCACTTAAATTTATCAAAAATTGACTTTAATGCTCTAAAGTCACATTAAATGCTTTTAAAGTCATTTAATGCAAGGTTCACTTTATTTCCCTTCACTAAGTGACTAAAGGCTAAAGTCACTTAGGGGAACACTTCCCTAGGTACAAAACTAACACTCCCTCTTACCAAGGAAGGTGTTCTGCACCACTCCCAACTTGTCCCTGAAGAAGACAAACTTGCCCTGCCCCAAAGACTTCATCAGAATGTTTGCTACCTGCTCATATGTGGAAATGTACTAAAGTGTCATTGCCCCTCTCTGAACATAGTCTCGGATGAAATTTTATTTGATATCAATGTGCTTTGTCCTGTCATGGAAAACTGGATTTTCAAAGAGCTGGATGCAACTTTGATTGTCACAATAAATCACCATAGGCCTAAGCTCCTAACCAAATAGATTCACCAGCAACTTGCGATGCCACAAGTCCTCGCAACTGACCAAACTAGCTGCCATATGCTCAACCTCAACAAAACTCAATGCAACTGATTTCTGCTTCCGACTGAACCACGACACTGTTGTCGAGCCCAAACAACATCCAAAAGTGCTCTTCTGGTCTGCCACACTGCCTGCCTAATCTGAGTCTGTATAGCCAACCAGTTTGATCTCCTCTGACCTCCTGTAGTACAAACCAAAATCCACTGTCCCTGAAAGATAGCACAAAGCATGTTTTGTAGTGACCCAATGCACACTCCTAGGATCAACCATGAATTGGCTAAGAGTGTTCTTTGCAAAACACAAATTTGGTTGAGTGTTGACCAGATACATCAATGACCCGATAACCTGACGGTATAAAGTAGGATCCACCAACTCTCCCTCAGAAGCATGAAGCTTCTTCCAGTTGGTGATCATAGGTGTCGACATAGGACTACAATACTCCATCCTGAATCTCCTCAAAATTTCAACCACATACTTTCCCTACCCCAGGAAAATATGTCCAGGCTCCATCTAGACCTCCAATCCCAAGAAATAATGCATCAACCAATATTAGTCATCTCGTACTCTGCTACAAGATCCTTCTTGGATGCTGCAATGGGTCTCTCTCTCCCTGTGATAAACAAGTCATCAACATATAGCAGAAGCACAAGCGGATCATCTCCAATCGTGATGAAGTAGAGATTCAAATCTGCTTCACCCTTCTGAAACCCCATACTCAGCAAGTAAAAATTGATCCTGGAGTACCAAACTCTTGGAGTTTGCTTCAGCCCATAAAGGGCCGTCTTCAACCTGCATACATGTGTCTCTCTCATGTATCTTAAAGCCCCGAGGCTATTCAATCTAAATCTCCTCCTGTATGATCCCATTGAAAAATGCGGTCTTCACATCCATCTGATGGATCTTCCAACCCATTTCAGCTGCAATGGAGATCAAGCTCATGATAGAAGTATATCGAGCAACCGACACCAAAAGTCTCCTCATAATCAATTCCCTCAACCTGTGAAAACCCCCATGCTACAAATCTTGCTCTGTACTTCTCCACACTCCTATATGCCGCATGCTTCAGCTTGTAAAGCCACCGAGAAGTCACCACTGACTTCCCCTCAGGTCTTGGAACTATCTCCCATACATCATTCTTCATGATGGAATGGTACTCATCCATCATGGCATCTCTCCATACTGAATGCTGGGAGGCCTCCTCAAAAGTAGAAGGCTCAGAATCTTGTCTACTAGCCACCAACAACATGCCCATTTTGTCAGGCATCTTGATGGCCCTCACATCCTCCCTGGGTTCCCCAAACTCCTAAGCTTCCTTCAAGGTATCTCGAAGTCACTTAGGTTCCTTCGTCCTTGGAGGTTTCTCCCACACTGGTCGGTCATCATCTGAAGAACTACCAGAGGTGGAAACCCCAGTAACTCATGAACCTGAAGCTGGTGTGCCAACACCAGGTGTACCCTGTAATCCTGATCTTGAACTTGATCTTGATCCCCTGTAAGGTGTACCTGTAATAGTAGATCTATCACCTATCCCTGAAGACCCTGCTAGCCTAATTATTGAACCTGGTGAACATGTGCCAACACTCTGTGGTCCTATAACCTTGGAAATCTCTGATCCTGAATGCTGCGAAGATGGGACCTGAGCCACAACTTGAGGTGAGGGACCTGCTGCTCTCCCTACTTCGAGTCTCTCGACTTCTTGAAGGCTCGATCCTCCTCAAACTTCACATCCCTTCTCACCACCACTTTCCTCCTAGAGGGAAGGTAAATGCGGAAAGCCTTCGCAGTATCATCATAACCCACAAAAAATCCCTTCTCTGCAGTGGGATCCAACTTTGTCCTCTTCTTTGAAGGGACATGAGAGTAAGTCAGACTACCAAATATATGAAAATGGACAAATTTAGGCCTCTTGCTTGAAAAGCACTCCTCAGATGTCATGTTCTCCACTGCCCGATGGGGACTCCTGTTCTGAAGATATACAGCGGTGCTACAAGCCTCAACCCAAATAAAGAATGGAAGTGACTGGTCATGTAACATAACTCGAGATGCTCCATTCTGCTCTGGAGTATATGAAACTGTCAACTGTCCCCTGATGCCCTCCTGTCTGCAAAATCCATCAAGCTCCTTGGAGGTATACTCACCCTCGTTATTCGATCTCAAGACTCGGATCTTCCTCCCTGTTTGGTTCTCCATAAGAGCTTTGAACTCTTGGAACCTTTGCAAGAATTCCTCAGACTTATTTCTCTTCAGAAAGTAGATCCAGGTCTTCCTGGAATGGTCATCAATGAATGTCACATAATACTCGTATCCTCTCAAGGACACATAAGACATAGGTACGCATAGGTCTGAATGTATCAATTAAAGGGTACCCACTGACCTGCTATCACTACTCGGAAAAGCAGTCTTGGTGTACTTTCCCAAAGCACACCCCTGCACACATCACTCTGCGCTGTGCTGAAATCTGGTAATCCTGTAACCATGTGTCTCAACAACCCCAAGGCTAGATGATGCAAGTGAGCCATCCTCCTATGCCAAATATCACAAATCTCACTGCCGATGCTATGTGCCAAGGCATGTTGCAGCTGAATCAAGAGCCTATACAGTTTCCCACATCTCACTCCAATGGTAACTGAAGTAGATGGTCATGTATTCTTGGGAAACATATGCACATGTCCATCTAGGAAAGACACCCCAAGACCCTGATCCTCGATCATGGAAATTGATACTAGGTTCTTCTTTAGCCCAGGTACATACAATACATCTCGCAATACCATGAGACTCATGGATTCCCTCTGAAATGTAATGGTCCCACATGCAACTGTACTAACTACTAAGTCATCTCCCAACACAACCTCCACATCTGTATCTTCCTGTGAAGCGTAGAGAACATCTCATGAGCACCTGTCATGTGACTTGAGGCTCCACTCTCTATGTACCAAGTGTTGGAAGTAGATGCACTGTAAGAATGCTCTATCACACAGGAAAACTCCCTCTGTCTGTCAACATCCGCACTGGTGAGAATAGATTCTCTCTCTCTCTCAATATGCCCAGTGCACAAAGAAAACTCTCTTTGAAATCGAGCTACAAAATCATCGATCTTAGTTGAAGCGGCTTTCTGCTGCTGCTGCTTCTTCTTCTTGTTCGGACACGTAGTAGCACAGTGTCCCATCTTGTGACATGCAAAGCAATTCATAGTGCTCATATCCTTCTTCTGCCCATCCTGTTGTTGCTTGGCCCCACCTTTCTTGGGACCCTTCTTGCTCTTCTTCTTCCATTTTGTTGTCAATGCCACATCCTCCTCATCTTTCCTATTAGTAGAGCCACTGTACTGCAAGAAACTCCTCCAAGTCTCCTCCTGAACAAAGTCATCACATACTCTGTCCCAATCAGGTAAGTTCTCTTTGGCCACCAACCCCTGAACAAACATAACCCAAGGTGCAGTCACCCCATTCAGGGCTGTCCACACTAACTCAGGACCAGTAATAGCTACCCCAACAGCTGCAAGCTCATCTCTCACTTGAGAGATCCTAGTAAGATAAGTCATAACCATCTCACCTTTCACCATCTTGATGTTTTTCAGCTTCTCTCTAAGCACCATCTTCCTATTTTCATTAGCACTCTGAAACAACCCGGTCAAAGCACTCGACATCTCATGTGCATGATCCTTTCTGGAAATGTGAGGAATAACATTATCTTTAACAACATCCAAAATAATCCTCATGGCTTTAATGTCCTTCTTCACAAAGGCTGCATGTGCTACTGCATCAGTGGTAGCACTTGGAATGACAATGGGGTGAGCAGTAGCATTATTAACTGCCTCATCACACAACTCATTGGTTTGTTATACAGACTCAGATTGGGTAGGCCTTGTGGTAGACCGGAAGAGCACTTCCGGATGTTGTTTTAGTTTGGGCTCAGCAGTAGTGTCATGGTTCAGTCAGAAGAAGAAGTCTGTTGCATTGAGTATTGCAGAGACTGAGTACATGGAAACCAGTTTGTCTAGCTGCGAGGCCTTGTGGCTTCGTAAAGCTGGTGAATCTATTTGGTCAGGAGCTTAGGCCTACGATGATTTACTGTGACAATCAGAGTTGCATCCAGCTCTCTGAGAATCCAGTCTTTCATGACCGGTCAAATCACATAGAGATCATATATCATTTCATCTGAGATTATGTTCAGAGAGGAGCAGTCACACTTCAGTACATTTCCACTGATGAGCAGGTAGCAGACATACTGACGAAGTCTTTGGGGAGGCGCAAGTTTGTCTTCTTCAGAGACAAGTTGGGAGTGGTGCAGAACACCTTCCTTGGTAAGAGGGAGTGTTAGTTTTGTACCTAGGGAAGTGTTCCCCTAAGTGACTTTAGCCTTCATCACTTAGTGAAGGGGGAAATAAAGTGACCCTTGCATTAAATGACTTAAGTGACATTTAATTTGACTTTAATGTCTAAAGTCAGTTTTTGATAAATTTAAGAGGGTGAGTGAAATTAATATTTTAGAAATAAAATATGAGCAATTAATTTCAACTGTTGATCTATTCTAATATTCACCGTTGGATTAGATGGGCCCTATGGTTAACTCAAAAAGGCAAGGGAAAGGCATTTTGCCTCACTTTTGCAGATTGAAGTAAGAAGAGAGAGCTGAGAAGAGAAGTTTCCTTTTCTGAGATAGAAAGGAAAAATTTGCAGCGCACAAATCGAGGAGAGGACAATAGCAAAGAGGGCACAAAAATCGAGGAGAGGACAATAGCATTTATTACTGGTCCGTACAGTCCATACGGTATGATTTTCGAAGCAGTAGGCACGTTTTTTGATGCAAATTTCTGGGCATGATTTTCGAGAATTTTTTTTGTCCTAGGCACGAATTTCGAGGTCCATATAGTCAGTCAGTAGATTCCATACAATGGCATAGAAATCGAGGTAGAAAACAGAGAAAAAATTCGAGTTTGATTTTTTCTGTTTGGCGCGGAAAACTAGGAAATTTTTTTCTCTTCCGGGTTGAGATAAGTTGGTCTGAAAATTTCTGAGTTTTGCTGTAAATTTCCTAATAATAAAATCTCTCTCTTTGACTGGTTTTCCTCTTGTGAATTTTTCCAGGGCCATTGGCCGAAAATATTTGTGTTCCATGTGTTGAATGGTATGCTGATATTTATTTTCTGTCAGTGAAACATTGTAGTTTCAGTAGTGTTTTAAAGTCTAAAAATTTCATGTTTATTTCCAACACTTTTATTTTATGAGAATGTCATAAACAGAGTTAAATTTTACTTGAAACCGGTGGCTGAAAACTAGTGAAAAATATACATGGGGGACACACATAAGGGCCACCTACCACTTACTGCACTTCTTTGCATGAGTTTAGGAGTCCCAGGGACCAATCCCTATAATTTAGGAACCCACTCTAAGTGCCACCAACAATCTCCAATAGTTGACGTTGGTAGGTATTGAGTTATGTTCAGTTATGCTACGATTACAATCAATTAGTTCACTCTCAGTCATCCTAGCCCCAGTTTGCATGATTTAAGGGAGTGTGGGTGCCTTTGTTCACATACCGTCTTTAGGTAACTGATTATAGACTGAATCAGTGATCCTAAGTTGCATCAGTGATCTCTAGTGGTGATTTTCTCACACAGAGTTAGCACCAGAGTAAGTTTGAGTTGGTAAATTCAAATCCTATCCAAGGCATTCAAATTCTTCCTATTGTATGACTATTGTATTACAGAGACATCAATGATAATCAATGTAATGATATTTTGACCATTTTTTGCCTCGTGTGTGTAATTTCTACCATGAATCTATTGATCATTTTACATTGAATTGTTAATTCTTATGCATCCTTCTTTTTAGATTGCTTTCATTCAGGCCTAAGGATCCATGCTTCACTAAAATTAACATGGTATAAGAGCAGGTATTTAGGCCAACAACAAACCTCATAAACTTCCATTTATGCACCATAAGCAATTGGGTTCCACATAAATCCTGGAATTATTTCCCTACTCCCTATGGATTCTGTCCAAAGAAGTGTATCCAGATGTGATGCACCCAGAGAAAGTGCACATATCGAAGGGGAGTGTGTTTGGTCTGGTTTGATAGCGAATTGAAGTGTTTTGCAGTTTCTTTGTAAGTACATTCAAAGATTTATTGAATAATTTGTTGTTCTAGAAGCGGTGAAATGGAGAATTCAGTAGCTCTGACTCCCATAATCCTTAAACCGTTCAATTTCCTTGATTGGAGGGAAGATATGCAGATATTATTGTGCAACAAGGGTTTGTACAGGGTCACCATGGGCAGAGAAGTCGAACCCCAACAATATCTTGAAAAATCTATATATCTGAATAAGCTTGATGAAGATTTTGGATTCATGTGTATCCACATCATCAGGGAGCTATTGTTCCATCTTGATGGACTCAAGACTCCAAAAGAAGCATGGGATAAGATGGAATCCTTGTTTGGAAAATAGGATGAGATGAGGGGCCATATCCTGGAGAATGAGTTGGCAGCACTATAACCCAGTAACTTCGAAACAATACAACAATTCTTCACTAAAGTCAAATCCCTTCTCATGCAATGCAAGCAGTGTGCGATTGAGAAGAATGATGAGCAAATGATGCTCTCCATTCTGAGCAAACTGGGCTCATAATTCTTAGTGTTTGTGTCTACTTTCCACTCTGGGATATTGACAACTCCCAATTAGAAAATTCCATAAGTGGATGCCTTCACATAGTCACTAATACAGGAACAAATAGGTTGATTCAGATGGGAGCTCTCAAATTCTCCAAGTATCCGACTCTCTTAGATGGAGAGACTAAGAATACACAAGCAAAGGGGAAACAAATAGGGAAAGAGAAGAAGAACACTGATTTGAAGCCAAATGATAAGCATAATCCTTCAGATGGAGCCTTTGGTTCCAAGAAAGACAAGCACAAGAAGTTTGACAAATCCAAGTGCTCTTACTGCAAGAGATAATTTCATCCAGAGAACCAGTGTATGAAGAAGACTATTGACCAGATGTCTAATCTCTTTGAACATAACAACATTGGCCTTCTTGAAGGTGCATAGAAGTCTGATGCTGGTAACAAGACATAAGAACATGAGAGTTTCCATGCTTTGAAGGAAAGCTTCACTCATTCAAAGGCCTATCTCATTGATTTTGGAGCTTACAACAACATGATTTCCTCTAAAGAATCATTCACCTCTCTGGATCTCTCTCGAGGACCAAGCATCCACATGGGAGATTATTCACAAATACCAGTTGTTGCGAAATGTTCCATTAAAATTGAGCATTGAGAGTTCCAGAATGTGCTCTATATTCCCTCCCTAGAAGCAAACCATTTATTTCTATACCAGATGACACATTCTGGCTATCCCAAGAGAGTCACATTTGATCTTGACACAATGGAGATTTTAGAAGTCTCTACTAGACATATGATAGCAAAAGGAGTTGCTAATCATGCCTTTAAGGCATATGAGTTTTCTCAGTTTCTTCCTAGTTCATATCCTAGTGACTTATTGACTCATGCCAATAACACAAGCAAGTTGTGGCATGAAATATTTGGCCACCTGAACTTCAAGTATGTCCAACAATTGCACAATGAAAAGATGGTTGAGGTATTGCCTCTCATCAAATCCTTTGAAGGTGTGTGCACTAGTTTTTTGTTAGGGAAGCATCTAGAGAAAATGTATGAGGATGGAAAGGAAATAAGACATTCCTCCACATTAGATCTAATTCACAGTGATGTCTCCAGAACGATGCCTACAACATCTATGAATGGATCTAGATATTTTTTGATCTTCATTGACGATTATTTAAGGTATTGTTGGGTATACTTTCCAAAGCAGAAGTTTGAGGTATTTGAGACCTTCAAAATATTCAAAGCCTTGGATGAGAACACTCTCGAAAAGAAGATCAAAGTGCTTAGATACGATAATGGTGGTGAGTATGTCAAAAGAGAATTTCAGTATCTTTTTGCATCAACATACATTCAAATGCAACACTCAATCCCATACACACCACAACATAATGGTGTATATGAGAAGAAGAACATATCCTTGAAATATATGGCTACATGCCTTCCAGAAGAAAGAAGTATTTCTCCATATCTATGAGATGAGGTAGTCAATTGTGCTTCGTATATCTAGAACAAGGTTCTCCACAAGTTAGTGATTGGGGTTACTCCTTTTGAAGCTTTGATGGGACATAAGCCCAATGTCTCACATCTGCCAAGTTTTTGGCTCCAAAGCATGGGACATAATTCCAACTGACAAGAGAAAAGCCTTCCTTTCCTAGAGTAGCGAATGCATATAGTTGGGATATGCAAATTATTCTAAGGCATACAAGGTGATGGACCTTGCAACCAAAAAGTGTTTCATAGAGTGCAATGTGTAATTTGAAGATTAGGTGCATGATCCGTAGTCAGTTGAAGAAGGTATAATTTATCATTCATTTCTATTTGCAGATGATTATGTATTGTCTAATGGTTCATGTTTAGAAGATAAGGACCAAGATAATCATGATCTTGATATTGAGATTGAACCTTGATAAGATCTAGATCCAGATCTAGCACCTACTCCCAATCAGAGGCCTAAATGGGTGCAAAAGCACATTGAAGCAGCTGTGATAGTGCTAGGGATCCAGATGACAAAATAAGAATGAGGTCCTAGTGTTAGGATGAACATGTTCCACTCTCCCATATAGATCCACTTCTCCTAGAGAGGTGTTTCATGATGATGCGATTAGATCCTCATTCATTCAAAGAGGCTTGCCATTATCCAAGATGGCAGACAACTATGGATGATGAGTTTTGTTCGCTATAGGACAATTAAAACTGGGAGCTTGTCACTTTGCCTCTTGGGAGGAAGTTAGTTCAGTGCAAATGGATCTACAAGACCAAGCTAGTAGCTTATGGAACCATGACCAAGTACACGGATCGGTTAGTGGAAAATGTGTACTCACAAGTCTATGGGATAGAATACAATATGAGACATTCACTCTTGTAGAAATAATGGATGGATGTGAAGAGTGCCTTCCTCCATGGTGACCTAGAATATGAGATCTATATGAGACAACTTGAGGGTTACATTGAAGATTCATTCTTAGTCTGCAAAATGAGGAAATATCTCTATGGGTTTAAGCAATCCCCAAGGGCATGGTATGCCAAGATGGATGCCTTTCTTATGTCACAGAACTTTGAGAGATACAGATCTAACTACAATGTTTACATGCAACAGAAAGGGGGCTTTCTATTGTTGATTGTTCTATATTGTGGATGAATTGATCATTACTAGTAGCTCTGCTACTAGATTGAGAGGCATCAAGTTAGCTTTGAGTGAAGAATTCTCCATGAATGTTCTACAACTGTTAAGGCAGTTCATTGGTCTCGAAGTAAATCAAAATGGTTTGAGAATCATGATTAAACAATCTAGATACATTGGAGAATTACTCAAAATATTTCACATGATATATTTTACAGCAACACCCTTCCTCTTCCTATCTGGCATCAGGTTGAAAGAAGATGGTTCCACACCATTGGTTGACAGTAGACTCTACAAACAACTTATTGGTAGCCTATTGTACCTCGCACATTCGAGGCTAGATTTATCTTATGCTATGAGTGTTGCTTCCAGATACATGCATGAGCCATGTGAGCTACTTGGGAAAGTAGCAAAGCACATATTGCATTACGTGCAAGGTACGAGCGAGTTTGGGATCCACTACTTTGGTGGTGCACTACTAGATTTGATTGGTTTTAC
This sequence comes from Pseudotsuga menziesii, assembly GCA_001517045.1. Classification (NCBI taxonomy): domain Eukaryota; kingdom Viridiplantae; phylum Streptophyta; class Pinopsida; order Pinales; family Pinaceae; genus Pseudotsuga; species Pseudotsuga menziesii. The sequence continues at coordinate 158,033 of LPNX011142022.1, read as the reverse complement.
TGATTCAAACTGGGATAGTGATAGTATTGACATGAAATCTACATCAAGATTTCTGTTCATGTTGNGGGGGGGGGGGGGGGGGGAGAGGATATGAATGCAACTATTGAGGTACTTTGGTTGCATGGGATTTTGATAGATTTTGACATTCCTACTTCTCCATCAATAAACTTCTATTGTGACAATCAGAGTACCATCAAGATATCCAATGATCCAATTCAGAAGCAGAGATAAAATAATATTGAAGTACACATGCACTGCATTCGAGAACTAGTGCATGGTAAGGCTATCACTCTGTATTACTTCCCTATAGATGATCAGATTGCATATATATCACCAAGTCCTTCACTGAAAATAAATTTGTCTATCTTAGATCTCTTCTTGGTGTAAAGGATTAACTCATCTATTGTTCTTGATTTACCTGCTTATTTTGAAAGGGGGGTTTCCCATGAAGTTTTCTCCTTTTCCTTGTTTGTTAAGCAATCATTTTTTATTCATTTAGATTATATGGGTGACCTTCGGCCTAGTTGCTAGGGCCCAGGTTGTCCAAAGTTAGGATTAAAGGGGGGCGTTAAGATTAATTAATCCTCCCTCTGATCGCTTAGTCTATCTCGTCTATTTTCCTAGCTTAGGAGATATTCATCACTTCACTAGTGCACGGGGGACACACATAGGGGCCACCTACCACTTACTGCGCTTCTTTGCATGGGTTTAGGAGTCCCCGAGACAAATCCCATAATTTAGGAACACACTATGAGTGCCACCAACAATATTCTTTAGTTGAGGAGCACACTATGAGTGCCCAATCATTTAATTCTTCTAGAAATTGGTTGAGTTAGTTTATGCATGGGGATGGGAAGAGTATAGTAGTGAATTTCAGATTTGGGAAGCTACCCATTTTTGAAAAATGTGTTTTTGACTTATGGGGTAAGTAAAATGCCCAAAAATGCTGCCCAACCCATCATGCATTCATGTCCTCCTCTTCCTCACGCGTTTTAGAGCTCCTGGGCATTTTTCTCACCCATCCTTCATTCACGTTGGGCTCTCTCACGCAGTTGAAGCTTCCAGTGTTTTTCTCCTTCACGTGTTCAACTGTATTCCTCATTTTCCATGCCCAGAAAATCCGTTTTTGTGTTGCTGATTGAATTGCCCGCATAGGTTCACGATTTTTAGGTGTATAGCAGTCATTTTTTCTCATGCAATGCCCATAATCGTTGCTGAATTCGAATTGCTCATCGAGGGGTCGATTTCCTCATTTTACCAATCTGTCTTTGGTTGCAAACACGCCTGAAACCCAGAATTTGTATCTTGCTGTGTGTGCATCCTGTGTTTTGGTCTAAACTGGTTTGGAGTGGAAGAGGGAAGAAGTAGGTTGATAAACCTAGCGTAGAAAGGAACCATACATAGAGATCAAGAGGGGCTGGTTATTCTTTCTTGCACACCCTACAAAGCACTGAAAGGGAAGGGATAGCCTAAGGGACTGTGTAGCAGAGAAGGGGATGTTTCCTTGTGTTGGGTGTATAGGTGTTTGAAAATCCAAGCCAGATCTTGTGTAGGTGTTCGTAGCTCTATGGTTGAGCTCACTAGCTTAGTAATTCAACCATTCCACCTCCTTAGTAGCCTGATAAACCCAAATGTAGTTTTGGCTTGGCTGGATTTTGACATGTCTTTGGCTATGTGTGAGCCTGGTGTTGTTCCCTTATTCCTTGTGGGAATCATGCCCAAATCGGGGGTGGAAGTGCCGCTGAGAGATTCATGAGCACACTAGCCTATGGTCAGGTGGAACATTGTTGCAACATAGTTGGTTGCGGGACAAGCTTCTTCTCAAGATAAGTATTTCTTGTGTATTATATTTCTGCGACTGTATTTGCTTAATCAATTATGATGAATGATGAATGCTTGAATGAAAATGTATTTTGATTTCACTGTATATTGCATTATGCATCTGTGTATGCTTCTATTTCCAATGCATTTTCATTATCATGTTCATGGGACTTATATCCACGCTTAAATGATAACAATAGTGCCGTAGTCACGTCCTCTCGGATGGGAGGGGATGTGATAGTGTTGTATCATAGCTATGTTGCAGCATTGTGCCTCAATGGGCCAAGATGAAGAGTTAACAGAGGCAGGATTACCCTCTATTGAGCACAAGGCATCATAATTTTTAATTTTTTTATTATAAGTGTTGGAGTATTGAATGTTTCAACGGAGGTAGTCGAGTTGAGCCAACACATGTCGGATGCGTTGGCTGAGTTGAGCCGACGAAGAGAAAGTCAGAAAAATTTTAGAAAATTTTCTAAGTGTTTTGAAAATTTTCATGTCGGCTCAGTTGGCTGAGTTTTCATTGATTCATGTCGGCTCAGTTGGCTGAGTTTTCATTGATTCATGTCGGCTGATCTGCCTAAGTTGTGCCAATGGCATCGACATGAAAGGTTGAGTTGAGCTGATGAGAAGAGGAAGAAAAATATTTTTTTTTTTCCGAAAATTTTCCAAGTGTTTGAAAATTGACAAAAATCGGTGAGTTTTGCCCATACATCAGCTGTGTTGGTTGGGTTTCGCTGACACACATCGGAAGGACTTGGCGAGTTTCATCGACGATTGAAAAAGGTACATAATTTTTTTTGGAACGTGTCGGCCAAACTTAGGGAGTTTAGCTGATACATGTCGAGTGGAAAAGTTAAGTTTCACCGATGAGTATCGGGTGGAAAAGTTAAGTTTCACCGATGCGTGTCGGGTGGGAAAGTTAAGTTTCGCCGATGAAAGAAGGAAGAAGAATTTTCAATTTTTTTTCTTAAGTGTCCAAATTTCCCCTGTCGGCAAGAAAAGGTGAGTCTTGCCGATGCGTGTCGGGTGAAATCGGGGAGTTTTTTCGACACGTCGAATTTTTTTGATGAGTTCCACCAATTGAAAGAAAATGGTGAGTTTTGCCAATGTTGCGGAAGCAAAAGCAAAGTTTTCCGACATGTCGGGAGCGAAATCAAAGTTTTGCCGATTGGATGAAAATGGCGAGTTTTTCTGGTACGTGTCGGGAAAACTCGAGGAGTTTTTCCGACACATTGGGAGAACAACTTGAGTTTTGTTGATAGAAGGAAAAACATAAAATTCGTCAAAATAGAGAATTTCAACAGGTTTTTCAATGGGATTTGCAGGGGTTAGAAAGATGAAAAATGGCAGCGAGCTTATGTGCTAGATTGCGTGAAATTGAAATATTTATAAAAAAAAAATGAGGGTGCTACCCTCGACCCGCCCTGCGGGGGCAAGTCCCCTTGACCCCCATCATACCCCTAAGACAGTCGTTGTTTTTGAAAAGAAAAGTCTGTGTATGCTTTTTCCATATGAAGGAAAGTAAGTTATAAGTTTATGAGAAAATTATAAATTTATAATTTAACAATTGTGCTTATGAACACATTTTGTAGAATCGTAGTTACATCAAGGCAACAGTCAACATAATGCAGATTGGAAAAGTTGGTTTGGGCTCGACCATGAGAAATTACAGCATGAATGATGCACAGGATCCCTATGAGCATGAGGAAGATGTTATGGGGGAAAATGTCCGAGTTGGAAATGCTGAGACAGTCTAATGGGAGAATATTTCAAGATACTCCCCAGATTTTGTAGCCACCATCAGAAGACTAAGGGTGGAGAAGCAAAGTTATAGGGAATATAATAAAATATTGGTTATGGCTCAGGAGGAGTAGAATTAGCTGAATGCAACCATGTTGCAGAGTATGATAGACATCCATAGGTGGATAAACTCTCGAGACCAGACAGTAAGACTAGAACAAAGTAGGAGCGGTGCTAGAAGAAGAAAAATATCTTCTAGTAGATCATCCAACCCTGAAGGATCCATTGAGGATTCAAGCTCTTCATCTCACAAAAGTAAGAGGAAGAGACGTTACCATAACCGCTCACATGATGAATTCAAGAATCCCAAGATGCCTACCTTTAATGGTGAGGTAAAGGACGGTCAAGAAGTTGAAGCTTGGCTTCTTGGGATGAGAAAATATTTCCAAGTCCAAGACTATTCAGAAAATAAGAAGGCTAGGGTAGCCATCTTCAATTTGACGGGAAGAGCATCCATATGGTGGGAGCACTTCAGGAAAGTGAAAAATATTAATGAAAGGAAGGTTGTGTGGAAAAATTGCTACAAGTATTTCAAGCAAAAGTACCTCTCTGACAACTACCATGATTCCAAGATAAAAGAGTTCCATGAGCTGAAATTGGGACAATAGACCATGGAAGAGTATGCAAATACGTTTTTGGAGATGTTGAGGTATGCTAGATACATCAAGGATGATAAAGTGAAAATCTAGCATTTTCTGAGTGGGTTGTCTCAGTCTTACAAAGACAAAATTGAGCTTTATGAACCTAGAACTATGGAAGAAGCAATAAGGAAAGCTAAGTATTTCTATGATCAAAGAAAAGGAAAACCTGATTACCATAAGACATGGAAGGATAAGATGAATGAGAAGTATGACCAAAGGAAGAAAGGTTTCAAACCTTCTAACTTCAGAAATCAACAGAAGCAAACATCACAAGCTGTGAGTAAGCCAACTAAATGATGGGGGAAAAGCCAAGAGATCCACAACAGAATAGAGAACCGATCCAATGTTGGAAATGTGGAGGAACCCACATGCGTAGGAATTGTTCACTTGATGATGGTAACACAAGGCCATCTTACAACATCCAAGAAGTAGAAACAGTGGGTCAAGTAGCAAGAAATTTCCCTAGGATTTATGCAGCATTGGAGGACCGCCAGGAAGATCACCAGTCAACTGTGGTTGAATTTCCAGGTAATATTGCTGAGCAATCTATTTCTGTTTTGATTGACCCTGGTTCTAATCACAGTTACATTAATCCTAGAATAGTTGAGATTTGTGCTTTTAAGAAGTTAAAGCATAGAAAATCATGGTTAGTTCATCTAGCCATTGGAACTAAGAGAAAGGTTAGTGAAGTGGTAGAGAAATTTCCATTGGTTATGATTGGATTGGTCACTTATGTAGATTTGAATGTTCTACCATTGGATTGGTCACTTATGGCTCAGGAGGAGTAGAATTAGCTGAATGTAGCCATGCTGCAGAGTTTGATAGACATCCATAGGTGGATAAACTCTCGAGACTAGACAGTAAGACTAGAAGGAAGTAGGAGTGGTGCTAGAAGAAGAAAAATACCTTCTAGTGGATCATCCAACCCTAAAGGATCCATTGAGGATTCAAGCTCTTCATCTCACAAAAGTAAGAGGAAGAGATGTTACCATAACTACTTACATGATGAATTCAAGAAGCTTAAGACGCCTACCTTTAATGGTGAGGTAAATGACGGTCAAGAAGCTGAAGCTTGGCTTCTTGGGATGAGAAAATATTTCCAAGTCCAAGACTATTCAAAAAATATGAAGGCTAGGGTAGCCATCTTCAATTTGACAGGAAGAGCATCCATATGGTGGGACCACTTCAGGAAAGTGAAATATATTAATGAAAGGAAGGTTGTGTGGAAAAAATTCTAGAAGTATTTCAAGCAGAAGTACCTCTCTGACAACTACTATGATTCCAAGATAAAAGAGTTCCATGACCTGAAATTGGGACAATAGACCATGGAAGAGTACGCAAATACGTTTTTGGAGATGTTGAGGTATGTCGGATACATCAAGGATGATAAAGTGAAAATCTAGCATTTTCTGAGTGGGTTGTCTCAGTCTTACAAAGACAAAATTGAGCTTTATGAACCTAGAATTATGGAATAAGCAATAAGGAAAGCTAAGTATTTATATGATCAAAGCAAAGGAAAACCTGATTACCATAAGACATGGAAGGATAAGATGAATGAGAAGTATGACCACAGGAAAAAAGTTTTCAAACCTTCTAACTTCAGAAATCAACAAAAGCAGGCATCACAAGCTGTGAGTAAGCCAACTAAATGATGGGGGAAAAGCCAAGAGATCCACAACATAATAGAGAATCGATCCAATGTTGGAAATGTGGAGGAACCCACATGCACAGGAATTGTTCACTTGATGATGGTAACGCAAGGCCATCTTACAACATCCAAGAAGTAGAAACAGTGGGTCAAGTAGCAAGAAATTTCCCTAGGATTTATGCAGCACTGGAGGATCGCCAAGAATATCACCAGTCAACTATGGTTGAATTTGCAGGTAAGATTGCTGAGCAATCTGTTTCTGTTTTGATTGACCCTGGTTCTACTCACAGTTACATTAATCCTAGAATAGTTGAGATTTGTGCTTTTAAGAAGTTAAAGCATAGAAAATCATGGTTAGTTCAGCTAGCCACTGGAACTAAGAGAAAGGTTAGTGAAGTGGTAGAGAAATTTCCATTGGTTATGATTGGATTGGTCACTTATGTAGATTTGAATGTTCTACCACTTGCTTCTTATGACATTATGATTGGAATGGATTGGTTAGAAGCTCATAGAGTAAATCTTGACTGTTATAATAAGACTTTTGAGTGCTTAGATGAAGAAGGAAACTTAAGAGTTGTTAGAGTCATTACAAAAGTAATTTATGTTAGTCAGATTTTAGCAACGCAGATGAAGAAGTTTTGTAGCAAAGGTTGCCAGTTGTATTCAACCCATGTTTTAGAGGCAGTAGAGAATGAAACTCATAGGTTGGAGGACTTTCATGTGTTGTAGGAATTTATGGATGTTTTTCTTGATGAAATTATAGGGCTTCCTTCAAAGAGGGACATTGATTTAATAATTGAACTTGTGCCAGGAGCACAACTTGTGTCCAAGACACCCTACAGGATGAGTACACCATAAATGCTAGAGCTGAAGATGCAAATGAAAGAGTTGTTGGAGAAGAATTATATCAGGCCGAGCGTGTCTCCCTAGGGAGGGTCAGTTCTATTTGTGAACAAGGAAGATGGTACACTCAGGTTGTGTATTGATTATAGATAGCGGAACAAAGTCATTGTGAAGAATAAATGCCCTTTGCTTAGGATTGATGACCTCTTTTATCAAATGAGGGGAGCAAAGGTATTTTCCAAGATTGAATTAAGGTCTGGTTACCATCAGGTGAGAATCAAGGATGAAGTCTTTCATAACACAACCTTCAGAACAAGGTATGACATTATGAATTCGTAGTGGTACCACTTGTTCTAAAAAATGCACCATCTACATTTATGTGCCTTATGAATAGTGTCTTCAACATGTATTTGGACAAGTTTGTTCTTGTTTTCCTTGATAACATTCTTACTTATTATTAGAATGAGGAAGAGCATGAAGAACATCTGAGATTGACATTGCAATTGCTCAGGGAGCATAAGCTATATGCAAAGTTGAGCAAGTGTGAATTCTATAAAAATAGGATTCACTATTTGGGTCACATTGTCTCAGATGAAGGAATATCTGTAGACCCTGAGAAGATTGAGGCCATTACGAATTAGCCTACTTGAAGAAATGTGATGGACGTAAGATATTTTATGGGACTTGTAGGATACTATAGGAGATTCATTGAAGGATTCACCAAGGTTGCACATCCTATCACTTCTTTGCAAAAGAAGGGAATACAATTTGAATGGACACCAAGGTGTGAAGAAAGCTTCCAGCAGTTGAAGAATCTTCTCACAAGTGCACTAGTCTTGAATATTGCAGACCTAGTGTTAAGTCACGAATTTGTTTTCTTTAGTTTTATATTTTGTTTGTGTTTTTGAAATTTGCTAATGTTCTTACTTCTAGGAAATTTTGGTGTAGAATTTAAGCTTGAGTTTATGCCTTTAGGTTTTCATCATTTTTGGTTTTTTTTCCTATGTTTTTTAAAGCTTGCTTTTATTAATTTTTTTTGCGTAGAGTTCAATTTTGAAGGGTTCTATAGGGTGTATACTGATTAATGGTTTCATCAATGACACTAAGATCAAAGATTAATCATATCAACTGAGTTTTAAAGCTATATTAGTGATCAAATGACATAAAATGTATATTTGAACTTTCTTGTAGCGCAAGTGCGAAATTAATGCACTGGCACGCTACAAAAAAATCGCGAGTGCCCAAATGGTCATTTTTCACCCCGATTTTTTCGATGATTTCGTTCCTAAGGCAATTAATCACATAAATTAGCATGTTTGATACGTGTCTTGCCAGGCTAATCATGTAAACAGGCGTTTGGTCATCGTGTGAGGGAGATCGTGGCAGTTGGATGCAAATGCATGGCAAATGATGACAATAAGTGGAACGGGGAAAAAATTTCAGGAATAGGTTCCCAAGATAAAGATTATGAAGGCATTGAACGTTGTGGTGGAGACATATTGCTGAAAAATTGGGAATTTGACAGTTGAAGGAAGAATTAGGGTTTCCCAGCGGTGATAGTTAGAAGCGATCTGGAGGATTGAAGACAGCTGGAACCTTCAATTCAACACCTAACATGTCAAGGGATCAACTTCCAACGCATGTATTAAGCTTTGAATGAGGTATCCCGCGTGACCTTTGTTAGGGCTTGTTAAAATTGGGGTTTTTCTGATAAATCCCTATTATGTCAAAATTTTAAGGGAAGACATGAATTTACTTACTCAATAGACTTTCAGTGATGAGATATTAATCAAAATATCTAAATATGCATCATTTGAGTTAGTAAAATTCAGAGCAGCACTGTTGGAGATTTATGAATCTGTGATTAAGCCAAACTATTGAAACTCGACACAAAGCATTTCCTAAACTGATGATAGGATAGACTGTGTAAAATTGAAGATAAATAGACTGTGAGATTACTGACAGGTGCTGCAAGCCATACAAAAGATGAAGAGGAGTGGAAAAACTAATAGGGCAGATCCCACTGATCTCAGTTGGATAGATAAATTTCTAGGATGTGCTGAGCTATTTGAAAATGTTGGATGGTTGATATTTTTTAAGAAAATTGATGGATACAATGCTGAAGTCTCTCACAAGTTTGCTCAATGTTATGACAAAGATACTGTATCTTTTGATACTTTGAAATTCAAATTGACGACAGATTTGGTGGCTGAGGCAACAAGGGTTAAAATGAAGGAGAACTTTGGTTTAAGAAAGTGCCATTTACTTTTAATGCACAGAGGTATCTATTGCCTGGTATTGTTCTAGATTGGGGCAAGGGAATGCCCATCCATAACTTCATAGCTGAATGGATAGAACCTATCAAGGTTTTACAAAGTTATATTACATGTGAAGGAAGGTATGCCTTCATTTTCAAATACCATTTCAGGTTCCTTCAACACCTTAGTAGTGAATCAAAGATGAACTTTCCTTTATTCTTGCTAAAGAGCCTACAGAAGATGTCTAGCGGAAGCAAAGAACACCAAGATCATACTAGACAGTCCATCTTTCACCATGGACTTATCAAACTTATTATCAGTAGTGTTTTGCAGAGAGAAGGAAAAACTTGGGAATATTTCCTTTTTTGGTCAGGGTTTTAGATTAGTCAAGAAGGACAGTCTACTAGAAAGCAACCTAATAAAGGACAAACCTTGATCAGAAAATTAAGACAAAAAATAAAGGTTGAAAATGAAGAATGTGTCAAATTAGAGGAAGTTGCAGAACCTGCAAAAGAAAATTGTAAATCTAAGCAGCATCTAGATGATAGTGAGAACAAAGATTTGCAGTTTATTAATAAGGAGACTCAGCCTGTTCAGAATGATGCACCAACAGAGACATTCGTTGATGATAAGATTGTACTGACAGAGAAAGTTTCAGGTGATGAAGAAGACACTAAAGTCCAAAAGCAAAGTCCAATTACAATCTTGTCAGATGATGAAACATACCTGTTGGAGGAGGATACGCTTCCTGTCATTGATAAAATTAGGGTCGGAACTAAAAAAGAGTTTCACAATCAGGAAGATAGGATAGCAGTACCAAAGAAAAAGAAGCTTAAAGTTATGGAATTTGCCTCTGTCATTCATCAGGGTAAAACCTTAAAAATGGTAGGAGAACTTGCTCCTGGGTGGAGACCAAAGACTAGACCCAGAAACAAGCTCAGGCTAAACATGAAGAAATTATTAAACTCTAAATTGAATAAAGAGGGGGTAACTGTGATTGATGACTCCTCCTCTGATGAAAAGCTGGATGTTGGTAAGGGTGACAGCAAAGGGAAAAAACCAATGAAATCAGAAGAAGAATCTAGCCTCACTGAGACCAAATTGTCTGATGTATTTTTAGAAATACGAGGCCAAATGTTAAAAGAGCAACAAAAAGATGAAATAGAGGTTTCTCACTCAGAAAACAAGCTGATGGTTGATGAAAATGTTCTTGGTGAAACTGAAACTAAAGAAAACCTAAGCTTTCATGAGACTCCTACAGAGCTGCTGCTAGAAGATGAAGAAATCTACAGGAGACTGAACATTCCATGGCTTCCTAATGAGCTGCAAAGTACAACAGGAAATAAAGCATTTGATTTAGAGAAAGAAAATTTACAGAGAAATATAAAGCAGTATAAACATCAAGTAGAATATATACAGGAGAAAAGTGATGGTTTGATTATGGCTAATAGAAGACTTAGAGAATACCTAGAAGAGGTGAATAATCACTATCAGGAACTAATTGCAGTCTCAAAGGAGGCATTGAAAAGAAAAAGAAGTATAGAGTTACAATTTACAGGGTTAAAACAGACCATCAGAGATCTACAGCAACAAAATGAAGAGCTCACTAGAAGAATGACAAACATGGAAACAGAGCAGCTGAAGCCTAGGAGAAAGGCCCAAGCCTTAGAAGGGATAGCTTTGTTAGTAGAGGCTGCTAAAGATCTATGAGGCTTGTTAACAAAATCAATTATTTGTTATGTTTTGAAGAATATTGCATTTTTGTAATTATTATTTTGCTAAAACCATTTCGATGAGTAGGCTGAAAAGCACTTAGGGTTTAGCTTTTAACTGAATTTTGAAAGATAGTATTAAGGGAGGTCACAAAGAGGACTAATGGTTTGACTTTTTGGCTGGCTAGAGGAGGTCTCCTGACTTGTTGATAAGCTAAGTAATGACTCTCATGTGTATTTGAAGAATTGATTATGAAATATATGCTCCATTTTACCCTTCAGTTTGTTCTCTGGCTTCATTTATAGCTTGTTTACCTACTCAGTTGGTAATTTCATTGCTAGTTTAAAGTTTTTATGCTTGTAGTGCTTTCCATTTGTGGATGAACTTTAGTGCTATTTTCTGTTGGATACATGGTTATTATGTTATGCATCTCAGTTTTTCTATGCTTGTGATTTAGTTCTTATTTGGGTTATGAATGCATTCCTTCTTGTCACCAAACTTCACAGCCAGAAAACCTTAAAAAACCCTAAAAGCCCAGTTTTGTTTTATTGAAATATTTGAGATTATGTTGGCTTGTTTTCTTGTAGTCTGGAAACGATTTCTGGCATAAACATCTTTGGTGCCGTTGCCAGGGAACGAAGTTGAAAACATATTTTTCCTGGGATACTTATCATTTCACTGGTTTTAAGAGGTGAACTTAAACCAGCATATCTTTAACACTACTTTTCACTAGTTTGCCACAGTGGCTGCTAGGAGAATTGGAACTAGAAACAAACCTATTTCACCTTTGCAGTTGGGTGTTTCAGACCCAGAACATATATTGAAAACATCAAGGAATATTAAAAGGTCTCAATCATTACCAGCCTTATGTGACCCTGATCAGTTGGATGGTTCATCACCTTCATCTGTTTTGAGAAAAGAAGAAGAAACTTCACCTTGGTTAAAGCCTATAATTCCTGTCAGTAAGTTTCAAGTTTTCACCGATCCTCAATCTTTCAGAAAAGCTAAAACAGTATCTCCTGGTAAGATACCTCTATTTCATTTGAAAGTAGGTAAAACCCCTTTTCAGCCAAGTTCCAGCCAAATCTCTCTATCACCAAAGTCAATCAACCTTAAAATGGCAGCCCAAAATCAACCTATAGACATGATGGAATGAATGGTTGTAGCCAGATATGCACCATTGGTTTTGCCTCACCATTTGAATGCACTGCCTGGAGGTGACTATCAGAAATACTTGCCTAGGTTTAATGGACAGGGCGAAACTACAATTGAAGAGCACTAGGAATGTTTTCTTAGGTATGCTGATAACCAGAACATTGAAGCTAAGGACGTATGGATGAGAATGTTTATGCAGAGCCTTGATGGAGATGTCAGAAAATGGTTTAGGGAGCTTCCCGCTAATTCAATCACCATCATAGAAGAGCTACAGGACCTCTTCATGAGACAATGGGGTGACACCAAAGACCATACTTATTATATAACTGAGTTTGGAGCCCTTAGGAGAAAGAAGGATGAAACCATTGCATACTTTTCAAAGAGATTTAACAAAATGTACATCAAAATTCTTGCAGAAATAAAGCCTTCAGAAACATCTGCAAAAATTACATATGCAAATGCTTTCGATCATGAATTTTCCTTACTACTAAGAGAAAGAATACCTGTTTCTTTACTGAACATGCAGGATGCAGCATTGGAGGTGGAGTCGAACATATTGGCTTCCAATAGATTGAAGAAGGAAACATCTTAGTAGATGTATGATAGGAAAGGAAAGAAAGAAGCAGCTCCAGGAGGTTCAGCTTCTCATTCTGCAGAAGGGAAACTTGATGAGATGGCCAAGTTGGTGAATATTTTGACTGCAAAATTAAACAAATTAGAACTAGAAATAAATTCCAGCAAGCCTGTTCAAGAAGGTGAAAGAAACCTTAACAATTACAACCAATTTAGAAGACAATTTGCTCCACGTTTCATACTTAGAGAGCGAAGGAATAATGATATTCAGCAAGAAAGGAGAGAAACTGAGGACCAAAGAGTACCACCACCTCTTCAGAACAATGTTGTTGATGAAGAAGTGCTATTTGAAGACACAGATTAGGATATGAACTATTTTAGAGAAAGATTGTCCGAGGGTTTTGTCACTGAAGAAGAGTTTTTAAATGTAGAATACTATGATGCTGATATATTTGAAACAGAGGATGGTTTGAGTTTGAAAATGACTGCTGTAACTGCTGATGTCTGTCAAAATGAACCCAAGAAGATTGTAAATTTGAGGTCAGGCCCAAAACAAGTAGTACAAAACCCAAAGAAGAAGGTAGTTGTACCTGCTAAGCAACAATCTGATCCTGGGTCAGAGAAAAAACAAATTCCAGAAAAGCAAAAGAAGAACATGGAGGTTGAAGAGGTAAATAAAACTGTGCAAAATTTTAATCTGGAAAATGAATTAGGCAAGTTAAATATTCCCGTGCCTTTAACTGAACTAATGAAAAATCCTTCTTATAAAGAATCAGTTCTTAAAATGATTAATTCAGCAAACAATTAGCCTATTTATGATACATTGAATTTGCAAGAAGAAAATCCTAAGATTTTTATTAGATCAGCCTTGGCTGAAAAAAACTGAGAATGAAGCAGGTGCTTCCCCTCCATTTTACATTACTTTGACAGTCCATGAACAAATGATACATAATTGTTTGTTAGATTCAGGAGCATCACACAATTTAATGCCAAAGGATGTCATGGAGGCTTTATGTCTGAGTATAACCAAACCCTATCATGATCTGTATGCATTTGATTCACGAGCCGTGAAGTGTTTAGGTGTGACTAAAGACATGGTTGTTAGTTTGGCTCAATTACCCATGAAAAGTGTAATCATGGATGTGGTGGTAGCTGATATTACACCTAAATTTAGGTTACTTCTCTCTAGGTCCTGGGAAAAGAAAGTGGGTGGAACTTTACAAATGGATTTATCATATGCTACCATTCCTGTGTTTGGAGGAGAAAATAGAAGGCTATACAGAGAGCTTCAGTTTTCCTATATTGTAACAGATGACAAGAAACCTACCAACCATCCTCTGTATGCTATTGATAAGGATATGGATACTTGCATGTTACATTTTGGTGATGATGACAATACTGCTGGTTTGTTACAGGTTGAAAAAGACCAGCTAGTTAAATGCAGTAAGGAACAGGAGGATGAGCTTTGGCAATTGTACTTTGATGGATCATCTTGCAAAGAAGGTGCTGGAGCAGGGGTTCTTCTCGTATCCCCTGGAGGTGAAATAGTAAAGCTGATGTATAAATTAGAATTCATTACTATGAACAATATTGCTGAATATGAAGCTTTGCTGTTAGAATTAAAGGCTGCCAAAGATTTAGGCATTCAACAGATTTCTGCATATGGCGACTCTGAATTAGTTGTTCAGCAGGTGAGGAATAACTATCAAGTGAAACAGGATTTGCTGAAATTCTATCGAAATGAGGTATGGGACATGATTGAGAATTATTTTGTAGCTTTTAACATTGCCTATATTCCAAGAGACCATAATCAGACTGCAGATTCATCTGCCTTAGCTGCTACACATTTTAAAATTCCCAAAACCACACAGTTGAGGTATCCCATTGAGGTTAGGTACAAACCATCTGTACCTGATAATGTAAAGCAGTGGAGAGTGTTTGAAGATGATATTGAAATTAAAAGGTTTTTGGAGCTTACACATGAGTTTTCTAATTCCCTGATTGATCAAGAGGAAGATGGCGAGGATGGAGATGTGGAAGAGATTGCTGAAAATGAAATAGCTGGACACAAAATCATTGAACTAAAAAGTAATTTCATCCCAAAAGGTTTGCTACCTTTAGAAAGGATATTTTTGAAAGCTGATACACTCCTAAAACATGTTGTACAGTCTTCAGAAGAGAATGTGGTGGATTGTAGCGTTGGCTCTGCAGAATATCCTAGAATGGTGAAAATTTCGAAAGCACTTACAGTTGAATAGAGAAACAAGTATATAAAATTGTTAAAGGAACATGTTGATGTCTTTGCATGGTCTTATGAAGAATTGAGAACATATGATACTGGAATTATATAACATAAAGTTCCTTTAAAACCGAATGTTAAACCTTTTCGTCAGAAATTAAGGAGGATTAATCCATCCTTGTTTCCTGTTATTGAAAAAGAAGTGAAGAAGTTATTAGATTCCAAGATCATAGTTCCTCTACTCTTCATTGGTGGCTAGTCTAGTTCTTGTTAGGAAAAAGTACGGAGAAATCAGAGTATGTGTTGAATTTAGAAATTTGAACAGATCTTCACTAAAGGATAATTATCCTCTGCCTAAAATTGAGCAAATATTGCAGAAGGTTGTTGGGGCATAGAGGATTTCTATGGTTGATGGTTTCTCAGGGTACAATCAGATTTCTATGCATCCTGATGATAAGGAGAAAACAACTTTTACCACTCCTTGGGGAACTTTCATGTATGATAAGATGCCATTTGGTCTAATGAACGCTGGAGCAACTTTTCAGAGGGCGATGGATATAGCTTTTGTCGAAGAAAAGGACAACTTTGTGGTAATTTACTTAGATGATATTACTGTATTTTCACAATCAGATGATGAACATGTAAAACATTTGAAATAGACTTTCTTAAAATGCATAAAATTTGGTTTGTCCTTGAATCCAAAGAAGTCACACTTTGCTGTACAGGAAGGCAAATTACTTGGTCATTTAGTTTCTATTGATGGTATAAGGATTGACCCTGAAAGGGTAAAAGCAATATTGAAGATAAGTCTGCCTAGGAGTAAAAAGGATGTCCAATCTTTCATTGGTAAAATCAACTTTCTGCGTTGGTTTATACCAAACTTTGCTGAGACTATCAAGCAGATTACAACCATGCATAAAAAAGATCAAGAAGTCAAATGGACCACTGAAGCAAAGAATGCATTTGAAAAAATCAAGATGGCTCTTACTGAAGACCCTGTATTAGTAAGTCCAGATTTCACCAGATAATTTCTAACATTTTCATTTGCATCTGATGATACAATAGCAGCTGTTCTGTTGCAGAAGAATAAGGATGGTCTTGAACAACCTATTACATTCTTTAGCAAAACTCTTAGAGATTCTGAATTAAAGTACAACATCGTGGAAAAACAGGCCTATTCTTTGGTGAAAGCTTTGAAATTTTTCAGAATCTATGTTTCACATTCTAAAGTTATTTCATATGTGCCTAATGCTGCTGTAAAAGATGTTTTGACACAGCCTGGCAGCGAGGGGAAAAGAGGTAGGTGGATTGCTAAAATCATGGAGTATGATGTAGATATCAGACCTACTAAACTAGTCAAGGGACAAGGTTTAGCGAAGCTGCTGGCTGAATTGAACTGCCAAGATTTAGGACTGCATGTGATGGCAGAAGAGTTAGCTCAGGAAGAAAATCAAGCAGAGTTAGAGAAAGAGAAGATTATGGACTTTTATTCAGCATCCACATGGTACGCAGACATTGTGTATTTTTTGTTGTATTTGCAATGTCTTGAGCATTTCGATAGAAAAGCTTCTCGATCTTTGAAGTTAAGAACTACTAAGTACTATTTAGTAGAACAACAGTTATTTTGGAAGGACCTAGGGGGTTATTCTACTCAAATGCTTGGATAAATATGAAATTGAAGGAGTGATTTCTGAATCTCATGAGGGTGCTTGTGGAGGTCACAAGTACTGGAAGGCAACATCATACAACATCTTAAGAGATGGGTACTATTGGCCCTCTTTGTTTGCAGATGTATATCAGCAGGTAAGAGCCTGTATCCCTTGTCAGAAGTTTGCTGGCAAACAGAAATTGCTGTCATTACCCTTAAAACCCATTGCAGTAAGTGCTCCTTTCCAGCAATGGGGACTGGACTTTATAGGAGAGATAAACCCATCTTCCTCAGGACAACACAGGTGGATTTTAACTGCAACAAGCTTCTTTACCAAATGGGTGGAAGTTATCCCTACTAGGAATGCCACAGATAAGGTGATTATGGAATTTATTGAAGAAAATATCCTCAATAGGTTTGGATGTCCTCAGAAAATAGTGACGGATAATGCAAAAGCTTTTAAGTCTAAGGCAATGGAAGCATTTTGTGAAAAGAATGGTATCTTGTTGAAACATTCAAATCCTTACTATCCCCAAGGTAATGGTTTAGCTGAATCCTCAAATAAAAATATCATTCAGAGTATCAAGAAACTGCTAAAGAATAATAAGAGATCATGGGATTCTATGCTGAAATATGCATTATGGGCTGATAGAATAACAATCAAGCAAGCAATTGGAACTTCTCCTTTCCAATTACTGTATGGTACAGATGCAGTTTTTCCTGTTCAATTGGGCATTCCAGTTATAAAGTTTCTTCATAATTTTCAGGAAGAACCTAATGATATGCAGAGAAGGATTTATTAGATGATAGAGTTGCAGCAGAACAGAGAAAAAGTGGAAGAAAAGGCACAGTTATATAGATTAAAGATAAAAAACAAATTTGAAAGGAAAATCAAAGCTAATACTTTCTCAATTGGTGACATGGTTTTGAGGTGGGATGCCAGGAAAGAGCAAAAAGGGAAACATGACAAATTTGACAATCTCTGGTTTGGCCCTTTCCTAGTGTCTAAGTTTTTGGAAAATAACACTTTTGTCCTACAGACTTTGGAGGGTGAGGAATTGTCAAGTCCAGTTAATGGACGATTCCTCAAGCATTTCTATAGTTTTTGAGGGGAAATTTAGTTTTTCATTGTATATACTGGTGTGAGTAAAACACAATAAGGACTCCATAACCCAATGGAAATTTTACAGATTAGCAGATAGCAGAAAAGAAGGCACTGGTCTACAGGTTCTTGAAGCCTCGCAAGGAGGGCTTCATCTCGCTGCAGGAGCCAGATGTTAAGTCATGAATTTGTTTTCTTTAGTTTTATATTTTGTTTGTGTTTTTGAAATTTCCTAATGTTCTTACTTCTAGGAAATTTTGGTGTAGAATTTAAGCTTGAGTTTATGCCTTTAGGTTTTCATCATTTTTGGTTTTTTTTCCTATGTTTTTTAAAGCTTGCTTTTATTAAAATTTTTTGTGTAGAGTTCATTTTTGAAGGGTTCTATAGGGTGTATACTGATTAATGGTTTCATCAATGACACTAAGATCAAAGATTAATCATATCAACTAAGTTTTAAAGCTGGATTAGTGATCAAATGACATAAAATGTATGTTTGAACTTTCTTGTAGCGCAAGAGCGAAATTAATGCATTGGCGCGCTACAAGAAAGTCGTGAGTGCCCAAATGGTCATTTTTCACCCCGATTTTTTCGATGATTTCATTCCTAAGGCGATTAATCACATCAATTAGCATGTTTGATACGTGTCTTGCCAGGATAATCATGTAAACAGGTGTTTCGTCATCGTGTGAGGGAGATCGTGGCAGTTGGAAGCAAATGCATGGCAAAAGATGACAGTAAGTGGAACGGGGAAAATTTTTCGGGAATAGGTTTCCAAGCTGAAGATTACGAAGGCATTGAACGCTGTGGTGGAGACATATTGCTGAAAAATCAGGAATTTGACAGTTGAAGGAAGAATTAGGGTTTCCCAGCAGTGACAGTTAGAAGCAATTTGGAGGATTGAAGACAACTGGAACCTTCAATTCGACACCTAACCTGTCAAGGGATCAAATTCCAATGCCTGTATTAAGCTTTTAATGAGGTATCCCACTTGACCTTTGTTAGGGCTTGTTAAAATTTGGGTTTTTCTGATAAATCCCTATTATGTCAAAATTTTAAGGGAAGACATGAATTTACTTACTCAATAGAGTTTCAGTGATGAGATATTAATCAAAATATCTAAATATGCATCGTTTGAGTTAGTAAACTTCAGAGAAGCACTGTTGGAGATTTCTGAATCTGTGATTAAGCCAAACTATTGAAACTCGACACAAAGCATTTCCTGAATTGATGATAGGATAGACTGTGTAAAATTGAAGATAAATAGACTGTGAGATTACTGACAGGTGCTGCAATCCATACAGAAGATGAAGAGGAGTGGAAAAACTAATAGGGCAGAGCCCACTGATCTCAGTTTGATAGATAAATTTCCAGGATGTGCTGAGCTGTTTGAAAATGCTGGATGGTTGATATTTTTTAAGAAAATTGATGGATACAATGCTGAAGTCTCTCACAAGTTTTCTCAATGTTATGACAAAGATACTGTATCTTTTGATACTTTGAAATTCAAATTGACGATAGATTTGGTGGCTGAGGCAACAGGGGTTAAAAATGAAGGAGAACTTTGGTTTAAGAAAGTGCCATTTACTTTTAATGCACAGAGGTATATATTGCCTGGTATTGTTCCAGATTGGGGCAAGGGAGTTCCCATCCATAACTTCAGAGTTGAATGGGTAGAACCTATCAAGGTTTTACAAAGTTATATTACATGTGAAGGAAGGTATGCCTTCATTTTCAAATACCATTTCAGGTTCCTTCAACACCTTAGTAGTGAATCAAAGATGAACCTGCCTTTCTTCTTGCTAAAGAGCCTACAGAAGATGACTAGCAGAATCAAAGAACACCAAGATCATACTAGACAGTCCATCTTTCACCATGGACTTATCAAACTTATTATCAACAGTGTTTTGCAGAGAGAAGGAAAAACTTGGGAATATTTCCTTTTTTGGTCAGGGTTTTAGAATAGTCAAGAAGGACAGTTTACTAGAAAGCAAGCTGATAAAGGACAAACCTTGATCAGAAAATTAAGACAGAAAATAAAGGTTGAAAATGAAGATTGTGTCAAATTAGAGGAAGTTGCAGAACCTGCAAAAGAAAATTGTAAATCTAAGCAGCATCTAGATGACAGTGAGAACAAAGATTTGCAATTTATTAATAAGGAGACTCAGCTTGTTCAGAATGATGCACTAGCAGAGACATTCGTTGATACTTACAGAGAAGGTTTCAGGTGATGAAGAAGACACTAAAGTCCAAAAGCAAAGCCCAATTACAGTCTTGTCAGAGGATGAAACATACCTGTTGGAGGAGGATATGCTTCCTGTCATATATAAAGTTAGGGTTGGCACTAAAAAAGAGTTTCACAGTCAGGAAGATAGGATAGCAGTACCAAAGAAAAAGAAGCTTAAAGTTATGGAATTTGCCTCTGTCATTCATCAGGGTAAAACCTTAAAAATGGTAGGAGAACTTGCTCCTGGGTGGAGACCAAAGACTAGACCCAGAAACAAGCTCAGGCTAAACATGAAGAAATTACTAAACCCTAAATTGAATAAAGAGGGGGTAACTGTGATTGATGACTCCTCCTCTGATGAAAAGATGGATGTTGGTAAGGGTGACAACAAAGGGAAAAAACCAATGAAATCAGAAGAAGAATCTAGCCTCACTGAGACTAAATTGTCTGATGTATTTTTAGAAATACGATGCCAAATGTTAAAAGAGCAACAAAAAAATGAAATAGAGGTTTCTCACTCAGAAAACAAGCTGATGGTTGATGAAAATGTTCTTGGTGAAACTGAAACTAAAGAAAACCTAAGATTTCATGAGACTCCTACAGAGCTGCTGCTAGAAGATGAAGAAATCTACAGGAGACTGAACATTCCATGGCTTCCTAATGAGCTGCAAAGTACAACAGGAAATAAAGCATTTGATTCAGAGAAATAAAATTTATAGAGAATTATAAAGCAGTATAAACATCAAGTAGAATATATACAGGAGACAAGTGATGGTTTGATTATGGCCAATAGAAGACTCAGAGAAGACCTAGAAGAGGTGAATAATCACTATCAGGAACTAATTGCAGTTTCAAAGGAGGCATTGAAAAGAAAAAGAAGTACATAGTTACAATTTACAGGGTTAAAATAGACCATCAAAGATCTACAACAACAAAATGAAGAGCTCACTAGAAGAATGACAGAGATGGAAACAGAGCAGCTAAAGGCTAGGAGAAAGGCCCAAGCCTTAGAAGGGATAGCTTTGTTAGCAGAGGCTGCTAAATATCTATGAGGCTTGTTAACAAAATCAGTTATTTGTTATGTTTTCAAGAATATTGCATTTTTGTAAATATTATTTTGATAAAACCATTTCGATGAGTAGGCTGAAAAGCAGTTAGGTTTTAGCTTTTAACTGAATTTTGAAAGACAGTATTAAGGGAGGTCACAAAGAGGACTAATGGTTCGACCTTTTGGCTGGCTAGAGGAGGTCTCCTGACTTGTTGATAAGCTAAGTAATGACTCTCATGTGTATTTGAAGAACTGATTATGAAATATATGGTCCATTTTACCCTTCAGTTTGTTCTCTGGCTTCATTTATAGCTTGTTTACCTACTCAGTTGGTAATTTCATTGCTGGTTTAAATTTTTTTATGCTTGTAGTGCTTGCCATTTGTGGATGAACTTTAGTGCTATTTTCTGTTGGATACATGGTTATTATGTTATGCATCTCAGTTTTTCTATGCTTGTGATTTAGTTCTTATTTGGGTTATGAATGCATTCCCTCTTGTCACCAAACTTCACAGCCAGAAAACCTTAAAAAACCCTAAAAACCTAGTTTTGTTTTATTGAAATAATTGAGATTATGTTGGATTGTTTTCTTGTAGTTTGGAAACAATTTCTGGCATAAACACCTAGAAAAATATTTTGTGGTGTGTACTGATGCATGCAGTCAAGGCCTTGGATGAGTCCTTATGCAAGAAAACCACGTGATATGTTATGAGTTAAGAAAGATGAAGGAGTATGAGAAGAACTATGCCACTCACGATCTAGAACTTGCAGCCATGATACATGTTCTCACGATGTGGAGGAATTACTTGATGGGTAGAAGATTTGAGCTAAGGACAGACCATTGTGGTCTGAAGTATTTGTTTGATCAGTCCACATTAAATGCTACGCAAGCTAGATTGCTGGAATTTTTATGTGTTTGATTTTGAAATCAAACACATAAAAGGAAAAGAGAATAAAGTAGCTGATGCACTCAACAGGAAGGTGTAGGAAATGCATGTGGCATCTCTTAGTATTTTCCAATCATATTTGAGGTAGCAGATTGTTAATCATGCTGCAGAAGATGAATTGTATGCACAGGTCAAGGACAAGTTGCAATAGCAAAGCCTTGAAAATAAGTATGAGGAATATAAATTGGAAGAAGATGGACTTCTTACCTATAATAACAGAATCTATATTCCAAATGTAGCATATTTGAGGAGAGTTGTTATGGATGAGATCCATCAAGCTCCATATTCTGGTCACCCAGGATATCAGAAGACAATTGCTATAGCCAGAAAGCAATATTTTTGGCAAGGAATGAAAAAGGACATGGTTGAATATATTTCAAGGTTCATGAAATGTTAGCAGGTGAATGTTGAGTATCAATACCCACCATGTTTGTTGCATCCTTTTCAAGTTCCAGAATGGAAATGAGAAGTTATTTCCATGGATTTTATTACAGGATTGCCAATGACTTGGGGACACCATGATTCCATCATGGTTGTGGTGGACAAGTTGACAAAGTCAACACATTTCATACCGGTTAAGTCCACACATAAGACTGATGACAGTGCAAAAACATTCATGAAGGAGATCTTCAGATTGCATAGATTTCCTAAGGCAATAGTCTCCGACAGTGATGCCAAGTTCACTTCCAATTTTTGGAAGGGTTTGTTTGCAGATATGGGTACAAAGTTGAACTTCAGCACTGCCTACCATCCTCAGAATGTTGGGAAAACAGAGAGAGTCAATCAGATGCTTGAAGACATGCTTTGCATGTACATGATAGACAAAACAACCAAGTGAGAAGATTATTTACACTTGGTAGAATTTGCATATAAAAATGGACAACAAGCATCCTTGGGGATGAGTCCTTATGAAGCTTTGTATGGAAGGAGGTGTAGGACACCAGGGTCTTTGGATAATCCAGAGAACATGATTGTGCTTGTTCCAGAATTGCTCAAGGAAATGGAGAAAGAGGTTGCAAAGATCAGGCAAAACCTGAAAGCATCCGAGGACAAACAAAAAAAACTATCCTGATAAGCATAGAGTGCACAAAGAGTTCAATGTTGGGGATCATTTTTACCTGAGAGTGAGGGCAAGGAAGAGTTTCTTGAAGCTTGGTAGTTGTGCCAAGATGTTACCTAGATACTATGGGCTGTTGAAGTACTCGAAAGAATAAGGCCAGTTGCATATAGACTTGCATTGCCCGCTAGCACTAGAGCTCATAATGTTTTTCATGTTTCTTCACTTAATAAATATGTACATGATCCTAACCATGTGATAAATTTGGATATGATTCAGGTGGAACCCAAGAGTTCCAAATCGAGCCAATGCGCATCCTTGACATGAAGGTCACAATGCTCCATAATCGAGCCATAGGACAGGTAAAGGTGCAATGGGAGCACTACGGTCTTGAAGAGGCTACATGGGAGCTGAAGATGCCATGCAATTCGCACATCCATTATTGTTCAATTCTGCGGAGCACTGAGGGCGGTGCTAGTGTAGCATTTTGTTCAATTTTGAAGAGCACCAAGGACAATGTTGTTGTAAGGGGGAGGGGAATGTAATGCCCTGGTTTTGACCCCACTTGCATTAAATTATATGTAATGTAAATATTGTATTTAATCATGGTGTTGAGTTAAAGGAAAATGACCCACCATATATTTAGTGTTTTACATTTCTACAATTAAAATCAATGCCGATGGTTATCGTGCTAGCCGATGGCACAACATATTTTGGACATCATGTAAATATGCAATTTAATCAAAATACCCACAACCAGCTATGTCAATGCAACATTAAAGAGACAGGGACATGATTTCCTAAGAAATAGGGAGGGAAATAATTGAAACCCTCTAGCCAATAGGGTAAAGCCAAATGTCAAAGGGAGAATCCATAAAATTATCAACTACCTATTTTGTCTTTTGTGCCTAATCATTTAATTCTTCCAGAAATTGGTTGAGTTAGTTAATGCATGGGGATGGGAAGAGTATGTTAGTTAATGCATGGGGATGGGAAGAGTATGGCAGTGAATTTCGAATTCAGAAAGCCACCCATTTTTGAAAAAAATATTTTTGACTTATGGGGCAAGTAAAATGCCCAAAAATGTTTCCCAACCCATCATGCATTCACGTCCTCCTCTTCGTCATGTGTTTTAGAGCTGCTGGGTGTTTTTCTCACCCATCCTTCATTCATGTTGGGCTTTCTCGCGCAGCTGAAGCTTCATGTGTTTTTCTCCTTCACGTGTTCAATTGTTTTCCTCATTTTCCATGCCCAAAAAAATTGTTTTTGTGTTGTAGACTGAATGGCCAGCATAAATTCATGATTTTTGGGTGTATAGCAGTTGTTTTTTCTCATGCAATGCCCATAATCGTTGTTGAATTCAAATTGCTCACCTAGGGGTCGATTTCCCCATTTTACCAATCTGTCTTTGGTTGCAAAAACATTTTTTCTCAAACCTAGAACTTGTATCTTGCTATGTGTGCATCCTGTGTTTTGGTGTGAACTGGTTTGGAGTGGAAGAGGGAAGAAGTAGCTTGATAAACCTAGAGTAGAAAGGAACCATACAGAGAAATCAAGAGGGGATGGTTATTATTTCTTGCACACCTTGAAGAGCACTGGAAGGGAAGGCATGAGGGACTATGTAGCATAGAAAGGGATGCTTCCTTGTGTTGGGTGTGTAGGTGTTTGGAAATCCAAGAAAGATCTTGTGCAGGTGTCCATACCTCTGTGGTTGAGCTCACTAGATTAGCAATTCAACCATTCCACCTCCTTAGCATCCTGATAAACCCAAATGTAGTTTTGCCTTGGCTAGATTTTGACATGTCTTTGGCTATGTGTGGACCTGAGGTTGTTCCTTTATTCCTTGTGGGAATCATGCCCAAATCGGGGGTGGCGGTGTTGCTGAGAGATTGATGAGCAAGCTGGCCTATGGTTAGGTGGAACGTTGCAACGACATAGCTAGTTGCAAGATAAGATTCTTCTCAAGATAAGTATTTATTGTGTATTATATTTCTGCAACTGTATTTGTTTAATGAATTATGATGAACGATGAATGCTTGAATGAAAATGTATTTTTCTTCTGCTGTGTATTGCATTATGCATCTGTGTATGCTTTTATTTCCAATGCATTTTTATTATCATGTTCATGGGGCTTAGATCCTCGCTTAAATGATAACAACAGTTGTTGGAGTCATTTACCCAACATGCACACTTAATTTGGTCAATTTGACCTTATTAAACCACTATCTAAGTTTAATTGACTTAATATGCATCAGATGAGCACTCTATGACATCAGCATGAGCACACCCATGCCTACCTTCAATCGGGGAGGATAATTGGGCTTCCTCATTCAATCAGTGAGCCATTCTGGGGTGATCCGAGTGTCATAAATGCACCTAATTGCTAACTGATTATTACAATCAGTTAAGCTGAGTTGTGAAGGCACCTCCATTTCATTTATTGATTATTTTTATTAATATTTATGAACTGGAGACAACTAGGGCACCTCCAACCACTTCTGATGACCAGTTTGACTTCAGTTAACCTCATCGGGGTTTATTGGAGTTAATGATGCGCTACCACTTGTTGATTGGCATGCAATGACATGTGTCTGAGCTACTTTCAGTTAAAATCAGTCATCCATTGCACTTCGATACAGTTAGGGCTCAGTTGATTCAATCACGGCTTGATTAGTGGGTTAATTAGGTGTGTTTACTGTGGCTGATATTCAGTTAAGCTACAACCATTCATTCAATTCGAATGACCTCCTTGGGAATTCAAATTGTCTTGGTATTCATGCACCTTGCATGATCATTATATTGTATTACTCATTCTTTATTGATTATACAGAGCTGCTACTTCCATTTCAGCACCATTATTCCATTTTCATGCTTAATTGTCTGAAATATCTTATGAGACTTTGTTTTAGTCCCTAGATTAATGTGACAGATTAATATGGTATCAGAGTTCATGGTGAGACGAAGCTCAGATCTCTGAAAAACATGGTTTTGGACAGATCTTTCATGAAAAATTGAGCAAAAAAGCTCAAAATTCTAGCACTACACCATAAGCAAAGGATTACCACTTAATAACCCAAGTTAAAGAATTGTTGATCAATATTTCTTGATCAACTATGCTGGGTGTGATGAAATCCTAAAATGTGCAGGCTATTCAACCTTATGGTGCCCCTTTTGTTGTGATTTGCAGGTTTTAATAGGTGAAAAGCATTCGCTACAGCAGTTTGAAATGGCTTCTTTCGTCGAACTCTTGACTTTGTTCAATTTCCATTCATGGAAAGGAGATATGGAGATCCAACTACGTGCCAGAGGACTCTATCGAGTCACTATGGACACTAAAGAAGAGCCTACTTCTGTGATAGAAAAAACTAGATTCTTGAACAAGAAAGATGAAGCATTCGATTTCTTGTGCCTCTCTATTTCCAGGGATATTCTTTTCCATCTCTCGGGATTGAAGACTCCAAAGGAAATTTGGGACAAATTGGACACCCTGTATGGAAAACATGATGATCTAAGAGTTTATCTCCTTGAAAACGAGTTGATGTCTCTCCAACCTTCCAATTTCGAGACCTTAATTTTTTTTTCACAAAGTTCAAGCACATTGTCTTACTGTTGAATGAGTGTAAGGTGGAGAAGGAAGATGATCAGCTCATCCTCACCATTCTCTCCAAACCTGGAGCTGATTATTTGGTGTTTGTCTCTACATTCTGTGCGGGGAAGCTCACAACCCATGGATGGAAGATTCCTTCACTCAATGCCTTCATTGAGTCCCTAGCAAGTGAACATGATAAGCTTGTCCAGATGGGGATCATCAGATCCTCCCATGATCAAGCCCTCTATGCTTCAGGGCCCAAAGATCTGAAGGGTAAAGGAAAGTAGTAGAAGAACCCAAAAACCAAATTTGAAGCTCCTAAGCCTAAAGTTGAAAACCAACAGCATGAAGAGCCTTCCAGCTCGAAGAAGAAGAATAACAAAGGGCATCATGGAAAGTAAAAGGTCAAGTGTTCATACTATGGGAAGGGATTCCACCCTAAACATGCCTGCATGAAAAAGAAACTTGATGAAGCTACTTCTCTTCTTGAGAAAAATCACATCAATCTTTCGGAAAGCTTTCGGAGGAGAGATCAGCAAGATCAGGAACCACAAGATGAAAGAGGTCATGCTCTCATGGCAAGCACTTCGAAGTCCAAATATCTTTTGATAGATTATGGCATGAGAGGTTCGGAAACCTGAAATTCAAATACTTGCAGAAATTACATAATAATTCCATGGTTGAAGGCCTCCCGGTCATCAAAGCTACCACTAGAATTTGCAAGAGCTGTGTTGTTGGAAAGCACCCTAAGAATAAGTTTGATCGAGGGAAGGCAATCTGAGCATCATGCATCTTGGGCTGATACATTTTGATATTAGCGGACCCATGCCTACCACATCCATGAATGGATCAATGTACATTCTCACTTTCATTGATGACTTTTCCAGATACACATGGGTCTTTTTTTTATCAAAAAGAAGTCGAAAGTCTTGGAAAAATTCATTGATTTCAAGGCTTTGATTGAGAATGCATCTGGAAAAAAGATCAAGATTTTGAGATTTGATAATGGTGGAGAATATATTAATAATTATTTGCTACATATATGTTCCCCAAATTGTATTCAGATCCAACATTTATTCCCCTACACTCCCCAGCAGAACGGTGTAGCGGAGAGAAAGAATCGATCTCTCAAGGAGATGACCACTTGCATGCTGGAATCAAAGAAGTTGGATGCAAATTTGTGAGATGAATCTATGAATGCTGCAGCATATATTCAAAATAGAGTAGCACACTCATCTATGAAAGGGAAGACCCCTTTTGAATCCTACTTCGGACACAAGCTGGATGTGTTGAATCTCAGGGTATTTGGGTCCACTGCATGGGCCCGAATTCCGCATGATAAAAGGAGGGATTTGCAACCACAAAGCATCGAATGCTTGTTTATTGGATATTCCGATGAATCTAAATGTTTCAAGCTACTGGATATAAAAACAAAACAATTCATCATTGAAAGGAGTGTCATGTTCGATGAGCCTCTTCAGGAGGTAGAACTAGTGAAGGAGAAAACTTTTGAATTTCCTTCCTATTCTATTGAATATTTGGATGATGGAATTGGGGGTGATGACCCTGATTTGGATCCTCTGATTTTTGATATTAGTATACAAAAAAAATCAAATGCTGAATCATACCCTGAAGTACAAAATCATCTCCCAACTTGGGCTAGACAGACACTCTCCTCTGCAGGTCAAAACATTGGAAATCCGGATGATCCAAGGAGAACCCGATTTGATTTCCAAAGAGCAGGTATTGTGCTCTCTTGTCCTGATCATTTGCTGTCCAAATATTGTTATTTAATGATAATTTCAGATCCTAAGTCTTACTACCATGCTCGGAAGGATCCAAAATGGCAAGCTTCCATGGATGAAGAGATGAATTCTCTTCAGAAAAACACTACTTGGGAGCTAGTTTCTCTTCCTCAGGGGAGGAAATTGTTTCAATGCAAGTGGGTGTTTCGGAATAAGGTTGTTTCTGATGGAAAAACTTGAAAATATAAGGCAAGGTTGGTAGAAAAAGGTTTCTCCTAGGTCCAAGGTGTGGACTACCATGATACTTTTACACCAGTTGCAAAAATGGACTCCATCCGCCTAGTTTTGGTAATTTCTGCATCTAAGCATTGGGAAGTATATCATATGGATGTTAAGTCTGCCTTTCTACATGGAGATATTCATGAGGAGATATACATGAAGCATCATAATGGCTATATTTCTGATTCATCTTTGGTTTGCAAACTAAAGAAGTCACTATACGGGTTAAAACAAGCCCCAAGAGAGTGGTATTCCAAGATGGATACCTTCCTTCTCTCGCAAAACTTCCAAAGGTGTAAATTAGATCCGAATGTTTATCTATAGAAGTATCATGATAATTTGATTATTATTGTTTTATGTGTTGATGAATTACTGATTACAAGTAGCACAATTTCCTCTATTTCAGTCATCAAAACTGCCCTCAATAATGCATTTGAAATGAGCGATTTGGGGCTCTTGAAGCAATTTCTGGGGATCGAAATTGAGCAAAATATTGATGGGATAATGGTCACTCAGTCCAAATACATATCAGACCTGTTAGTTAAGTTTAACATGGCTGAATTTAAGGTTGATCCATTCCCTTTCCTTTCAAGTATCAGCCTTGAAGAAGGAAAAATCACACCTCCCATGGGCTGCACTATTTATCGACAACTGATTGGTAGCTTGCTTTAATTGACTCATTCTCGGCCTGATATATGTTATGCCATGAATTATGTGTCAAGATACATGCAGCAGCCTCATGATATTCATTGGAAGGAAGCCAAGAGGATCCTCCAATATATTCAGGGAACCAGGACCTACGACATTCACTATGCTGCAGACTCTGAGATAGCGCTGGTTGGTTACACAGACTCCGATTGGACGAGTGATTCTATTGACCAAAAGTCTACTTTCGGATATGTCTTCATGTTTTGTGGTGGACCCATTTGCTGGTCTAGAAAAAATCAGGCCACCATAGCATTGTCTTTAGCAGAGGCCGAGTACCGAGGAGCGATGAATGCTCGCATCCAAGCTGTTTGGTTGCAAGGCATTCTTTTAGAGTTTGATATTGGTAGTAATTTGTCCATTGTTCTCTTTTGTGACAATCAAAGTGATATTAAGATATCCAAAGATGTAGTTACCAGGAAGAGGACCAAGCATGTAGAGATACACATGCACTATATCAGGGAATTAGTGCATGACAGGACCATCATTCAACAATACTGCCCTACTGATGAATAGATTGCACACATCTTTACCAAGAGATTTTCAGAAAAGAAGTTCACTTACCTCCGTTCACTGTTGGGGGTGAGTTCATTAGGGTGATCAAATTAATTTCAGTGTTCAGCTTGAGGGGGGGGGTTTCCCTCTTTCCTCACTTAGATTTATTTTTGAGCATTGTTTGAGTTACATTATTGTATAGGGTGACCTATGGCCTTTGTTTCCAGGGCCCTAGCATTTCATGCATTTTATTTTTACTCCTCCTGAGTATAGCTTAAGGGGGGTGTTGGAGTCATTTACCCAACATGCACACTTAATTTGGTCAATTTAGCCTTGTTAAATCACTATCCTATGTTTAATTGACTTAATCGGCATCAAATGAGCACTCTATGACATCAACATGAGCACACTGACGCCTACCTTCAATCGGGGAGGCTAACTGGGCTTCCTCCTTCAATTGGGGAGCCATTCTGGGGTGATTTGAGTGTCATAAATGCACCTAATTGCTAATTATTGTTACAATTAGTTAAGCTGAGTTGTGAAGGCGCCTCCATTTCATTTATTGATTATTTTTATTAATATTTATGAACTGGAGACAACTAGGGCGCCTCCAACCACTTATGATGACCAGTTTGACTTCAGTTAACCTCATTGGGGTTCATTGGAGTTAATGATGCACTACCACTTGTTTATTGGCATGAAGTGACATGTGTTTGAGCTACTTTCAGTTAGACTCGTCATCCATTGAACTTCGATACAGTTAGGGCTCAGTTGAGTCAATCACGGCTTGATTAGTGGGTTAACTAGGTGTGTTTATTGTGGTTGATATTCAGTTAAGTAACACCCATTCATTCAATTCGAATGAAATCCTTGGGAATTCGAATTGTATTGGAATTCATGCACCTTGCATGATCATTGTATTGTATTACTCATTCTTTATTGATTATAAAGGGATGCTACTTCCATTGTAGCACCATTATGCCATTTTCATGCTTAATTGTCTGAAATCTCTTATGAGACTGTGTTTTAGCTCGTAGATTACTGTGAAATATTAATAATAGTGTCATAGTCACATCATCTCGGATGGGAGGGGACGTGACATTGTGGTATCAGAGCTATGTTGCAACATTGGACCTCAATGGGCCAAGATGAACATTTGACAGAGGCAGGATTACCCTCTGTTGAGCATAGGGCAGTAGATTTTTTTCTTTCTTTCTAAGTTTTGGAGTATTAGTCGAGTTGAGCCGACACATGTTGGCTGCATTGGCCGAGTTGAGACGATGAAGAGAAAGACATAAAATTTTCAGAAAATTTTATAAGTGTTTTGAAAATTTTCATGTCCGCTCATTTGGCCGAGTTTTCGCTGATTCATGTCGGCTGAATTGCCTGAGTTGCGCTGATGGTGTCATCATGAAAGGTTGAGTTGAGCCGATGAGAAGAGGAAGAAAAATATTTTTTTTCAAAAATTTTCTTAGTGTTTGAAAATCGAAAAAAATCGTTGTGTTTTGCCGATACGTCGGCTGTGTTGGTTGGGTTTTGCTGACACACATCAGAAGGACTTGGCAAGTTTCGCCGACGACAGAAAAAAGGGACATAAATTATTTTGGAATTTTTCTAAGTATGGACATGTCGGCCAAACTTGGGGAGTTTAGCCAATACATGTCGGGTGGAAAGGTTAAGTTTCACCGATGAGTGTCGGGTGGAAAAGTTAAGTTTCACCGATGGGTGTCGGGTGGGAAAGTTAAGTTTCACCAATGAAAGAAGGAAGAAGAATTAAAAAAATAAATTTAAGTGTTGAAATTTTCCCTATCGATAATAAAAGGTGAGTTTTTCCGATGCGTGTCGAGTGAACTTGGGGAGTCCCGCCGACACGTCGGAAAGGTTGGATGAGTTCCGCCGATCGGAAGAAAATGGCGTGTTTTTTCGATGTGTCGGAAGCAAAAGCGAAGTTTTTCCGATATGTTGGGAGTGAAATTAGAGTTTTGTCGATCGGATGAAAAGGGCAAGTTTTGCCGGTACATTTTGGGAAAAATCGGCGAGTTTTTTCAACACGTCGGGAGAAAAACTTGAATTTTGCCGATCGGAGGAAAAACAAAAAATTCGTCGAAACAAAGAATTTCAACAGGTTTTTTAGTCGGATTTGCAGGGGCTAGAAAGATGAAAAATGGCAGTGAGCTTATGCACCAGATTGAGTGAAATAAAAAGATTTACAAAAAAAAAAATGAGGGCATTGCCCTCGACCTACTCTACGGGGGCAAGCCCCCTTGACCCCCATCGTCCCCCTGAGACAGTCGTTGTTTGTGAAAAGAAAAGTCTGTGTATGATTTTTCCATATGAAGGCAAGTAAGTTATAAGTTTATGAGAATATTATAAATTTATAATTAACAATTGTGTTTATGAACACATTTTGCAGAATCATAGTTACATCAAGGTAGCAGTCCACATAGTGCAGATTGGAAAAGTTGGTTTGGGATCGACCATGAGAACTTATAGCATGAATGATGCACATGATCCCTATGAGAATGAGGAAGATGTTATGGGGTAAAACGTCCGAGTTGAAAATGCTGAGGCATAGTTTAATGGGAGAAGATTTCAAGATACTCCCCCAGATTTTGCAACCACCATGAGAAGCATAAGGGTGGAGATGCAAAGTTACAGGGGAGATAATGAAAGATTGGTTAAGGCTCAGAAGGAGCAGAATCAGCTGAATGCATCCATGATGTAGAGCTTGAAAAACATCCAGAGGCGGATGAACTCTGGGGACCGGACATTAAGATTAGAAGGAAGTAGGAGCGGTGCTAGAAGAAGAAAAATACCTTCTAGTGGATCATCTGACCCTGAAGGATCCACTGAGGACTCAAGCTCTTCATCTCACAAAAGTAAGAGGAATAGACATTACCAGAACCACTCACATGATGAATTCAAGAAGGCTAAGCCGCCTACTTTTAATGGTGAGGTAAAAAACGATCAAGAAGCCGAGGCTTGGATTCTTGGGATGAGAAAATATTTCCAAGTCCAAGGCTATTCAGGAAATATGAAGGCTAGGGTAGACATATTCAATTTGACGGGAAGAGCATCCATATGGTGGGAGCACTTTAGGAAAGTGAAAAATATTAATGAAATGAAGGTTGTGTGGAAACAGCTTTAGAAGTATTTAAAGCAGAAGTATCACTCTGACAGGTACTATGATGACAAGATTAAAGAGTTCCATGAGTTGAAATTGGGACAACAGAAAATGTAAGAGTGCGCAAATAAGTTTTTTGAGCTGTTGAGGTATGTTAGATACACGAAGGATGATAAAGTGAAAATCTAGCATTTTCTGAGTGGGTTCCCTCACTATTACAAAGATAGAATTGAGTTTTATGAACTTAGAACTATGGAAGAAGCAATAAGGAAAGCTAAGTATTGCTATGAGAAAATCAAAGGCAAACCTGAGTACCATAATACATGAAAGGATAAGAAGAATGAGAAGTTTGACCAAAGGAAGAAAAGTTTCAAACCTTCTAACTTCATAAATCAGCAGAAGCAGACATCACAAGCTGTGAGTAAGCCAGCTAAAAAGATGGGGGAAAACCTAAGAGATCCACAACAGAAAAGAGAACGGATCCAATGTTGGAAATGTGGAGGAACCCACATGCGCAGGAATTGTCCACTTGAGGATGGGAATGTAAGGCCAGCTTACAACATCTAAGAAGAAGAAACAGTGGGTCAAGTAGCAAGAACTATCCCTAGGATTTATGTAGCACTGGAGGACCACCAGGAAAATCACCGATCAACTGTGGTTGAAGTTGCAGGTAATATTGCTGAGTAATATTTTTTCTGTTTTGATTGACCTTAGTTCTACTCACAGTTACATTACTCCTAGAGTAGTTTAGATTTGTGCTTTTAAAAAGTTAAAGCATAACAAATCATGGTTAGTTAAGCTAGCCACTAGAACTAAGAGAAATGTAAGTGAAGTGGTAGAGAAATTTCCATTGGTTATGAATGGACTGGTCACTTATGTAGATCTGAATGTTCTACCACTTGCTTCTTATGACATTCTGATTGGAATGGATTGGTTAGAAGCTCACAGAGTAAAGCTTGACTATTATAATAAGACTTTTTAGTGCTTAGATGAAGAAGGCAACTTAAGAGTTGTTAGAGGTATTCCAAAAGTAATTTCTATTAGGTAGATTTTAACAATGCATCTGAAGAAGTTATGTAGGAAAGGTTGTAAGCTGTATGTAGCCCATGTTTTGGAGGCAATAGAGAATGAAATTCCTAGTTTGGAGAACTTTTATGTGTTGCAGGAATTCAGGGATATTTTTTCTGATGAAATTCTAGGGCTTCCTCCAAAAAGGGACATTGATTTCACAATTGAACTTGTGCCAGGAGCAGCACCAGCATCCAAGACACCCTACATGATGAGTACGCCATAAATACTAGAGCTGAATATGCAATTGCAAGAGTTGTTGGAGAAGAAGTATATTAGGCCGAGTGTGTCTCCTTGGGGAGCACAAATTTTGTTTGTGAAGAAGAAAGATGGTACACTTAGGTTGTGTATTGATTATAGACAGCTGAACAAAGTCATTGTGAAGAATAAATACCCTTTGCCTAGGATTGATGACCTCTTTGATGAAATGAGGGGAGCAAAGGTATTTTCCAAGATTGACTTAAGGTCTGGTTACCATCAGGTGAGAATCAAGGATGAAAACATTCATAAAACAACATTCAGAACAAGGTATGGACATTATGAATTCGTAGTGGTACCATTTAGTCTCACAAATGCACCAACTACATTTATGTGCCTTGTGAATAATGTCTTCAACAGATATTTGGACAAGTTCGTTCTTGTTTTCTTTGATGACCTTACTTATTATAAGAATGAGGAAGAGTATGAAGAACATTCGAGATTTCCATTGCAATTTCCCAGGGAGCATAAGCTGTATGCAAAGTTGAGCAAGTGTGACTTCTATAAAGATATGATTCACTATTTGGGTCACATCATCTCATCTGGAATATCTATAGACCCTGAGAAGATTGAAGCCATTATGAATTGGCCTACTCCAAGAAATGTGACGGATGTAAGATATTTTATGGGACTTGCAGGATACTATAGGAGATTCATTGAAGGATTCTCCAAGATTGCACATCCAGTCACTTCTTTGCAAAAGAAGGGAATAAAATTTGAATGGACACCAAGGTGTGAAGAAATCATCTAGCAGTTGAAGAATCTTCTCACAAGTGCATCAGTCTTGAAGATTGTAGACCTGAAAAAAGATTTTGTGGTGTGTACTGATGCATGCGGTCAAGGGCTTGGGGGAGTCCTTATGCAAGATAACCATGTGACATGTTATGAGTCAAGAAAGATGAAGGAGCATGCCAAAGAACTATGCCACTCATGATCCAGAACTTGCAGCCATAGTACATGCTCTCAAGATGTGGAAGAATTACTTGATGGGCAGAAGATTTGAGCTAAGGACTGACCATTGTGGTCTGAAGTATTTGTTTAATAATCCCACATTAAATGCTAGGAAAGCTAGATGGCTAGAGTTTTTATGTGAGTTTGATTTTGAAATCAAACACATAAAAGGAAAAGAGAATAAAGTAGCTGATGCACTCAACAAGAAGGTGTAGGAAATGCATGTGGCATCTCTTAGTATTTTCCAATCATATTTGAGGCAGCAGATTGTTAATCATGCCGCTGAAGATGAATTGTATGCACATGTCTAGGAAAAGTTGCAGCATCAAAGCCTTGAAAATAAGTATGAGGAATATAAATTGGAAGAAGATGGAATTCTTACCTATAAGAACATAATCTATATTCCGAATGTAGGAGATTTGAGGAGAGTTGTTATGGATGAGATCCATCAAGATCCATATTCTGGTCACCCAAGATATCAAAAGACAATTGCTACAGTCAGAAAGCAGTATTTTTGGCCAGGAATGAAAAATGACATGGTTGAATATATTTCAAGGTGCATGAAATGTCAGCATGTGAAGGTTGAGCATCAAGACCCAACATGTTTGTTGCAACCTTTGCCAGTTCCAAAATGGAAATGAGAATTTATTTCCATGGATTTTATTACAGGATTGCCAATAACTTGGAGACAACATGATTCCATCATGGTTGTGGTGGACAAGTTGACAAAGGAAACACATTTCATGCCGGTTAATTCCACACATAAGATTGCTGACATTGCAAAAATATTCATGAAGGATATTTTTAGATTGCACGGATTGCTTAAGGCAATAGTCTCCGACAGAGATGCCAAGTTCACTTCCAGTTTCTAGAAGGGAATGTTTGCAGATTTGGGTACAAAGCTGAACTTCAGCATTGCCTACCATTCTCAGTATTAGGATTATTAATCCTCCCTTGAGCATACTTTCTATTAGATTATTTAGCCTAACTTAGGAGTCTTTATTAATTAATTGGGTCCTATTTGGAATTTGCCTTTAGCTCCACACCATGATTAATTAATTGAGGCCACATGTACTAGTTATTAGAGTGCATGAAACACTGCTAGAGGTTAACTGACAATGACTGCACTTGCATGCATCAATTTAGGAGTCTCCTAGCCCAATCCATACATTTTAGGAGCCACTAGGAGTCGCGACACCAACCTCCTTCATTCAGTTGGAGTTGGAACTAGTTAAGCTTAGTTAGTTTCCGGTTACATTCGGTTAGATCACAATCAATTCAGTTAGCGCTAGTTATGCATGGCTAATGCATGACTGCATGTGTGATAAGCGCCTTTGCTCACCTACCACTTCAGTTAGACTTAGTTAACTGTTGATTACTAATTGTATTAGTTGTTTAGACATCTGGAGTTAACCAATTGGACTCCGATACTGATTGAGACATCCTAAGTTAGATAGTTAGTTAAGTACAGTCACATCTAGTGGGGAGATTCGAATTCATCCCTAATTGATTCGAATTCTTTTCCTATGTAAACTATTGTCACACTAGATTTAATTAATGACAATGATACTGTAATTATCAGCTATACTCATCAGTTTCCTATGTGGTTTGTTTTGTTCAGTGTGTATATTCATTCTCCTTTTACTGCAACAATAATATTTTGACTCATTGCTTGAAGATCTAAATGGCACAACAATTTTAACACTAAGACTGATGGGCAGACAAAGAGAGTGAATTAGGTGCTTGAAGACATGCTTCACATGTACGTGATGGACAAACCAACAAAGTGGGAAGATTATTTACACTTGGTAGAATTTGCATATAACAATGGACAATAAGCATCCTTGGGGATGAGTCCTTATGAAGCTTTGTATGGAAGGAGGTGTAGGACACCAGTGATTTGGGATAATCCAGTGAACAAAATTGTGCTTGGTCCATTATTTCTCAAGAAAATGGAGCAAGAGGTTACAAAGATCAGGAAGAATCTGAAAGCAACCCAGGACAAACGAAAAAGCTACATTGTTAAGCATAGAGTGCACAAAGAGTTCAATGTTGGGGATCGTGTTTACCTCAGAGTTCCTTGAAGCTTGGAAGTTGTGCCAAGCTATTACCTAGATACCGTGGGCCGTTTGAAGTGCTCGCAAGAATAGAGCTAGTTGCATATAGACTTGCATTGCCTGCTAGCACTAGAGCTCATAATGTTTTTCATGTTTCTTTGCTTAAGAAATATGTACATGACCCTAACCATGTGATAAATTGGGATATGATTCAGGTGGAACCCGAGGGAGAGTTCCAAATTGACCCAATGCACATCCTTGATAGGAAGGTCACAATGCTCCGGAATTGAGCCATGGGACAGTTAAAGGTGCAATGGGAGCACTACGGTCCTGAAGAGGCTATGTGGGGGCTGGAGGATGCCATGCGATTGACACATCCATTTTTGTTCAATTCTATGGAGCATTGAGGACAGTATTAGTGTAGCATTTTGTTCAATTTTGTAGAGCACTGAGGACAATGCTGTTTTGAACCCGTTTGCATTAAATTATATATGATGTAAATATTGCATTTAATCATGGTGTGGAGCTAAAGGCAAAGGCCCCACCATCGATTTAGTGTTTTAAATTTTGGCAATTAAAATTGATGCCGATGGTTATCATGCTAGCTGATGGCACAATATATTTTGGACATCATGTAAATATCCAATTCAATTAAAATACCCACAACCAACTATGTCAATGCAACATTAAAGAGACGGGGGCATGATTTCCTAAGGAATAGGGAGGGAAATAATTCAAACCCTTGAGCCAATAGGGTAAAGCCAAATGTCAAAGGGAGAACCCATAAAACTTTCAACTATCCATTTTGTCTTTTGTGCCCAGTCATTTAATTCTTTTAGAAATTGGCTGAGTTAGTTAATGCATGGGGATGGGAAGAGTATGGAAGTCAATTTCGAATTTGGGAAGCCACCCATTTTTGAAAAATGCGTTTTTGACTAATGGGGCAAGTAAAATGCCTAAAAATGCTGCCCAACCCATCATGCAGTCATGTCCTCCTCTTCCTCACGCGTTTTAGAGCTCCTAGGTGTTTTTCTCACCCATCCTTCATTCATGTTGGGCTCTCTCACGCAGCTGAATCTTCCTGTGTTTTTCTCCTTCACGTGTTCAACTGTTTTCCTCAATTTCCCTGCCTAGAAAATCCGTTTTTGTGTTGTTGACTGAATGGCGAGCAGAGGTTCACGATTTTGCGGTGTATAACAGTCATTTTTGCTCATGCAATGCCCATAATTGTTGTTAAATTCGAATTGCTCACCCAGGGGTCGATTTCCCCTTTTTACCAATCTGTCTTTGGTTGCAAAAAATGTTTTTCATCAAACCCAGAACATGTATCTTGTTGTGTGTGCATCCTATGTTTTGGTCTAAACTAGTTTGGAGTGGAAGAGGGAAGAACTAGCTTGATAAACCTAGTGTATAAAGGAACCACACAGAGAGATCAAGAGGGGTTGGTTATTCTTTCTTACACACCCTGAAGAGCACTGAAAGGGAAGGCATAGCCTGAGGGACTGTGTAGCAAAGAAGAAGATGCTTCCTTGTGTTGGGTGTGTAGATGTTTGGAAAGCCAAGCCAGATCTTGTGCATGTGTTCATAGCACTGTGCTTGAGCTCACTAGCTTAGCAATTCAACCATTCCACCTCCTTGACATCATGATAAACTCAAATGTAGTTTTGACTTGGCTGTATTTTGACATGTATTTGACTATGTGCGAGCCTGATGGTATTCCCTTATTCCTTGTGGGAATCATGCCCAACTCGGGGGTGGCAGTGCTGCTGAGAGATTGATGAGCACACTGGCCTATGGTTGGGTGGAACGTTGCAGCGACATAGCTGGTTGTTGGACAAGTTTTTTCTCAAGATAAGTATTTGTTGTGTATTATATTTCTACAACTGTATTTGTTTAATGAATTATGATGAATGATGAATGCTTGAATGAAAATGTATTTTGCTTCCGTTGTATATTGCATTATGCATCTGTGTATGCTTTTATTTCCAATGCATTTTCATTATCATGTTCATGGGACTTAGATCCCTACTTAAATGATAACAACAGTGCCGTAGTCGCGTCCTCTCAGTTGGGAGCGGACGTGGCAGTTAATATAATTCTTTTACAAGTTTGTTTAATAGATCAGAAAGTAATATGGATCTACGCTAAACATCCTTTCTATTTTATTCTATCGATCCACTTTGATGTTAATGTAAATTGGGTGTAGGCATAGATTTATGTTAGCTATGTTAATCTTTTATTCTATACAGCTGAGTGTTTAAGAAATTTGAAAGTAACATGGATGGATCTATGTTAATGGTGTGACTACAAAGTAGTCTAAACATCTTCTGTATTTATTATTTTTGGATTTACTTTGGTGTTAATATATGTTGTACAAGTTTTTGGAATGTGAGTATGTTGGGTATGTGGGTATGATTATTAGTCCAAATTTAAAAAAAAACTATGATTAGAGCAGCAATAATATATATTATTATTATTTTTAAATATATTAAAAAAATAGAGTTAAGAAAACATAATTCATTAATTTCATAGCTTAAACTATTTTATCTTCTTAAGCCGCTGGTAGTGTCATGAAATTCAATCCTTCTAAATTTTCTCACTCCTTTAGGTCCACATTATACAAATCCCATTGTAAGAGTTTGTAAAGAGGGATTGCATACATGTATAAGAAGCACCAATTGCTTAATAAATCTTAAGAATCAATCTTTTTCTAATTCCTTGTCCCAACTCCTATATTATTGCTCCTAAAAGTGCATAGTATTTGGGTGCCTTTGCACTTTTTTTTGGGTAACTACTACTTACTTCTAATGTGAATGAAATTGAATGTTTTAAGTTAAAAAATTTTCAAATGCTTTGGCATTTTGAGTTTGATGTGGTTATGATCCTATATTGCTATAAGCTAGTTATAAACATTTGACACATGAATTAAAGTTATTCCATATCTTAGTATTGTACAAAGATCCATTTGTATTCACTTAAATACACTTACACCTTATATTTTGTCATCGAGGGCCTCAGTCTTCTCATTCGGGATGCCAGAGTAAATGGTCTCATTCGGGGTATACAACTCTCACCTTCCCTTGCCTTGTCTCACCTTCTCTTCGTGGATGATGTGATACTTTTTGGTTCAGGTACCCTACTTGACTGGTCTGCTTTCGAGGTCATCTTAGAGACTTTTTGTAAAGCCTCTGGTATGAGGATCAAATTTGATAAGTCTTGTTTCCTATATTATAATCTCTCAATCCACTGTCAAAATAGGTTTGCTGGTAGCCTTCCTTATAAAATGATGCCGCTCCAATCTGGTATTACTTACCTGGGTTTTTATTTGAAACCTCTCGGTTATAGAGTATCTGATTGGCACTGGATCATCCAAAAATTTGAAAGAAGAATAAGTCACTGGACCTTTAAGTATCTATCACTCGGGGGTAGACTGATCCTCATACAATCTGTTCTGTCAAGTATACTTGTGTATTGGATGGGCCTTGCTCCTCTCCCTACCTCCATTCTCCAGAATCTTAGAAGAATCATTTTTAACTTCTTGTGGGGATCCTCTGGCACAAACTGTAAATATCATTTGGATAATTGGATGGACCTTTCTTGGCCAAAAGAACACGGTGGCTGGGGAATAAAAAATCTTACTTGGTTCAGTTTAGCGTTGCGCTTAAAAACTTTTTGGAGAATTCTACAGTCGAGAGGCTTATGGTTTCAAGTCCTGCATTATAAATATATTAAATTAAGATCTGTGGCAGATTGGTTCATATACAAAAGCTACAGCATACGCAATGTATCAATTATGTGGAGAGGGTTCATCCACACCCTCCCCTGGATGGGCTCGTATTTGGCTTGGCAGGTGGGTAACGGTGATAACATAAAGCTTGGTATAGACCCATTCGTTGGATCTCATACCTCCTTCTGCCTCCCAGAGGACCTTAGATCT
This sequence comes from Pseudotsuga menziesii, assembly GCA_001517045.1. Lineage (NCBI taxonomy): Eukaryota > Viridiplantae > Streptophyta > Pinopsida > Pinales > Pinaceae > Pseudotsuga > Pseudotsuga menziesii. Next base: position 117,106 of record LPNX011142022.1, on the reverse strand, counting down.
TACTTGGAGGACATGGATATTTGCACTCTCGCGCAGGCACATAACACTCTTACAAATGCACAAAGTTACTGGTATATAGCTGATGATCTTAACCTTGGAGGCACTTACAAATTAATGTGGACTGAATATGTTGCTGGATTATCTAGAGCGGGTATTCGCCTCTCAGATTGTAATGATGAACTTGTCTGGGCATTCAATAAAAATTCGGGCTCCATAACTGCCAGGAATGCATATCACTGTATTGTAAACTCTTCACCGGGCCCGGTATCAAATCCTGTTGACTCCTTTTTATGGAACACAGCCCTCCCAAGTAAAATTTCATGTTTCATTTGGTTAGTCCTTCGGAACAGAGTCCTTACTTGGGAAAATTTGCAGAAAAAGGTAAATTGGGCCCAGGCATATGTGTTCTATGCTACGCAGATGGAGAGACGGTCGAGCACCTTTTCTCTACATGCGTTGTCTGGAAAACAGTGGATGAACAGGGATGCGATCATTTCAATCTTCCTACATGTTCTCCTTATGTTTCTCTCAGTGATATGTTAATTATATGGCTGGGGAAGTTACCAAGAAGCTCGTCCCTCCAAATGCTTCCCTTCCACATGATGTGGATTATCTGGAAGGCACGCAATCAGGTTATCTTTGAAGGCAAAGGCAGGAACATTTACAGTATTGTTCGCCAAATTATAAATACTGTTCAGGTCCTCCCCCTTTCGACTGTCACAGGAAAACAAATTAGCAGAATCTTGGGAAAGCCCCCAAACAAGATTTATCCCCGTGGCTTCATTGATGGTGCATCAAAATGTATGTTGGCTGGTGTGGGTTTTTGCATACATCTAAATGATTACCACTATTTGGAGTTCTCGCTGGGGGTTGGACATGGCACTAACACCAAAGCGGAATTGCTCAGCTTATGGGCACTTCTTTTTTCCTCCCAAATGATGGGGATCCCCCTATCCCATGTATATGGTGATTCACAAGTAATCATCAATTGGGTGAAGGGATCGACTGCTCTCTCCTCGACTGATTTGGTTCATTGGTGCAGAAAGACAAAAAAACTAATTTCTAACTTCCGGGATTTGTCTTTCACCCACATTTACCAAGAGCACAATCGGATCGCTGACCGTCTCTCTAAAGATGCACTCACCTTTCCTCAGGGGAAAGGCAGTTATATGGAATATTTTGAGAACCACTTGGTTTCTCAAGACACTTTTCAGCTCTACTGAGATTGTTAAAAGGGGATTTATCCCCTACTCTGTCTTGTTAGTATGAGTGCTCACTTTAGAATGTTGTTCAGAGCCTTTTGGCCCTCGGTAGTTGTGGATGAGATGACAGTCCTCTTATGATGAGACAGTTTTCTGATGGGATCATTTTCAACTGTTGTTATGCCTTTCCCCCTGGTAGAACTCCAATAGGCTGTATCGGTGTGTAACCCAATTGCGGGATGTTTGTAAAGATGACCTTTGATTCTACTAAGAATAACAAAGACATGCTTTTTTTTTTTCTGGAAAAAAAAAAAACTTATATTTTGCCTGTAAATAGATCTAAACATTTAAAAGGTGTGAGCCTTCTTTATTTATATAACTTTGAAAATAAAAGAAATTACATTATTGAGAGATTTAATTGAATAGGTGTGAGCTCTCATTATTTATATAACCTTGAAAATTTAAAAAAATGGCAATATTGATAAATTCAATTGAATTTTTTATTATTGGTGAGTTCTTGACACAATAAACAATAATCATTCAATTAATTTTCAAAATTTTTCTTATTATTTTGGCCTCCACATTGTTGGGAGCTTGTACAAGCTCCTTGTCTAAGAGACAATGAGCTCTACAAGCAGGAATCCTTGCGAAGAAGCAGGAATCCTTGTTTTGTCAAGGAACTCGGAGCGTTTGGTGAGAGAGAGAGAGTAGCAACTGCTCCACATGATGCAGCAGCAGGAGCACATGATGCAGATCCCTGCTGCTGCTGGAGTACTGGATTATTTGAAGAAGAATTGGAATGGCGATTAAGAGCACAAACGGATTCTGCTGCACCCAAGGGTACCACTGGTAAATTCTCGTAGTTGCAAATCTCATGAAAAAGAGTTGATTAACGTAAACTCCTCATCCTCCCCGGTGCGTTTTACAAATTTGATTTGCATCTCTTCAGGACAGTAAACGAATTTATAAGATATAGCCATTTTTTAAGATAGCTATCCTAGAAGAAGTTTATAGATTAGTCATTTTCCAAACAAAAATCCTTATAGGTGAATCTTAATAACCAAACAAAACATTCAAATGGTATGGGATAGACTGCAGGAGAGGTTTAAATGCTGTGCATAGAATTGCTTCTTGATTTCTAACTTATTTTTATAGCATTCAAAATGTATGGGATAGTCTGCAGGAGAGATTCAAATGCTGTGCACAGAAATGCAGCCGATTTGTAACTTATTTATATTTTTTCATCTTTAGTTCCCATCCTTGGGTGCAGTGGATTGGTGCCAGTTATATAGATAGAGTATCACTAGGCATATGACTACATAATGTGACCAACATTATTTTGCAATCACTTGGAGCCAGCCACTTTGGACTATTGTTTTCTTAGGTTGTTTGGCATCTTCGTCATTTTTATCTCACACCTCCTTACTTTTGCCATCACTTGTAAGATCCATTGTCATTGTCTTGTACACCCAATTCAACATGATAGAAAGATGATGTGCAATGCTTCCTTGGGTGATCTTGTTTTCACCATTTTTATCAAGGTCAATCTTCAAAGTGAGCCTCACACATAGTATTGATTCTTATTTTGACTATGTGGTTGTAGAAGATGGTGACCCATGCACTCTGGTGAGATGAATTGGCATTAGTATATGACAATTATTTTGTTTGTTTTAAATCTTAATTGTAGATAAGTATCTAATTAGGCCTTTTGTGTTGGGACTCATTTTAGAGTATCAATCTATTTTACAGGGTTGGTATGCACTTGATTCTCATTGCCTAGATTGAATTTCGTAGCTTGAAGTTCTTAAAGTTACTTGGCACTCATATTTGATGGTGTTGTCAAATTCAGGTTACTTGGCATTCTTTAGAGTTTCAACCATATATCCTATTTGGACCTTTTTGTCTATAGACCAAATTGTTCTTTTGATGGTTGATGGTGGTTGCTTCTATTTGAAGCCTTGTTCCAGTCTAAAACTAATGTGTCTATTTTTCTACAACATTCATGTGGTGTTTATCAATGTTTGTAGTTCTTGTGCTTCTGTAATAATTTCTCTTCAGTTTCAGAATTCAATCTTTCTTCAAGGTTTACTTGGGCCTCTTCAAAGTGTTGGTCATACTTCTTGATTGGAGCTTTCATCCTCCACAAGCCTCTTCCTCTGGCCACTAAATGCATCTTTGTGAGATCTTCAAATCCAGTTCTATTGCCCTTTCAGCATTGGTGATTGACTCTCTTTTGGGGAGGGCTTCTTTCCTATGGGTGTTTTCTCAATTTCTCAAATTATAAAAAATATGCTCTTGGGCACCTAAGCAAGCCTTGTTGCATAAACCCAATTTTCCATATGTTTACTCTGTATTTGGCTTAAAAAATATATTACTGTACATACAATTGGTTAAAATTTATATAGGCTAACTTATCCACTAAATTAATATACTTACCTTGTTACTTAATTAACATGTCATCAAATTCTATGTTAAAACTTTAATTCAAGTTTAATCTTATAATAAACACAAAATAGTAATATACAATTCTATGGTTACTTTCTTTGTTATATGAGATTCATCTATAATCCACTATATTTGCTCTATTTTGTTGAAAGTAAATATGGTCCTTTGGATTTCATATATAATCCACTGCATTTGCTTTATTTTGTTGAAAGTAAATATGGTCCTTTGAACTTCCCAATTAAATTTCTTTTTTTTTCCTATTAAATATTGTCCTTTAGACTTCTCAATTAAATTTCTTTTTTTCTCTATTTTGCTGAAAATAAATATTGTCCTTTGGACTTCCCTATTAAATTTCCTTTCCTCGAGTATGAATTTATTTTCCTATTAAATTTGCTTTCCCTGAATATGATGTTTTTTTTTCAAGACATATGTTATATAAAGAACCAGTATACTTATTTTTGGGCATATGTGTAAAGTGGTTTCTATAATTTATTATATTATAGTTTTTTAAACATTTATTTAATATAAATAAAAAGTACATAATTTGAATTGGGATGTGTGAAGTCTATATTTATAAATTAAAATATATATAAATTTATAATTAATCATATAATTTAAAAAATCCAAAGACTGATTAAAATAAAAATAAAAAAGCATAAACGTTTTGTGATTCTATATGTCTGAGCACCTAAAAGCTAAAACTATTATAATAATTTTTTTTAATGCATCTCATCGTTAATATACCTGAAAGTAGCATAGATCTATGCTAGTTGTGTTAATATAATTCTTTTATACATTTGTTTAATAGATCTGAAAGTAATATGGATGCATCTCTGTTACCTGTGAATGCTGAGTCCAAACATCCTCTGTAATTTTTTTCTCTGGATCTACTCTGGTGTTAATGCAAGCTGAGTTCAGACATCCTCGTGCCTTTTTTTTCACTATTTTCACAAAGAGAAATAACTATTCATCATTATATATAAAAATGATTAAACACCAACGATACCAATACAGGCCCCATATATATATTTACAGTGGCAAACCCATCCTGGGATTTCTTTCCACATTAATATCTATTCCACTGTGCTGTATACCCTATCTTCCAAGTGCATGAAGCGATCAAGCCGAGAATAATCAAATTCCAACGAGGATCATGCGCCAGCTTTCTTGGAATGGGCAACAAATGTACACATACACAAAACTCACGCATAGCATAATTGAATACTACAGTCACCTTGTAACTAAAAACTAAGCAAACACAGTTTTAATGCTATATCTATTATAAAAGGCCTTGCGAAGAAGCTGGAACCCTTGTTTTTTTCAGGGGACTCGGAGCATTTGGTGAGAGAGAGTAGCAACTGCTCCACATGATGCAGATCTCTGCTGCTGCTGGAGTACTTGATTATTTGAAGAAGCATTGGTATGGCGATTGAGAGAACAAGCAGATCCTGTAGTACCCAAGGGCACAACTGGTAAATTCTCGCAGTTGCAAATCTCAATCATGAAGTCATCTGGATCATGGAAGAAGAGTTGATCAACATAAACTCCTCCTTCCTCCACGGTGCGTTTTACAAATTTGATTTTCATCTCTTCAAGCTTGCTCTCTACCACCTGCATACTCTCACACTAACAATAAACGAATATATAAGATATAGCCATTTTGTAAGATAGCCATCCAAGAAGTTCATTGAATAATCATTTTCCATACAAAAAATCCTTATAGGTGAATCTTAATAACCAAACAAAACATTCAAATGGTATGGGGCAGTCTGCAGGAGAAGTTTAAATGCTGTGCTTGATTTCTAACTTATTTCTATAACATTCAAATGGTATGGGATAGTCTGCACGAGAGGTTTAAATGCTGTGCATAGAATTGCTGCTTGATTTCTAACTTATTTCTCACGTTCAACACATTCAAATGGTATGTGATAGTCTGCAGGAGAGGTTTTCATACTGTGCATAGAATTGCTGCTTGATTTCTAACTGGTTTCTATTTTTCCTTTCCCACTCTATAATTATATAGAGTGGAGAAACAATTTTTTTTGGATGAGGTGCCACCCTATACAGTGGAGAAACAATTTTCCAATGATCTTTTTTATGATGTAAATTTCTTTTCTAACCCTTTTCTATTTGGAATTTTTTGTTATATTTTGGATGATTTTAAAATGGGTTAAAATTTCTTATTCATATTTCAGCTATCTGAATCATCTTAAAATGGACAAACTTAAATGAATTTATTTTCTTGAAATTGGTAAAATTTACTGTTTGATCTATATTTGTCATGACAGAGTTCTCATCAATAAATGGATAAATGGAACTGCAATTTCCAATAAAACTTTTATTTTTCATCGCCACCCACCACTTAGAAATTCAAGGCCAGGCCACCTAGTAAATGAAACCCAACTTTTATTTTTCATCACCACCCACCACCTAGAAATTCAAGGCCAGGCCACCTAGCAAATGAAACCCAACTTTTATTTTTCATCACCACCCACCACCTAGAAATTCAGGGCCAGGCCACCTAGCAAATGAAACCCTTGGAAAACCTAGCAAATGAAACCCTTGGAAAACCAACTGGAAATACCAATTAAACTTACTACGAACAGGATTTGCTGTAACCACAAAATTCACCATTTTTTAAAGATATTTCTCAACTGTATAGAATTCTATTGATTCTATTCGATATAACGTTGCTACAATGATCTTCCATCTTCATCTGGAAAAAACTTTTAATTTTGAAAAGAATGAGTATTTTTATCTTCGTAATTTACTTTCTTATTTCTATAACCGTGCTTGTAAATTTTCATACATTGACACAATTTACAATAAAAAAAACCAGTCCTTTGGAAAATACGACAACAATATAAAGGTAAGCACAAACCACCATAAAAAAAAACCTGTTGAAAAGTGGTTTGCTAGGTGAAAGACAAGATTAGACCCCACAGGATGTGATCTCTCTTTGAAGTATAAAACTATGGTTTAAAAGTGGATTGCTAAGTGAAAGACAAGATTAGACCCCACACAGGATTTGATCTTTTTTGAAGTATAAAACTACGGTTTTATAGATATACCTGAAAGGACATGTGATTATCCATGGGATTGATCTCCGTTTTCCTGGGCATTGCGTCTGGATTAGGACTCTGCAACAGGTGTATACCCATTCCATAGCTGAAGAGCCTGCAGAAAAATATAAAAAACAATAATTTAAGTCACAGAGATTCGAAAAATTATTGACACACTCCATTTCCCCATGTAGATCCATCTTACCATGCCTACAGATAATTGTTCATCCACTTACCATGCTCCATCGAAGTTAAATGAGCCGGGCCTCTTAACAGGAAAGAAACCGAGAACATTTTCATAAAAGTCCATAGAATCCTGGACAGATCGGCATACCAGGGATATATGGTTCACAGACACAAGGGGCAGGGGCCCAGCAGCTCCCTCGCCCAAGGTGCTCTTTGCAGCAATTCCCGCCATCTTTGCTTTCCAGTGAAGAAGCTCTGAATCTGGGATGGGATGGGATGGCCCGCGTGTTGAACCTGGGAGTATTGATTCCCTGAATCAGAGATTTTGCTTTGATCTAGCCCGGAATTTAAACCAAGGCAAAGGCCAGAACAAGAAAATGTATGAGGTGTTGCGTGAACAAACACGTTTTTATGGGCATCAACTAGAATTTCTTTTTTGGGGGTCGATAAAGTTTTGAGTCACCGTCCCACAGCCACAACGCACTGAACCTTGCACGGATTGATAGCATGACAGGTCACTTACCGGCCACTGGCATCCATATTTGGTGGGGCTTATAATATTTTCATACGACTTTCGAATATTGAGGACCGTAAACGTTTCTGTTAGATTGACTGAGAAGTGAGAACCCATCAGTTACTTGTGTCGCAAATGGAGTCTATTTTCCGATTGGTAGTCGTCAAATCACTTACCGGAAAGGAACTTCTACCGAATTCTATAACATTGCCGGCGGGCGGGCGCGCGGGCAGAGAGGAACTTTTAGGGCGGGCGGGCAGAGAGGAACTTTTATTAGTAGGTAAATCGTCTGCTCCCGTGATATATCCAGCAAAAGTCGAAAACGTGCAGTCAGATTCCACATTAAACGGTGGGCGCTTTGTTTTGGTACCAACTTCCCTCCCACCAATCGGCTCGGCTGGTCGTGTTGAAGTTAGTGGAGAAAGCATCTAATTAGTAATAACCATTGTCAAGTGAATTGAACACCTCAAAAGAAAGAAACAAATTATGACGAGCCTGGCTGGCTGTATTCATTATATATCTTCTGATGTGATCTGTAAGGATACGTTTTCCACGTCAGCTTTTCAGTTTTACAGTGGTCAGTGCTAATTTGGCGTGGCGATGGTGACAACTGTTGCATGCGCCCTCAGAAAGATCACTTCCACACGGCTCTTCTTCCCTGGGCAGCCGCGCAGGGATCAAAATTCAAGTGCTCATTACCTGTCAATAGCTTCCTAGCACGTCTTTCCATGCAAACGAAAACGAAAACGAAAATCAAAATGAAAGAAAAATAATATCTTGTTTTATTAAATCTGAAATGAAAATTATTTGTGTAGGAATGTTTTGAGAGTGTTCAGTCATTGTGTGTAAATTTATGGATTTGCACTCTGTAGAAAACTAGAAGTCATCACCGCCCTTTCAATGGACCCTCCACCCATCATCTCTATCTTTATTCTAAGCTATGGCACAAATAATAGGTGAGAAAACTTGATATTCTTATTATAAATAATAATAACTAACACATCCACAAGTAAAGTGGCCGCTCAAATGCATTTAAGCATACCAATATGCTACGAACCATGAAATGAATCTTGGTTATACACTTGTTACACTCAGGTAAATCTTGTTGATCCAGTCAAAGAAACCCATAATATGAGATAATATATAGACACCTATTGACATTTAAGCATAACAATATCTGAGGACCATGAAATAAGTCTTGGTTATACACTTGTTACACTAGAGTGAATCTTGTTGATTCTCAAGAAAACCCATAACATGAGATAATATCTAAACACCTATAAACTTAATTATGTTATAAAATCTGAGAGAAAGATTATTTTTAATTTTTTCAATCTAATAATAAGAAAATTTGTTATAAATAAGAGCAATTGCTATAAATAATTATTGTGATAAAATCTGAGAGAAAAATTATTTCTAATTTTTTCAATCTCATAGTAAGGAAATTTGTTATAAATAACAGCAATTGCTCTAAATAATTATTGTGATGATACCAGTTTTATTTATAAAACTATAATTTTATACAAGTATCAAAACATTAAAATGTAAAGAGAATGGAACATATAGAATTTAGTGTAATAATTAAAGAGGCATATAAATGAAACAACTCAATTTAAAGTCATTTTACTAGTGGTCTTTATGTTACTGTTTGAGTCTTTCTTTCTTTTTTTTTGGAGATTTCTTAGATTTTATATTTGTATATCTAGTAAATTCTTAAACTCAAGGAATTATTAATAAGATTAAAAAAGTGTATTGATATTTGTTTTTAATGGTGCAATAGGAAATGGTACAAAAGTATCATATTATAAAACTAAAATTAAAAAAAAAATTATATGCATTGTATATTGATATTAATAAAGGGTTATGTTAGATTATTTTTATACTTGCCTCAGCAGGTATATTGTAATCGTTTGAATTCAAACCCCTTTGACTTTTGTTATTAATTGGTGCATATTGGTGCATATTTAAAAGATTAAATCTATATTCCAAAGTTTAACTTTGTAATATGAAAAATATCAATTTTTAAATATTTTAAATTTTAATAAAAATATTTATATTTGATATTTTGTCAACTTCTAATTGGCCAATCAAGAGTGATGTCAGCCTTGAAGTTTGGTATCTGGTTTTCACTTGACACATGGCTACTATGACATCAGCATTTATTATATTTTATTATTATGTTATTTATAATTAAAACAGTCAACAGATCCATGACTTCCGAGGACTGGTGGATTTGGCGTTTGCAGGTGTGTGGGTAAATTCACGGAAATTATTGAAGTGATTTCTCTGTGGAATATTGTTACTACCGGAAAAGAGTTGTTCCAATGTCTGATCGATTCCACAGATCTATCTATATCTCCAGATAGAGATCGCGTGTGTTGGTAAGTGATTATAGGCATTCGTCAAAGCCTACCTACCTAGATCTAGATGTTTCACAGAGTTAAATCTAATTAATTTCCCTTTTCCTGTAGATTCAGCTGAGCCTGGAATTTATGGAGAACTCGGACTACTCGGACTATGATTTGCAGAACGGGCGGCATCCCCATCGCCATGATCGCCATCACTCGAGAAATCAGTCATTCTCCTCTGCTCTGCTCGATGTAATTTGTAAGTCGACCAAAGACGAGGGAGGAATCATGGCGGACAAGAAGAGTACAAGAAATGTCGTGGCAGAGAACAATAGAGTACTGTTGGGGAATTCCAGAATCGAAAGACAATGGGAGGAGGATCCATGGCTGAATAATGAGAAACCTATGCGGGGGAGATCTGCCATGCTCGGTGTTTGCAATGCTGAAAAATATCAAGCCGAAGGAACATATAATAATCGCAGAGATGTTCATCGCTCATTTCAGTCTAATGTGTCATCTACAACATCAGGTTCTACTCTAAGTTCTGATTATTATACGAGTGAAACCTCCTCTGTCTCATGCCCATATTTATCTTCAGATTCGGAGTCCC
>LPNX011142022.1:52162-98334 GCA_001517045.1 Pseudotsuga menziesii | reverse complement strand
GTTTATATTATGCTTGGTCTGATAGAATTTCAATGGTGCATTTCACAGGTGAGAAAAGTGAAACCAGGTGGTGCACATTGATCATGGCAGCAGATCAAAGGTTGTTGGACTTGGCTGGAAGTCTCCTTCAAACGATTGCCAAGACCCAAGAAAATCTTGGGGAGATGCTCAAGATACAGAAGAGGCAGAATGAAATGAACCACCAGATTTTGCAAGACTCTATTGGTTTGCAAAGGGAGGTGAAAAGCCTTCTGGGAGCAATCGGCAAGAGAAAGGAAGGTGGATCAGCGATGGGACATTCGTCCAAGTGACCCATTGGAAAACGGTCCAGGCATGAAGGATTAGAGGAAATTGAGCAGGTAAAGATGAAGCAGCCAATGAAATGCTGGGAATGCGGAGGACATCATTTACGCCGGGACTGCCCAATGAGGGAACATGATGAGGACAATAGCCGCAAAGTTCCTAGACTCCGGGATATGCTGAAAGCTGAGAACCAGTCGAAGAAGTTCATGGAAGCTGAGGGGCTTGGTCCTGAACATTCAAAGTGAATGATTGAACGCGGGACAGATTTGCAAAATTTTGAAATTTTGATGTGCAATTGTATATGTATTCCTATGTATTGGAACACCGAGGATGGTGTTATTTCAAGGGGGAGGGGAATGTAACACCCCGGTTTTGACCCCATTTGCATGATGTATATATTGTAATTAATCGTGGTGAGGAGCTCAAGGAAAAAGTCCCACCATCGATTTGGTTGTGTATGTTTCGACAACGGGGATAGTTGTCGATGGTATATCGTGCTATCAGGCACATTATGGTATGGCATCATGTAAACATGCACATCAATTAAAAATAAACCACAACTAGCTACGGCAGTGCAACGTTGAATGAAAAGGGCATGATTCCAAAGGACAAGGGGTGGGGGGATGTCAAACCTTGGTCTATGGGGGGGAAACCCATGTGTTGCCACCTTGTTGATTTTCCATCCTCCCTTGTCTCATCCAACCTCTTTATTGTCTTGTTGTTGTTGGTTGAGGTAGTTATTGCTGAGTGGTGGTGGTTGTGGCAGGATTGTCAGTCCTTGCCCACGTGCCCACTCCACCAGCAGATCCTTCCTCTTCACGTCGCATGGGGGCAGGGGGAAGCATTCACTCTCTTTCCCACGACTCCAACCCTCATGATGGTGGTCTGTTCGTCCTCCGGTTGGTATGTTCATCCGCGCGCATAGGCAGGTCTGTTCGCTCTCACGCAGGGATCCTCACGCAGAGAGGGAGACGTTCTATTTTTCTCCCCACGCACAGGAGATTTTGTGATGGTTTTTCCTCACGTAGGGAGCGGGTGAGATCGTGGCTGCCACTCAGGAATTTTGGGTGCAAGAGCCATTCACGCTCGGGGCTGTGTGCCTGTGTGTTTCACACCAGGTTCGGTGGTATGTATACGTCTCCTTGTCTATTGTGGCCGTGTATACTGTCCACTGTGGTCTGCGGTTGTGTTTTCCCTTCGGTCCATGCCGAGATTCTGGTTTCTCTCCACTCCCGAATTGTGTAATTTTTCCGCTATTTCGTTGTGAGACCGGGGCTGTTGTTTCCCCACGTTGGTCAACTGTGCTGCCTTACGTCTTAGGGGCTTGCATGTGTGCTTCCCCTATCCAGGCTGAGAATTGGACCTTTTCATTCCCATGTGGGATTTTCTTTGTCTTCAGCGATTGCATTGAGGAGCTGCGTGCTGTTTATTATCCATTATGGACTGTGGTTTGTTGCCATCATTCATTTTGGGGTTGTGGTTGTTGATGCACCCTGGTTTTGGGTTGTTGTTGAGTTGTTTTGGCCACGCTAGGGCCAAGAACAACTCTGAGCTGTCTTGTGGCTGGAGCTGTGTTCATCGTGTGGTTGGGATTGTCAACCGGTCATCCTTGCCTTCTTCACAAGGCTGTGCAGGGATTGTGTTGCTGCGGTATGCAGTGGTTGGTCTTCGGACTGTTGTGAGTAGGATTAGAGGCTGGGTATGCTTGTGAAGGCTGGTGTTGTGGCCACCAGTTTAGCATTAGCCTTTCCTAGATCTTGGATGAATTGGTAAATCCCAACTATGTTGGTTTGCTTCTTGTGAACCTTGGCTGTGTGTAAGCCTGCATTGACCCTTATCCCTTGAGGAATCATGCCCAGCTCGGGGGCGGCAGTGTTGCTGAGAGATTGATGAGCACGCTGGCCTATGGTTGGGTGGAACGTTGCAGCGACGTAGCTGGTTGTGGGGCGAGTTATTCATTAAACGATAAGTACTTCTGATTGTTTCATCTTTGCAATTATATTGATGACAGATGAATTATGATGAACATGTGAATGCTGGAATGTATATGTTGCTTCCGTTGAATGATGGGAAATCATGTATTGAATGACTGTGTGTCTTCGTATGCTCTATGCATCTTAGCATGCATTTGTATGTTGATGAATTATGTATCTCTGTATGATGGATTATGCATCTTAGTATGCATTGTGTTTAAGTTTTTAAATTCAGCATTTAATCCTTGTTCATGTTCATGGGGCTATTTGCCCGTTTGTTTTGGTGTTCGTCGCGCCCTCTTCGCCGGTCGGAGGGATGGGGACGTGACACCAAGGCTAATTCACTTTATCACGAGTATCTAATAGATACTATGATGGTTATTAATGATCAATGAGGTTTACCTAAGTGATAATTGCTCCATAAGTGAACCTTCCCTAGTGTACAGGCTAGTTTTGTTTAGTTTTATTTTGGGCATAGCTTTTAGTAAAAGCCATTAACTTAAATTTTTTAATTATTTATCTAAAACATAACAAAAAGTGAAAGAATGCATTGGTTGATCTAGGATTGTGACTTTGGATGATCTTAGCTCTCACTATCACACTCATTGTAATATGTGTTGGAATGCCTCCCAAGCTCTTGAATTGGGTTTCATTATAGCAACGAGGTTAAGGAAGAGAAGATTGGGTTTTGATCTCTTAGGACTGGGTACTCAATTCAAAGGACTTGCCTCATTCTAAATGACCCTTTATAATGAAATAAGGAGACATGGGTTAGGTTTTAATGAGAGAGGGGGCCTTGTTTTTGAGTATTTTGCACTACTATCATGGTTATGGTTGTGTGTCACTATTCGAACTCGCTTGTGTATGGCTTGATGTTGTTTTGACATAAAACATCAAAGGCATATTGTTTTGAATATGTTTTTTCTTATTGTGACTTGAAAATGTTCTTGGTATACAACATGGAGATGATGATTGATGTGCATTTTAAAAAGGAAGAAATAGGTCTCTTTGTGACATGTGTGTAGGCTCCTATGTTTATTTCCTTAACCTTCTTTCTCCGTGTGTTTTATATGTGTGTGAATAATCACTAGTATATATCCTCACAAGGCCTTCATATAGCTCGCTAGAAGTGTTGGAAACATTGCCCTTTGGTCACGAAAGGTTCTCGGATGAGTAGGGAAATTATTCATCGATATATCTACACCAAACCATTTGCTCCTATTTTCTTTTTTTGGGTACACACATTTTTTGTGTCTATATGCATTGAGATTGTTTTGTATGTGGGCATGTAATTGATATCAACCAAGCATGAGCAACAAGAAATGAAAGACCTTCAATTGAGTGCTAGCATCAACCGTCAATGAGAATCAAAATATATTTCATCAATTCCAATGGGATTTCTCCCCCAATCCAAACATGACCTGAGATCTATCTTGGAAAGGAGTTAACAAATAAAAGATCCTCCTAACTACTAAGTCAACAATAATAATGAAATGGTGGTCAAGGCCACATGTACATATATCCATCAAGTGATACCAACTACCTCCTCATAACAAGGGTAGAACGCCTCCAACATGAAACATCCCCCTCAAAGAGAGACAACATGGAACATCCTACTCAAAGTAAGGCATTGAGTCATGCAAGAGACATCCAAGTGGATATCAAAGCAAGGAGGCCTCAAATGCTCCAATGTATGTAGCATGAATGAGCAAAAGGAAACTCCAAAATGTAGGATGCTTCCTATGGACATGCATAAAAGGGTGGGAAACTACCCCAAAAGGTAATGAAACTATGTGTGACCAACCTCCAAGTGAATGATCCATTGTAAGTATCCCCCAACAGTGAATGCTAGCCTCAAAAGTGGCATGAAACACCAACAAAAAACCTCAAATACATAACCCTCCTCATAATATGGCCATGAATGATTTGTATATGTTCTAAAAAAATGGGATGTTCCATCCAAGAAGGCCCAGGTCAACCTCCCTCCAAAGAGAGATGACTCAAAACCAACCAAAAATGTTTTCCAAACAACTATGATATCGATTTGTCAATAAGGGGGAGTTGGAGTAGCTTCCTCTACTCGGCTTTTCACAAACAACACACCCACTCCAAGCATTGTATTTCCTGAATTACTCATAAAACTGTTCACATCTACAAAGTCAATGTTAACTAAACTAGGAATGGTCATTATATCAAAAATTTCTTGCACACCTTGACGTAAGACATCATCAGCGAGGAGGAAAGAGTTTTCCAAGAGGCCTCTTCTCTTCAGCGACATCTGTTAGCCTATCATTTGAAATGTCAAGAAGAGTATCCACACATTTATGTTGTCTCTCAATGGGAACAATATTCATTATGCAGTAGAGTAATAAATGCTGCGACGACAGCACTGTGGGCCGTTGGATCTCAAACAGGTTGAGATTCAATGACCCACAGTGCTTCCGCCGCAACATTTATTACTCTGCTGCATGTAAAATATTTTTTGACGTCTCTCAATTGCCTCCAAGGCGTGTAAAAATCTCGTACGACCTTAAAAAATGAAAGGATAAGTAACTACACCAAATGTCAAATTGCTCGCTTCTTTTGATAATCGTGCAATTCCAACTGTAATAAATTCAAGCTTTGATTCCTTGAGAGCTTCAACTATATCTTCCTTGGATTCTTGTGCCGCTTGCTCCCAGAGTTTAGGATTTCCACCGGTACTTGTATTTTTAGTCCATGAGTTAATTTCTCTCCAATTTGAATAGGGTTCCCTACAGTAAATTGTAGCAGAGCTCGAGTATATGTATTTATGACATAAAATTCAATACACATGCTAGAAATAATTGTGCACTACAGGATGTCAAAGAGTTGTATTGGTTGTTGCATTCTTTGGGTTTATTTTTCTCTTAGATTAGGTTAAAAAAAAATTATGACCAGGTTTGAAACATCCAAGTCATGCATGATTATTGAGATTGTCGATTTGGCAGTGGGCAGATTCTACAAATTTACATGAAATTTTGTTTATTTGTTGTCAAATAATTCCTGAAGAGATGCAATGAAGTCGTGGTTTTTTTAACCAGTTTTGGGTTCAAACAACAGGTACAGGATTGCATTAGGCCCAAAAAGTTTCCATTAATTCTCATAGATTTTTATTCTGTGATCCCTACGAATAAATGCCCAATTCCTTTAATCATATCATGATGCATACCTCCCATAATAGATTTCCCATACTGCTCATGACACACATTATTGTTCTCTTGTTCCTAACAGTGTGAAAATATAAGATTTAGAAATGAATACATTCTCCAAAATGTTGACTGTAGGAAGAGAAACATCATAAACTATCGATGTTATACAACATTTTCCTCCAAATGGATCATTAAACCATGCAAGTAATCCCAACGCCCTACCACAAAAGGTCATTCAAACCAATGTTATTAGTCCCAACTAGTTTTGACAAAACTAGCTGGTTAGATCGGTTTACAGTGTTTTCTAGGCCAAATCATGATCTCACACGGCTTTTTGTTGGTTGTTACATGATTTAAGGAAGTTGTGTTTGTGTCTTTGATAAGCATTTGACTTAAAAAAATTTAAAGAAAGTTACAATGTAACTCTTATAGTTGTAGTTCAAGTCATGATATATCTTAAATTTATATGATATATGAAGAAATTATATCATAATATATTTTTTTGAATTAAACTTGACTTTCAATGAAAAGTACTATTTCAAAAAATATTTGTTTAGAAAACTTTTGCATTAAATCACTTTTGCTTCTATGTTTTTTTGTTCACTAGAATACTTCGTAAAGTATTGTGCTATTTCAAAAAATATTTGTTTAGAAAACTTTTGCATTAAATCACTTTTGCTTCTATGTTTTTTTGTTCACTAGAATACTTCATAAAGTATTGTGCTATGCAGGACATATATAATAGATTTCAAATTTGTAATGAGTTGGAAAAAACTTTTCTTCTTAATTTAAAAAAATGGAATGAAAATATATCTTAAATTTTATTATAAAGAAATCAAATAAATACTATGGAGTAGAATCTTACTTTAAAAAACGTTATAAGATGTGTGTTATGAGGGACACAT
Source organism: Pseudotsuga menziesii (assembly GCA_001517045.1). Taxonomy (NCBI): domain Eukaryota; kingdom Viridiplantae; phylum Streptophyta; class Pinopsida; order Pinales; family Pinaceae; genus Pseudotsuga; species Pseudotsuga menziesii. Next base: position 91,983 of record LPNX011142022.1, on the reverse strand, counting down.
GACTATAAACTTTATCCTTCAAACATATTTGAAATTTGCAACAATTTTTTTTGCTTGTTTTACATGTCTGTTTGAGAACATGGGTACCTAAATCTTTTATGTGGTAATAATGAACCCCGCCCCGAAACAGGTAAGGATGGATTGATGGCATAATATCCTTTGTTTTCTTTTCAAAAATATAATATACATAAAAGCCATCTTTATTTAGAAATATAATTTCAAAATATTCTCTCATCTATTCCAAACATATAGTCATGAAATTACCAAAATCACAACATAAGTATATTGTCATAAAATAACTTATATCCCTTGTAATGCTTTTAGGATCGCCAACTTCTCATTTTCCATGGCCTTGGTTTTGTAAATGTTTTTTAAATGAAAAGTTTAGTGTTTGGGTTTTTCTTATTATGCTTTATAGGATTCCGAGGTGTAGATCTCATTTTTGTTTATATAAGGATTTGATTTTAAGCATGATTTCTTTTTCATTTTAATACATAAACATATATTATAGAATTGCAATAATCTAAAGTTTCTTATTGAATCTTATGATAGCTTCAACTTGGCATCGAGATTGTGATTATCCAAGCAAGATTGGATTACTTGAATTGATGATAAAAACTCCAAAACAATTTCATGTCTAGGATCTTGCTTGTGTTTTGTTGAAAAGATCGAATGTGTTGTGTTATGAATCCCATTGTATTTTTTTGAAGAACTGTTGATTGTTCTAAGAAGTACATAATGAGGAGAGTGTTAAAGTTACAACATCATGAGTCATTCTCCAAGCCAATCTTGTGCACTAGAATTGGGCCTCATGTGTTTAGATAATAGGGACCCCGAGTTGGACTCAGGAACTTGGAGTAAAGTCTTGGGTTGGACTCATGAGTGACTAAGCCTTCTGTGTAAAACATTAATCGTCATATATTGAGGTGAGTACTTTTATATGTCAAAGTGATGATGTTGTACAATATTGTCGGACAAGGGTAAGGACTTGTGTACCAAGTAAGATCCCCATGTGTTGAGGTGGGCCTCATGTGTAGAGGAAATGCTTTGCTAGTTGAAGCATGCTGATGTGTGACATTCTACTAACCATGATCTAGCTATTAAGTCTCCTCTAAAGACTGATCACCTCTAGAGTGAATTACTTTAGCATAAGGTCACTTGGCATGAATAGTATAGTGATATGACCACATCAATGGACAAATTTCCATAGTATAATTGTTATGACATATAATTAATGTGATGGATAAAAGTGGGCATGCATGGATCATGTAGATAAGATAGAGAGATAAGAGATAACATGCATAGAGAAATAGAGAATTTGATTTTTTTTTTGTAAGTAAAATATTCACATTATATTAACAGAGAGTCCTTACAAAACCCTTTACAAACCCATAGAACAAGGCTGATAATCAAAACTTTCGAATAAACCCTTCAAGCAGAAATAAAATTCCACAAAAAGGATTCCCATACCCACAAGAGTCCTTCAACCAGAAAAGGATTCCACAAAAATGCTTCCCATACCCACAGACTCAATTCCCACCAACCCATAATTACATACGGAAAAAAACACCATAATTTCATATGCCTACATGGCCAAGTCAGAATTATCATAACATACCACTAAAACAACCGCCTTTGTGATAGTCCACTGTTCAACAGTCCTGATAGGCCACTGCTCGACAGAGTGCAAGGTAGAGACCTTTGATAAAAGACCGGGTTGAACCAGTCAATCCATTCGAGAAATAAAACTCATAAAAGTATAATGAAATTAAAAAAGAGCCATAGAACCATTACAATAGACTATTTAGAAGAAAACATCATAGGACATAAACCTAGAGCAGTCTCCGATTCATAACAACAACTTTACAGTAAGATGTAAGACAAATATTGACCCTTTCCCTGACTGGTGCCCAGAAAATCTGGTTTTGGAGAGGATGGAAACTGAAATCCCATGCATGAAATGAGAAAATCAACCTTGGCTTCAACACGTTGAACCGCAACCGAGATGGAGCATTTCCATGGGTCCAACATAGAATCTCCCGAATCAGCAGTTTGACGGTCCCAATCCACCCAACCTACAAAATTTTTCATTAACCAGTAGACCACCACCGTTCTTTCATATAATATAACACGCCCCACCGTATGCCTCGGGTCCAAAATCCAATCTTCCACCTTTTTACATTAATCCTTCAGCTTCTGGATATCAAACTCACGCCAAAGGATTTTCTCAGTTTCAACAATTCTATTCTGGATCTCCTGAGGCAATTCCAGTTCATAAATGTGGGATTCCCACAATGCTTGACGTTGTGCCCTGGACACTCGATCATGGGTCTATGGTTGAGCACTTAGCCTTTTTCCATTCCTCTTATCACTCGCCATGGACATCCAGTCAACAGACTTCTGCAAACTCCAATAGTTAACACAGGGAACATGAGACAAAACAAACAACACCAATATGTTGTTAACCTCTCAACCCTGCATCCTACTATATATCCCAAACCAATTCCGTTCCATGATGATCACACACCAAAATATGATAGCTTCTATCCCATTCGTAGATCATATATAGATCTTACCATTTATGCACTTGACTTTTCCCTCTACGGAAAGCATATGAATTCGTACCTTGCACCATCGGCTGAATGAAAGCACATGCACACAACAACGAGTATTAATGGAGCGCTTGGTCATGACAGGAAATCAAGGATCACCACCACTAGACGCCACGTGATGGTATGATCTCTCACATGCACTGTGGCTCTTCCAGACATCCACTTGGAGACTAGTTCTGTCTTGCTTCACTAAAACCTTACATCGGTTACAATCTGTCACGTTTGGAATCATAGCCCATTCCTTAGCCTTGACATCCCTACGCGTGTAGGCACTGAGGTTAGCTAAATTGTCAGTTGTCTTATTACCATTTCTCCTAACGTGGGAGAACCAGACCGTGATACCATTGATAAGCAAGGTACGAAGGGAATCCACTCGACTTTCCAATCGCCACGAGGCGACCCCCTTTGCACTTTGGGTACCATGTTGCAATTTAGAAGCAAGGTGAGCATCTGGGAGTCACCTTCAACAATTATCAGCACTCTGAAATTTTCTATTGCCCATTCTAACCCCTGCAACATACCCTCTACATCTGCCGTGTTGTTAGTTTCCCTACCGAGAGAGCCATAGCCAAGACCGCTCATGTCTCCCCTCTGATCACATACGATGAAGCCATACCCTATTGGGCCCAGATTTCCCTTAGATGCACTGTCAAAATTTAATTTAGATAAACCTAATGGCGGAGGACTCCATTGGTCAAGACTTTGCAAGATGCGAGAATGGGTTGCATTAGCTGGAAGAACTTTCCGAAAGTCCTTGAAACCCCAATTAATCAAAATCGTCCTTTCATTACCAGTCGACTCCCAATCCATATTCTCCCAGTTTCCTAGAAGAGTGGTCTCATACATTTTAGTGGCCATACTGTCTCAAACTTTGGAAATACAAGTACCCTTTGCTCTAAAAGTTCTTGAATTTATCTCATTCCAAATCGCCGAAATTAAGAAATTTGGGAAAATTTCCTAGGGGCGATTCGAAATGCGATTAAGGAAGGGTTTTTTGGGCCAACTAATTAAAGAACCAGCCGGGTTATGGCAGAGCCTAGCTGTGCTGCGAAAAATCAAAGCTCCATGATCCCAGAGCTCTGAGGAAAAAATGCAAGAATCCAGGAGATGCGTCAAGGTTTCCTCCCCCTGTTCGCACAAAGAACATCGGTAAGATCCAAGTAACCCATGCCTTTATAAATTTTCTCCAGTTAAAATTATGTTTCGAATAACCAGCCAGCTAAAAAAAGTAATATTTGGCCAGATATTCTTATCCCATAGATTACTCTAGGTTTTATCTTCATGGTCCAAATTATTGCACATTAGAATAGTATACGCTTCTTTGAGGGATAAAACCCCTTTCTGAGTATAACCCCAACACAATTTATCATTTCCTTCCTGGCACCTGATATGTCGAATATGGAGTTCTTCTTCCAGATAATCAACTTCTGCTATTGGACCTAACCTCTCCAGCCAAGGACGAGGAGCCCAAGAGTGAAAAGTAGAGAAAGGGTTCTGATCCCCCCATAGATCCTTTACCTTAAAGATTCCCCTAGTGTTGCATTCCTCCTGAATCATAGGGAAAATCCCCGCCCTTCCTAGCGGTGGGAGTTGTTTCCAAGAATCTTCCCAAATCCTTGCCGTTTTACCATTACGGATCTCCCAAAAACTATGCTTCTGGACCAGGCTATGTCCTTCCCAAGCCTTTCTCTAGATACGTGACGCAGATTTATCCTTAGAAAACCTAATCATTCATGGATGCCCCAATCTTTTGCATATTTATCAAACCACATTTTGGCCCAAGGTTCTTGGGTATGTGTTATCCACCTCCACCAAAGTTTTGACCCAGCTACTAAGCTATCCTTTTAGGGTCACGAAGCCCCAACCCACCCAATGATTTGGGAGTGCAAACAGTATTCCATTTAGCCATCTCCCATTTGTGGGATTCCTGAGTACCACTCCATAGAAATTTCCTTTGGATGTTTCGCAAATCTCGGAGAATGGTGTTAGTGGCCATCACCGAGGCAAGCAAATAAGTCGGCATGGCTTGTAGAACAGAGTTAACCAATACCAGGCACCCCACCAAATTCAGTGGTCACAAAGTCCAATTACCTAGGCGTTTCTTAATTTTATCCAACAATTCAATCCATGAACCTTTTCTTGCTATATAATTTACTAGAGGAGTACCCAAGTATTTAGACGAAAGGAAGCTCTCTGGAAACCCTAGAATGCAACAAATATTTCGATGAGTAATATTAGGAGTGTTAAAAAAGAATACCTAATATTTTTTAGCATTAACCTCTAATCTAGATGCCTGAACAAACTGATCCAGGCATTGTTTAAAACTACCAACTTTCTGCACATAAGGATACCCCATAAGCATGGCGTCATCAACAAACTGTTGGTGAGTATGTTAGTCTCCTCCATTTTCCCCACATATTTCTCTAATGGAATTACTATCTATGATAGCCGAAATAGATCTCCCCAAACCTTCAACCATGATAATAAACAAAAAAGGAGACAAAGGATCCCCTTGGCGAATACCTCTAGAGGGTTTAATGAGGCCAAAAGGAACCCCATTCACCATAATAGAGAGAAAATATGAAGAAACTAGTTATATAATCCAATTAACCCAATTCTGGTTAAAACCAAAAGCCTCAAGCTTTTTCCTTATAAATTGATAATTTAATTTATCATAGGCTTTATCAATATCCAGTTTGACCAACATACTAGGGAGTTTTTTGCTTTTAAGAGAGTGCAACATTTCATGGAACAAAATGATCCCATCCGATATCTACCGTCCTTCCAGAAAACCTTCCCGCTCTGGGGAAATCATAGAAGGTAAAATTGGTTTCAGCCGATTAGAAACGACTTTAGTAATGAATTTGTAAATAACATTACATAGACTAATAGGTCAAAATTTGTCCAGGGTATCAGCTCCTTCGCATTTTGGGATAAGGGTTAGGAAAGTAGCATTCAGGACAGGTAGAATCCGACTTGAAATCCTGGAGTCCTCCACAATTTTCCAAACATCCCACTTAACCATCTCCCAAAAATGATGAAAAAATTTCACAGTAAAACCATATGGACCCGAAGAGGTTCCCACCTTCATTTGAATGACTGCTTCCTGAACCAATTGGAGAGTAATAGTTTTCATTAAAAGCTGATTCTTTTCATCTGAAACCAATGATGGGATTCGACTAGTAATGGATTCAATATCTTCTAAGCAGTTCCTCCTAGGATCGCTTAAAATATCCGAGAAGTGGGAATTGAGAATGGCCTCAATATCTTCCCTCAACTCAACTTTTTCGCCCCTATCATTTTTAATCGAATAGATTTTATTTTGAAGCATGTTCTGGATAACAGAGTGGTGAAAAAACTTGGTGTTCTTCTCACCTTCTTGGAGCCATTTAATTCTAGACTTTTTCCACCACAGGATTTCCTCCCGTTTCTCATGTTCTTGTAGCTTAGCTTCTAGTATCATTTCTTCCTCTATTAAGGCCTGAGAATAACCTTCATTAGTCCCAATAGTATAAATCTCCTGAAGATGGAATTCCAAACGATGCTTTTCTCAAAAAAATTCCCAATTTCTTCCTTATTCCATTTCTTGATCTTAGTTTTCAAACCCTTCAATTTTTTCTGAAAATTGTACATACTATGTACCTGATCTGCCCTCATCTCTGCCCACCAGGATTTGATTTTTCCTTCAAATTCTGGATTTTCCAACCAGAATTGTTCGAAGCGAAAAGGTTTCTTAAATTGGGATCCTAACCCAGTCCACATGAGTTCAGTCGGCCAGTGATCTGAACCCCTACCCAAGAGAGGTGCACTATGGATTTCGCTCTCCAAGTCTATTATGGATTCAGAGACTAAGAACCAGTTAATTCTTGATGCAATATGATGATCCCCAGATCTTCTGTTATTCTGAGTAAACTAGCCCTCCCTTGGAGTAATGTCTACTAAGTCAAGATCTTCAATAGTTTCTCTAAAAATATCACATTCTTCCTCCAAAAACCGTCTACCACCCTTTTTTTCCTCTAAGGAAGTGATAAGATTAAAATATCCTCCCACCACCCAGTGCAAATTTGGAAAAATTTCCCTTGGATGTTTGAGAGAAATCAGAAAACTACGTTTATCCACAAGAGGATCACAAACATTCGTAATAATCCTAGAGATAGCAAAACCCACCACTTTAAAATTAGCTGTAATCGAGTTGCGCGTTCCTTGAAATACAGTAAAGTTAACTCGAGATGGTTAACCCGAGATGGATCCCAAAGGATACTTGAACCACCAGAAAATCCTCTAGCATCTATGCCCATATTTTCACATCTAGCCCATATTTTTCCCCTCAGCTCCTGAATCTGATTAGCCAAACATTTAGTTTCTTGCAAGAAGATAATTGTCGGATTTGTCATCTTAATCTTTTTACGCAAAATTTTAATATTTCTTAGGCTATTAATGCCTCAAGTATTCCAGGATAGGAGCTTCATTGGGGAAACTTACAAGCCAAGGGAAGCTTTGATTATCAATTATTTTCGCAATTCAACCAAACTCCTTCCTACATCTGCCACCCTCTGCTTGTTTGATTTGCGTTCAGTTTTTCGACCAAACTCCTCTGCTTTCTTTTTTGTATCTTTATGGGATCCCACACTAATACCTAGTGCATTGGAGGTTTAAGCTTTCAGAATGGCTTCTTTAAGTAGGTTAACTTGTTCTTGGGGAACATAACTTTTTATTTTCTCAGTACATTCTTTTTCAATCCCTTCAAGATCCAATTCCCCTATATCCATATCTTCAACTTCCTCCTCCGATTCCTGTCACAAACCGCCTTCATTGATATTATTGTTTTTTTCTTGATCTTTGAAGGACTCAGGTTAGACATCTCATCTTTTGAACTGGGTATCTTGTGCAGAGGGCTTCTTGTTTCCGATGTCTCTCCTTCATGGTGACCCAACACTTCGAAGGGGTTTAAGGTATTCATTTTCTTGAAAATATCTTGATGATCTTGTTTCCTGCTACCTCTTTTTCGAGAAGCAACTTTGGTAAAACTAGGATCCGCTGGATCGCCTTCCTTTCCTGTCTTCTTTTTAGGGTCATTCATAGGACATTCCTGAAACAAATGACCATATTCATGGAATCTGCGACATCGAAAATGGATTTGTTCGTAGTTAGTATTTTGCAACCAATATTCATCATCCCATATCATCCTGATGGCCTCTGGTAATGCCTTGGATAAATCCATATAGGCACAAATGCGGGCATAGGCAGTATATCATTGAATCTTAGTTTGTTCAGAAATTTTGATAAACATTCCTAAACAATTTCCCAAGTCTTCAAGAATTTCAGAGTCCCAATATTCATTAGGAAGAGAATATAACCTAATCCATACAGGGGCAATTCTCATGTCTTCATTTTCCGGACTAAATTTCTCTTTCCATGGTCGTAAGAAGATACCAACAGAGTAATAGAAATATAGAACTGCATCAATAATACGATTCCTATCCTCTAGACTGATAAAATAAATTGTAAAGAACCGTTTGAGCCCAAGTGAAGGTCAAAATGACCCTTAGGTTTCCAGGAAGAGTTGATCCACCATATCAATTCTTTCTCAGATGGTTGCATACCTATGAATTTGTTAATTAGAGCATGGGCCGTCATAAACTAGATTCGATGTCTAAGATTAGCAGATTTTACCACCATGGACGGGATCATAGATGCTTTTGGCATACATTGCTTGGGTTTCTGATCTTGACCTAGAGAGGCTGGGAACGACCGGGCATATAAGCTAATNCCCCCCCCCCCCCCCCACTTCAGCCACCATCATCAACCACCATATTTTGACCGCCTACTGAAACTCCGAAAACAATGACCTCCTCACTTCCTAGAGCGCTCGATATTCCCTATTTTTAATTATGATATATAAGAAAATTGGCGTTCGAAATAGAGAATTTGAATTGCTCATGGTAACAAACTTCAGTTAAATAGAGAATTCGAATTGCTCACTGGCTAATTTACTTCAATTAAATAGAGAATTCAAATTGCACATGTTATTGACTTCAATTAATGCAGAGAGAACTAATTTTGTTAACTTCAATGATATTAACAATGCAATATTTAGTTAAATAAAGAGAATTCAATGTATTCACTTCAGTGATGTAATCAAGTGAGACTCTTGTTAAAGGAGTTAATTGAAGTTTAATAAATAAGATCTAGTTAAATAAAGTAATTTGCATGGAAATACTTTAGTTAAAATAATAGACGACACTTAATTTAGTTATCTAACCGAATGATTTAGACTCTAGATAATGCTTGAGTTCAATCTAAAGACAATCAATAAAAAGATGCACCTTGGTTGAGTTATGAACTTATTATGGTGATCCAGATTACTAACATCCAAGGCAAAACATAAATTTAGTGTGTTGGAATATTTGACAATACTGAGAGGGGTGGGGGGTGAGTCAGTATTGGTAAATTTTTAACATTTTAATCCACTTTTAATTTATTCATTAACACACATGATCAACAAGATACACATAATACAAATTTATCGTGGAAGCCCAATTGGGTAAACCAACAATACTTCCTATTACTGCAAAATTATATTTACAAATAGTTTTTTCCTGCTACTACATACAAGGATGGTACTACACCCTATTTACCAACAAATACTGGAAGGAGGCTACGACCCCATAGTTTATCAACTACTACTGAAAGGATGCTTCTACACCCTATTTACCGGCTACTACTGGAAGGAGGCTACGACCTCCTTGCAGGAAAATAGCTTGCCCTAGCACCACCCTACCACCCTTATATGATAATTTGATCTCTGGCTGCTCTACATCAATAAATTTGTCAATTGAAAGTACAAAGACACTTATTTGAAGGTTTAAAGCATTATTTATATACCCTCAAACATATCTCTTCATTCAGTAGTCACATATCTTCATCATGACTCTTCACAGACAAATAAACTAATTCAAAATTACCTCTCTGTTTATCGTTTTTAAATCTATTTAATTTATCAGTCATAAACTTCCACAGTTTCTTTTCTGCAACGTCCTTTCCACAACAAACTCTTCGCAATAGATATTTTTTGCATTGACTTTTCCTTATTTACTTTTTTGCAATCATCTTTCCACAATTACCTTCCACAATTAACTTTATGAAATTGCGAATTGGGGATTGCAGACAATTATCTTTCTGCAATTGTTTTTCTGTTGTTGAAAATAGTTTTCAATTGATGTCAAAGGAGTTTAGCAATGACAAAGGAATAATCAGTAAAACATGATGACATGGAAAAATCAATGTAAGACAAAGGAATTGCAAAGTTGGATGGTAGTTCGATGAGTAGCGGTTGATCGATGCAAGAGGCAGAGGAGATGAGGTTTGCATCAGATCGTAGTTCGATAAGTAGCGGTCAATTGATGCAAGAGGCAGAGGAGATGAGGATAAACACCATAATTGATTACGAAGACTCAACAACTATCCGATCAAGTGACCAATGGTAAAAATTGATTCAATGATTGGGTTTTATCCCACATTGGTAGCGTGTTTGATTTTATATGTGTTTATATGCACTGTCCTCACTATGGTTATTCGACACATAGAGAAAAGGTATTATGGGGGCTATAGGTGCTTGGAATCCACAAGAAGTCACCGTCCTGGGTCCCGGGACGACCAATCAGGCCCCCTACATTTTGGAAGAGGTGACAATGACCTTCGAGTAACAAATTAGAAGATGTCGCTCGTTGATGAAAATATCCAACAGTTAGAATAAATTCCAGAGAAGATCTAAGATTGTAGAGCGATCACAATGTTACAACACAATCCACATTTGATCACAGATCGACAGTCAAGAGTGAACCCGTAAGGAAATCAACGGTCCAGAAAAATGTGAAAAAGATCTATTGCAGAAAGGAAATTGCAGAAGGACTTTTTGAGAAAAATAAAAACACGTGACCGCAATCTGCAATCCGTAATTGTGGAAGGATTTTTGTTGTGGAAAAAGGAAAATTCAGAAGGAATTATGGTGTAGAATTATTAGTGTGGAGAGGCAATTTTGGCAAGATTTTTTGTGGAAGGTCATGACTGATAAACCTAAATAGAATTAAAAACTATTAAAATGAAGAATTGTGTTTTCATGAAGAGGCTCGATCTAAGAATGAAAAGACACAACTATAAGGAGGTGCATTTGTAGAAAACACGTTAGAAGGTATTTATAGACAGAGTGTGGAGTGAAAGAAATTGTCTCTTGACATTCAATTGACAAATTGATTGAAGAACAGTCAAAGATCAAATTATCATACGAGGAAGGTTGGGAGGCGCTAGGGAAAGACACACGATTTCTAGGGGGTCGTAGCCTCCTTCCAGTGGTAGATAGTAAATAGGGTGTCATAGCATCCTTTCAGTAGTATTTGATAAAACCAGGGGGTCGTATCCTTCTTCTAGTAGTTGCTGGTAAATGGTGTGTAGCACTATCCTTGTCTATAGTAGCAGGAAAAAACTATTTGTAAAATATAATTTTGCAGTAATAGGAAGTATTGGTAGTTTACCCAATTGGGATTCCACGATAAATTTTTGTCCTGTGTGTTTTTGTTGATCATGTGTGTTAATGAATGAGTTAAAAGTGGGTTAAATTGTTAAAAGTTATCAATATTGATTCACCCCCCTCTCAGTATTGCCCAATATTCCAACAATTGGTATCAGAGCAGGATCCTTTACTACAACTTAATCATTGGAAGGAAGATCCTATTGAAAATTAGTATGGATCAACAAGGATTAACCACCAACATACCTCCTTTATTTAATGGAGATAATTATGCGTACTGGAGCATAAGAATGAACTGCCATCTAATGGCTCTTGGATACAAATTTTGGAGGAATGTTGAAACATAATATAAAGTTCCAGATGATGTACCTATAGACAAAGGAGAACTAATCCTATATGAGGCCAATGCAAAAGCTCTAAATGAAATTTTGAGTGGGTTTACATAATCAATACTTGTAAAAGTCAAGCAATGCAAAACAATCAAACATGCCTGGGAAAAACTAAAATTTGTCTATGAAGGAGCACCCAAATTCAAGGAATACAAACTCCAAACCTACAAAGGACATTTTGAAAACCTAAAAATGAAAGAGGAAGAAAATATTGCAGAATATATTATAAGAGTTGATTAAATTGTTAATGCCATTAGAGGCATTGGAGGAGAAATTAAAGAGAAAGACGTTGTTGAAAATGTACTAAGAACCTTGCCAATGAGATATGACTCAAAGGTATCTTGTCTAGAAGAACAAGATGATCTTAAACTTATGATAGTAGATGAACTACGTGGGATATTCACTTCCTATGAGATGAGAACATGAAAAAATGGATCATCAAAGAAGGAAGCATCTTTTAAAGTCATATCCAAGATCCAATGCTAGGACCTAAATGATGAGGAATCTCTCTTCATAAAGAAACTTGAGAGAGGCACTGGAAAGTACAAAGGGAAGCTACCCTTGAAATGTTTTAATTTTGGAAGGATTGGACATTTTTCCAGAAAGTGTCCTTACCCAAAACAAGAGGATAACGATGATGAAGAACCTTGTTGTCATAAGAAAGATAAAAAGAATAAGAACATATACAAGAATAAGTTTCAGAAAAATAACAACAACTTCTACTCCAAAGAAGACAGTGAACATGATGAAAGAAGTGAAGATGCTAAAGTCTTATTCATGGGTTTCGAAAGCGAAATTCTTGAAGAAGAAATAGAAGGTGTGGTAGATACTGGAGCATAATTTATAAATGCTCATGAAGAATTAGAGAAGTATAGAAGGATGCACAAAAGTTAAAAAACTCACATGATAAAATTTGAAGAGAAAAACAAAGATGTAGAAAGAATGATTGCTGACTTAAAAAATCAGGTCATAGAGGTCAAAAGGGTTGAAACAATCTAGAACAACAGCTCAAACGGAAAATACAAGAATCTGAAAGGCTTGAACAATACATTATGCACCTTGTAAAGAAACCGGATGAAGAATTAATCAAATCAAGGTTTGAAAATAGTTCAAGTAATTTATATGAAATCCTAAGTGTTCAAAGACCATCAAGTGACAAATCTGGATTAGGGTTTGACTAAGAAAAACCAAGATATTCTTATTGCACAAATCAAGAAGGAAATAAAGGAAGCTATGCTGCTGTACTCATGAGCCATATTAAAAGAGAAGAAAGTAATAATTTTTTTTCTCCCTTACAAAGAACATATATGATTCCTAAAATACCAGTGACAAGTAAACATCATCAACTCTTTTTAGGAAATTGTTACACTTGTAACAATTTTGGACATATGGCTAGAAATTGTAAACTAAAGACTCTTGTGGAGAAAGGGATTACATCGCATAATTTTGTCTATAAGAAAAATATTACCAGAAACAATAAAAAAGGAAGAAACTTCAATTCTTTTGCTCCTCTACAGAGTTATAATACAGAATGCTACAAATGTGGTAATGAGGGACACATTGCTAGAAAGTGTAAACTAGTAATTCCTATGGATGACACCCCAAAATCTCATGGAAAAGAAAAAGGGGTAGCTTGGAAAAATAAGGATGATGTGGAATTTTCATTAGCTCTATGTGCTACAGAAAAACAAAATCTATGGCATATGGATAGTGGATGCTCAAAACACATGACAGGTGACCCAACTAAGTTCCTAAGCCTAAAAAGGAAGCAAAAAGGAAAAGTCACCTTTGGAGATAATCTATCCTCTAAAAAAATCTGGAAGGGTACAATGGTTATTAGAGACAAGATGAAAGCTAAAAATGTCCTGCTTGTAGAGAACTTAAAACCTAATCTTTTGAGTGTGAGACAAACATGTGATCAGGGACACATATGTATATTTGATTCCAAGAAGTGTGAAATCAGAAGAAAAGATTCAGGAAAACTTGTTGGAAATTTTGTGAGAAGTCCAAGCAATGTGTATATTCTAGAAAATGAAGAACAATGTTATATGAGCCAAATTGTTGAAATTTTGTTATGGCATAGAAGGATGGGGCACCTAAACTTTGAAAATCTAAAATTAGCCAAAAAGGAGTTGTAAGAAATATTCCAAAGATTATAAAACCAACAAAACATGTTTGTAGACATTGTCTTAATGGGAAGAAAACAAGAACAAGCTTCAAGGTGAAAGAACATACAACCTACTGACCATTAGAATTAATTCACACTGATCTTTGTGGACCAATATGGACTAAAAGTATTGAAGGTGAATATTACTTTATGTTATTAATCGATGACTATACAAGGATGACTTGGGTAACTTTTCTTAAAGAAAAATTAGAAGTTTTTATGAAATTCAAAACCTTCAAAGCCCTTGCTGAAAATGAAAGAAATCACAAAATTAAATGTCTAAGATCAGATAATGGTGGGGAATTCTCCTCAAATGAGTTCAATGAGTTTTGTGAAGATCATGGAATCAAGAGATAGTTCTCAGCAGCAAAAACTCCTCAGCAAAATGGAGTAGCAGAGAGAAAGAATATGACATTCCAAGAAGCATCTATAACTATGCTTAATGAAGCAAAAATTCCTGATGGTTATTGGAGAGAAGTAATATATACAACTGCCTATGTACAAAATAGAGGAAAACTTAGAGTGAATAGTGAAAAAAAATCCTTATGAGCTATGGTTTGGAAGACCGACTTCAGTAAAATATTTTATATCTTTTGGAAGTAAATGCTACATAAAAAGAGATGATGATAATCTAGGGAAGTTTGACTCTAGAACCGATGAAGGCATATTTCTTGGATATTATTCCACCAAAAAGGCATACAGATGTTATAATCTAAGGTCGCACAAGATCATAGAAAGTGCAAATGTAATTGTTGATGATAATGATCCAAGAAGAATACAAATTCAAAGAAGTGTGGATGATGAAGAAATGGATGATAAAGGTAAAGAAGGAAGTAATCAAAAGGAATAAAATTATGAAGAAGAAGAAGAAGAAAAGGTATAGGAAGAAGAATCACATGAAAATGAGAATAAATATTCCCCAAGATTAGACACAAAACATCATCTAGGTGGGTCCACAAAAATCATCCTAAAAGCCAAATAATTGGTGACAAAGAATTAGGAGTTAAAACAAGAATAAAAATATTTGATGAAGAACAAGCATTACTTTCGATAGTAGAACCCAAAAGATTTAAAGAATCTTGCAAAAGTGAGGATTGGATTAGTGCCATGAATGATGAACTTGATCAAATAGAAAATAACCAAACTTGGGAACTTGTCCCAAGAACTAAGGATATGAACGTTATTGGAACCAAATGGATATTTGAAAACAAGTTCAATCAGCATGGTCATGTGACAAGAAACAAGGCTAGGTTAGTATGTAAAGGATATGCTCAAGTATAAGGCTTTTACTTTGAAGAAACGTTTGTACATGTGGCAAGACTTGAAGCCATAAGGATGGTTTTAGCTTTTGCATGCTACAAAAACTTTGAAGTATATCAAATGGATGTAAAATATGCATTCCTCAATGGAGAACTTGAAGAAGAAGTCTATATTGAGAAGTTTGAAGGATTTCTCTTGTGAGAAAACATAAATTATGTGTGAAAACTTAAGAAAGCGCTCTATGGCCTTAAACAAGCTCCAAGGGGATGGTTCTCTATACTTGACAATTATTTAATACAACAAGGATATAAAAGAGGGGCCACTGACAATAATTTGCACATAAAATTTGAAAATGAAAATATGATCATTGTGGTAGAAGATGTAGATGATATCATATTTTGAAGTGATCTAAAAATGATGAGTGTGAACTTTGCATCAGAAATGAAGAAATAATTTGAAACGACAATGTTAGGAGAACTAAAAATATTTCTAGGTTTACAAGTATCTCAATCAGAAAAGGGATTTTCATTTCTCAAACTAAGTATATAAAAAAAATGTTGAAAAAAAAATGGAAGAATCCAAACTTGTTAGTACTCCTATGGTCACTGGTCGTAAATTAAGCAAGGGTGATGAATCCTCAGAAGTGGATCATACTATGTATAGGTCAATAAATGGTAGTTTATTATATGTAACAACTACTAGACCAGATGTAATGTAGGATGTAGGTTTGGTTTCCAGATTCCAATCAACCTTAAAAGAAACACATGTGGCTGCAGTTAAACGATTTCTTAGATATCTAAAAGGTACTATGAATAATGGATTGTGGTATCCAAAAAAAATAACTTTACTCTTCAAGCATTTACCGATGCGGATTTGGCAGGAAGTGTTAATGATCGAAAAAGTACTAGTGGAGCAACATTATTCTTGGGAAATTGTTTGGTATCATGGTTCAACAAGAAACAATCCTCTATTTCACTCTCCACAATAGAATCCAAACACATTGTTGTTGCATCATGTTGCACTCAAGTCATTTGTATGAAGAAGACACTAGAAGACTTACTTGTGAATTATGAGCACCCAATAGTAATAAATTGTGACAATACCAGTGCCATAAATATGTCAAAAAATCCTGTCATGCACTCCAAGACAAAGCAAATACCAATAAAGTATCACTTCCTAAGAGAAGAAGTATCCTAGAAAGTTGTCAAACTAAAGTATGTTAACACAAAAGAACAGATTGATATATCTTTAACAAACCACTACCCAAGGAAGATTTTGAGCATCTTGGATGAAAGTTGGGAGTAATATCCTTAAAATAGTTGTAGGAGAAGAAGAATAATCTCAGGGGGAGATATGTTGACAGGGGAAGCCTTTGTCATTGCCATCAAATGGGGAGAAAGTTGGCCAAGAGAAAATGTTGCCATGAATTCCAAAGGGGGAGAAGGTTGAAAATAGTTTTCAATTGATGTCAAAGGAGTTCAAAAATGTCAAAGGAGTAATTAGTAAAACACAATGGCAAGGAAAAATCAGTGTAACACAAAGGAATTACAAAGTCGGATGGTAGTTCGACGAGTAGCGGTCGATCGATGCAAGAGGCAAAGGAGATGAGGATCTGCAACAGATGGTAGTTCGATGAGTAGCAGTCGATTGATGCAAGATGTAGATGAGATGAGGATCTGCAGGAGAATTCATTACGAAGACTCAACAAGTGTCTGATTAAGTGATCAATAGTACAAATTGATTCGACAATTGGGATTTATCCCACATTGGCATCGCGGTTGAGTTTATATTTGTTTATATGCATTGGCCTCACTATGGTTATTCGATGCATAGACAAAAGGTATTATGGGGGCTATAGGTGCTTGGAATCCATGAGAAGTCACCATCCTAGAGTCGAGGACGACCCATGATTCCCCCTACCTTTTGGAAGAGGCAAAAATGACCATCGATTAAGAAATTAGAATATCTCACTCATTGATGAACAAACCCGATAGTTAGAAGAAAGTTTGTAGAAACGTCAAAATGCATGATCGCAATACATAACCCACAATTGTGGAAGGAATTTTCTTGCATAAATATCATTGCGAAAAAAGGAAAATTCCAAAGGAATTCTGGTGCAGAATTATCAGTGCAGAGAGGCAATTTAGGAAAGATTTTTTGCGGAAGGTCATGATTGATAAACCTAAATAGAATTAAAAACTATTAAAATGAAGAATTGTGTTTTCATGAAGAGGATTGATCTAAGAATGAAAAGACTACATCTGTATGGAGATGCATTCTTAGAAAACGTGTTAAAAGGTATTTATAGACAGAGTGTAGAGTGAAATAAATTGTCTCTGGACATTCAATTGAAAAATCGATTGAAGAATAGTTAGAGGTCAAATTATCATATGAGGGAGGTTGGGAGGTGCTAGGGAAAGCAATAGGTTTCTAGGGGGTCATAGCCTCCTTCCAGTGGTATCTGGTAAATAGGGTGTCGTAGAATCCTTTCGGTAGCAACTGATAAAACCAAGGGGTCGTAGGCTCCTTCCAGTAGTTGCTGGTAAATAGGGTGTAGCACCATCCTTGTCTATATTAGCAGGAAAAAACTATTTGTAAAATATATTTTTGCAGTAATAGGAAGTATTGGTGGTTTACCCAATTGGGGTTCCACGATAAATTTGTGTTCTGTGTAATTTTGTTGATCATGTGTGTTAATGAATAAATTAAAAGTGGTTTAAATTGTTAAAAGTTATCAATACTGATTCACCCCCCCCTCAGTATTCTCCAATATTCCAACATCTATGACGATATTTCTGCAATTTGCGGGAACTCATTGCTTCCGCAATTACGAATTACAGATTGCGGATGTGCATTTTAAATTTTATCAAAAATTGCTTCCGCAATTACCTTTCCGCAACTAACTTTCCACAATCATAAAATCCTTTCTTCCACAATTGCAGATAGCGGATTGTGGGTCTGCATTTTGAATTTTCTAAAAAATTGATTTCGCAATTATCTTTCTCCAACGAACTTTCCGCAACGACCTTTCCGCAATCGGAAACTTCTTCCTTCCGCAATTGCGGATTGTGGATTGCAGGTATGCATTTCGGCTTTTCTTGAAATGGGCTTCCGCAAATCTCTTTCCATAACTTGTGTGAACTGTCGATCACTTTGCGGAATCCTCCTTGTCCATTGATCAGCTATCAAGCATGAAACTTCACTTTGGATCTTCGGAATGTTATATTCCATGCACATTTACATTGCATATTCTTTCCCTGTAGTGGGTCTATTTATTGATATTATCTTATCCATCCAACCTCTACTAAATAAGCTGAACGTAACTCCATGACTCTGCATTGATTGATTAGAATATTGATCAATTAATCTCAATCAGACTTCACCTAACTTGATCCCCTCGCTAGATCCTCTCATGTGTCTTTCCATCCTTATCACATATGCCATCGCTTGCCCTGCCATCACTTATTCCTTTGTCATTACCAAACTCTTTTGACATCAATGAAAATTTCTTCAACACAATGTGTAGGGTTTTCCTACCACTGCAAAAAGTGTAAATTGGTGTGCAAGGTTTTTTCTTCAGTGTTGAAAGGGTGAATGGTTGTGAGGATAGAGTTTACTAGTGCAAATAGCACAAGTTGACTTGTATGCTAGGCATACTATTGAGAACCTACTTCCATATATATTCTCTATTGCTTCATGATAACACCTAGGGTGTTGATTCTCTCTTATCTTGCACCCAAGATTCCAAAAGAAATCTACTATTGTAAAAGGAATTCTTTGTTATATTATCAGTATTATACTTTGGATATTTGTTGGGGTTTTTCTCCCTCATTGTTTTGAGATTTTTTCCCCATGGTACATACCGTGTTATGTGTGATTTATTATGTGTATGAATGTTCAAATTGTTTCAAGTACTCAGTAATTCCACATTTAAAGATTAAATATCAAAGCTCAACCAAAAACTCAACATGGTATCAGAGCTTAGGGAGTGAAGGAGATAAGTTTTGGCAAGCAATATTGAGCCTATGTAGATCCTAAGAAGTTGATCACAATACTTGAATATCAATGAATTCAATTTCCTTGACATCGAAAGACCGACTTGAAGGTGTTGATTATGGTTTCCATTGATGTCAAAGGAGTTCATTAATGACAAAAGGAAATGCCATGACATGTATGACGATGTGGCATGTGTGATGAGGTTGAAAAGTCATATGATGATGTTCTACTACTTTTATGAAGTGTTTTTTACAATTTGACACCATTCTGTAAAAGTATGGAAACTTGTTGAAACTCTTGCTGAAACTCTGAAAGTTGACTAAATATAGAAAAATCAGAGTTCATTAATGACAAGGAATAACAAAGGAAGTGATGACATGGCATGTGGCATGTGTGATGAGGTTGAAAAATCATATGATGGTGTTATACTCCTCTCATGAATTCTTTGTTACAATTTGACACCATTATGTAAAAGTATGGAAACCTGCTAAAACTCTTGATGAAACTCTAGAAATTTGACCAAGTATAATTCTTTTTAATCTGCCTAAGGGGACTCTGTAAAATACACACCATCTTTTGTATACAATGAATTAAATGATTCTTAGGATATATATGTCTATATTGTTGTCTTGTACATCTAACCATATGATTGGTTTGTCAAGAAAGTCTCTGAAGGTGAAGTTATTAGTTTGCCAAAAGTGCTTTCTGGCATGATTTGCAATGTTTCAGTTCTGGTAAATCTTCCTAAGTGGCCTTAGTAAAATTCCTGCCATATTTTTTTGGATATTGATAAAAATTATATGAGACCATCAGGTTTTAGCTTGTTGATGTGTGCATATTACCATTCTCTCAGTTCCCCTAAAACGTGCTTGAAGAAAAAGTTACAGGTATGCCAAAATGAGGTTTCAAACTGTTTTGGGAAATTGGCTGAAATTGACTAAGTATTGAAAAATCGATCTAAGTTGCCCTAGTAAAATGTTCACCATATTTTTTAGGAAAATGATAAAAATAGTATGAGACCATCAGGATGTATCTTGTTGATGTGTGCATTTTATCATGGTCTTATTTCTCTTAAAAGGTTCTTGAAGACAAAGTTATAGGTTTGCAAAAATAGGGTGTCAGGCTATTTTTACACAAGTTCATGAAAAGGCACATTTCCATAATGAAGAGATGCATTGGTGAAAGGTTTTAACGAAAGGACACGATGATGAAAATAAACAATGGTTCAATTACATGATGAAATAAGTATTTAAACAGAAGTTCAAAGTGGAATAAATATGTTTCAGCAATCCAGGCCAATGTAACAACAAGAGAAGACGGAGACCAATGAAGTGAAGAATAATCAATAACACAATTGAAGAAAAATATCAAATTAGGGAGGTAGGGTGGTGCTAGGGAATGCTGCAACCCTGTAGGGAGGTTTTAGCCTCCTTCTAGTAGTGGTTGGAGTACAGGGGTGTTGTAGCATCCTTATTTGGTTGTGTAGGTATAAAAATACAAGGTGTTGGTGCATTCTTGTATGTTGGAGCAGGTAGAAAACATGGTGTTGGTGCATCCTTTCTGTAGTAGCTGAAAAGCAATTTTGTAAAAGTCATATTATTAATGAGTTTGATTTTTTGGTTTTCTCTTTAAGGTTTCCATGATGAAATTTGGTGTACTAACTTGTTTGATTAATTGTTTATCTTATACTAATTGTTTTAATAAAGTGAAAACAAGGCAATACTGATTCGCCCCCCCTCTCATTATTGTTGGATAAACCAACAATTGATATCGGAGCAAGATACTTCACTACAGTCTAAACCACTACAAGGAAGAACCTAATTGAAACTACAATGGATCATCAAGAAGGGTTAGCTGCTAACAGACCTCCATTATTTATAGGAAATAATTATGGAGTTTGGAGTGTAAGAATGAGATGCCATCTGATGTCTCTTGGATGAAAAATTTGAAGTTCTGTTGAAAAAGGGTATAAAATACCAAACAACCTACCTACATATAAAGATGAACTAGATGAATACAAATCCAGTGCAAAATATTTGAATGCAATTTTGAAGGATTAGCAAATTCAATGTTTGTTAAAGTCATGCAATGTAAGACAACCAAACATGCTTAGGAAAAAATAAAAATTGCTTATGAAGTGGATTCCAAAGTAAAAAAATCCAAACTTCAAACATACAAAGGGAACTTCGAAAGTATAAAAATGAAAGAAGAAGAAAATATTACAGATTATCTTCTAAGAGTAGATGAAATTGTCAATGCTATTAAAGGCCCGTGAGGAGAAATAAAGCAGAAAGAAGTAGTTGAAAAATACTAAGAACCCTACCAACAAGGTATAAATCCAAAGTGTTTACTGTAGAATATCAAGATGATATTTAACTTCTGACAGTGGATGAGATACATGGGATCTTCACTGCCTATGAGATGAGAACATGACAAAATGAACCAGCAAGAAAAGATGTAGCATTTAAAGCCACAAAAGAGTCAAAGAAGTATTAAGTATTACCCAAGAACCACTCAGATGATGAAGAAGCTCTTTTCATCAAGAAACTTGAAAGAGGTATTGGAAAGTACAAAGGAAAGGTACCCCTGAAGTGCTTTAACTGTGGAAGAATTGGACATTTTGCCTCAAAATGCAAAATGTACCTATCCTAAAATGGATGATAGTGATGATAGAGAAACCTTTAATAAGTTCAATAAGAGAAAAGCATGAAACAAGATGAAGGTAAATGAA
The DNA here is from genome assembly GCA_001517045.1 of Pseudotsuga menziesii. NCBI lineage: Eukaryota > Viridiplantae > Streptophyta > Pinopsida > Pinales > Pinaceae > Pseudotsuga > Pseudotsuga menziesii. The sequence continues at coordinate 70,301 of LPNX011142022.1, read as the reverse complement.
AAGAAGAAGATCCTTTACACCATGGAACATAGTGAAGATGAAGAATCAAGTGAAGATGAGGAAACCAAAATTCTATTCATGTGTATAGAGACTCAAGATGATGAATCACAAGTGGAAGGAGAGGTGTACCTAAAATGTGAACTCATAAGTGCTCTTGAAGAATTTAGAAAGAGAAAAGTCAAGAACAAAGAGTCAAGACAAATCATTGTTTATTTGAAGACCTAGCTTCAAGAGGCCAAGAAGATTGATCAAGACCTAGAATTGCATCTCAAGAAGAGAATACAAGACTCTGAAAGACTTGAAGGAGAAATCACTATATTTAGAAAGAAGCTTGATGAAGAACCTCTTAAATCAAAGTTTGAGAACAAATAAAAGGCTCTAGATGACATCCTAAATAGTCAATGACCATAGAGTGACAAAAGTGGAATATGATATGAAAAAAAGAGTTATGTTACTGTTGTACATGAATAAACACCTTATAACCGAAGGTCTAGGGTTACCAACATACGCATGAAACTTGCAGGCAATTGACTCTAGAGTGCAGTAAAGGAAATAGGAGGATAGAAAAGACTTAGCCGATACACGACGGTTGATCCTAGCTTGTCCTCTTCCGCTCTGCTTCTCCTCCAAAGCCTTCAGGGATGCTTCTCCTTCACCTGTCAAGAGTCAATCCTCCAAATACAAGATGATACATATATATAAACAGGTTAGATAAATCATATACAGAGTGCTAAAACATAAATATTTATCAAACCACAATATATGAGAGACATTCAAGACACATATGGAAGAAGGATTATCTTTATTAACAATAATGAAAGAGTTCAGATTACAACCCAACGCCTGAGACAAGGACTCCTCTGCAACCAAAGGATTTTGAGTTCCACTGCTCTAAAGACTTCTACATAAAATCCACCAGCATAACTTTGCTCTCCAAGTGTATGTCTTTAACACCCTCCCCAAGGCCTGTATTTATACTTGGTGAAATAAGGAAGTTTCGAAGGTTGAGGAGGTTGAGACAGTTAAGGTGATTAAGGTTAAGTGCTTAACTAATCTCAAGTAATCGCGAGTTTTTATTTTTAATGTCAAAGGAAGGTGTACGCAGGTATCAATACTGGCAACTCACATATGACACACGAGTTGCTCTAAGGGTAACTCGCGTACAAATCTGTACATGAGATGCAATAACCGACACTCGCGTACAACACGCGAATTGCATATAAGAAGAGTCGCGTACAGGACTTGACATATTTAAAAGGTAAAAATAACCAGTTGGATGGATGAGAAATGTAGTTCATAATAAGCCCATCTATAGTGTTTTGGGCAACCCTCAATCCATAAATGTCCTTTTGTGTGCCAACATAGCGAATGTCAGCACTCGGACGGAGAGGTGCCATTCAGGTGGATAACAGATGCCCCCTAATGTGTGAGGTCAGAGGGAAGCGATGGCCGAAATAGATTATAATATTTATCTTTGGAGAACTCAGAAATCCAATGGAGCAAAGAGAGTACCTGAAACAAATACATAATAATGTCATATACAAAGTTACATCTGAGGATGCTATGTTCAATTTACTAGAACACTAGCTCCTTTACAATATTTGAGTACATCATCTGATACAGGTATGAAACCACGTATATTACAAAGGTGGATCGAAGCCACAATATACAATAATGACGAGTCTTCAAAGATCTGGAAGATGTGTATATGAATAGAACATAATCTTGTGCAACTTAGTCCATAGATGAGGAACTAAGGTCTTCATAAAGGATCCCAAAGAACTAGTACAATCCAAGCCATGTGAATAAGGGTGAGTTGAAGTCGAACATGGAAAGGATTCAACAGTTTGTCAATCAATAGGTGATAATCGACAACTGAAGCAAAGGAATTCACCAATGATGAAAGTGAATCCTGAGGGACAAACGTCAAAACTCTAGGTCTTCATCATCAGGAAGTATTGAAATGGAAACATGCTGTGATAAGGAAGGCAATAGATCCTCCAACGGATCACAAGAGTGACTAGGAACTAGGCAAAAGAAGGGAGACATAATAGATAACGGATATAACAATGATGGGATCAGGCTATAGATCAGACATTGGGTAAAGTCCTTGAACAATGAGCACAACACAGAGATGACCCAAGACAATATATAACTTATAGATAGAACAACTAGACCTATCTGTAATGTAGGAGACATGATCAGATTCCCCAGGTATAACGGACAAGAGGAGGAGTTAGAAACTCAAAGTAATAGCTGAACGGAAAAGTAATCACTGAGACATGGATATCAGAAAAACAAAGAGTGCTATGTTCAAGGAGGACATGCTGCCATTATTGAAAACAAGAGAAAACTTCTTCCTTACCTTCCCTGTTAAATTTTAACGAGTCCAGGAAAGTTAACTCGGATCCCTCTTCATTTTTTAACAAGCTTGAAGAGACGGGAAAATAATGCTTGATAGTGTCACTGATTTGTGGATTTAACGAGCCTGAACTAGTACATGCTTGACGGTGTTTTCATAGTTTAGAGAGTCTGAAAACTCCAAAGAATACTCCAGGGGGGTGCTTTTTCGTACAATTTAGTCTCTTGAGGCCGAAAAAGAATAAAACACACCAAAGAAGAACTCTCTTAACTTCCAAAGAAGAAAAGGCACACCTTTTTCGTACTTAGTCAGGAAGGTCCGAAAAAGCTTAAATTGCCACCTAGCCAACACTCCTTCAAAAGTAGCATATAGCCTGAGTTTTACGAGTGTGAAGGAAGGCAAGATCACTCAGAAAGATCCATTTGATTATGAGAAATGGGGCTTACAACAATAAACTTGATGCTTTGTTCTTTAGTGTTTAATGAGCATGACAAAGACATAAAGTACACTCGGAATCTTTTTCATGTTTTGGTCCAGAGCACGAAAAAGAGAAAACTAAGCTCATACCAGGGGTTTCTTTTCCGTAAGTTTAGTCCCTCAGGTCCAGAAAAGTGATAAACCTATGCCTGAGAATACTCTTCTCAATTCCAAAGAAAAGAGTGTTCCTTTCTTGTATTATTCCACAAGGTCCGAGAAAGAGATAACCTACCACCAATGTGGATGCCCATTCACATATTCTTAATGAGCCTGAATGGACATGTTTACTCGCCAGTCAAGTCTATTTTGAGGAGTCAGACTTGGGCCTAAAGAAACTCAAAATATTTCCCATGAAGTTTTAACGAGTCCGGAAAAGTCAACTCACGACCTCCTTACTGTTTTTAATGAGCTCGAAGGAGAGTAGAAAGAATGCTCTAAATGCGAGGAGACGAGTGTCATAGGCAGGAGAAACTAGTTCCAAGTGCAAGGAACAGACCTATGCAAAATGCAAGGAACATGAGCAGGATAAAGACACTCAAGGAACGTCTCCTCAAGGTAAAAGGTGTCAAGTTGCAAAGGAAAAATGATACAAGGCTGAGCGATGATGAGAACAAAGATGAGGGCTTATACAACGAGCTAAAAGTGTGGAAGCCGACATCAGGCTCATAAGCGTGAGCAGGGCACATGCAAATGCAGTTACAAATTGAACAACAAGGCGAGGCCAGTAAACAGTTGTGAATCCAACTAAAAATCCTGTCTCCAAGAAACAAGAACATCAGAATCATATTAAGAAGAAACGATCCGATGCGGGTCACTTTGGAAGAAACACGTGTGACTTTGCTATCTTCTATAAAAGGTAAAGTCAAGGTAGAATCAACCGAAGAAGATTATACAACACCAAGTCTCAAGGGTTTATAATCAATAAGATTAACCTCAGAAGGAGAGCAAAAATCAACAAGGGAGATAGAGTCTATAGGAACAAACTCAATATCACAGGAGTTGAAAAATTCATAAGAAAAATCAAACTCATCAGGATCACTGACTTGCTGTTCAAAGGAAGAGTCTAAAGACTCAACAAGACCAACATAAGAAGAAAGGTCATGCTTACTAGGCAAATTAGGGTTAGACTTAGTCACAACTGAACCAACATCCAAAAGAAGGTCAGACTGTATCAAAGACTCTAGGAAAACTTCATCCGAAGGAAGGAGATTATCCGAGATAGGACACATGTCTAAAATTTCAAATGGATTGACAGAGTGGAGAGAAGGCTCTACAGTCTGTATAGGATGACTCACCTGGTCAACTGCTGGGACCATGTCCCGAGAAGGTAAGCATGAAAACGGAGGCTGCTTCTCAGTAGCAATTGAACGTAAAGGACATGAGGCCACATAGCTCACCTGTGGCGGGGTAGTGTCTACAGAAACACTGGGAATCAATAAAGGAAAGACCTGGTCTCTAGTTGGGTCAGGAGACAGATCAAGAAAATCCAACTGATCGATAGTGACAATTTCTTCTCCATGATTAAAGTACATCACACGAAAGAATGTTGACACCACAACTTGCATGGCATAGACATAATCATGTCCAAGGAGCATATTGAAGTCCAAGGGGTCTTTTATCACCATGAAATCAACTAAAATAGTCTTCCCACCCAAAGTAACAGGTGTTTGAGCAAGAATTCCCAAGGCTGTACAAGTTCTTCTATCAAACGCCAGTAACTGACTAGTAGTCGACACAAAGCTGGGAGATCCCATGCCTCACCAAGAACGAGCAGACAAAATACTAACTGAGGCTCCTTCATCAACAATACAATGAGCAATCGTATACTGTCCAACTTTGACCTTTATCTAGAAAGATGCATCAGAAGGAAGGCGCGGCTCAACTAGGCTATCCCAGTCAAAGGAAGCAATCCGAGAGCTTGGTGGGGATTGATCTGAAGCAAGTTCAGTACCCCCTTGTTCAATAAGTTCTAAATTGGCAGTGAAGAAAATGTGACTAGTAGACACTTCACTCTCCAAAGGAAGAGTGGGATTGATCGATACTGAAATCAATTCAACCGCTTCATCAAAGTCACTCTCCGTAGGGAGAGTGGGATTGACCAAAAATGACATTGGTTCAATCACATCAGGATCACTCTCCGAAAGAAGAGTGGTATCGACCAAATCTGAGATTGGTTCGACCACTTGATCAACTAAAGGTTGAGTAGGTTGTTGAGAAACTATAGGTTGTTCAGGAGAAGGAAATTCTTGAGTCTCGGACCACACTCTTTGCGACTCCACGATAGCAAGGCACTGGTGAGTAAGATGATCTCCCTCGCATAGCTTACAAGGGAACTTAAGTTTGCACTTCAAATGACCAGTTTTCTCAACGGTGTCAACATGACTACCAATGGCTGACTGTTTGCTCTCAACATGACCTGCAGAGGATGAGAGTTTGCCCCCAGCATGAAAACCAGAGGCCGGGTGACTGGGTCCAACCTGACTAAGAGAGGTTGGTTGTTGAAAAGCTTCAGAATGTTCAAAAATGGGATGACCATGAAACCAAAATATTCACACCTCCGCGATAGAAGGGAATTTAAAAGTAAGGTGGTCTCCCTCACAAAGCTTACAAGGAAACTTGGGCTTGTGTTTTGAATGGTTAGTCTTTTCAACAGTGTCAACATGACTCGCAGTGCCTGACAGATTGTCTTCAACATGAACCACAGAGGCTGAGAGACTGCCCCCAACATGACTTGCAGAGGCTGAGAGACTGGGTCCAACATGACTTGCAGAGGTTGGACGTGCACCACCAACATGAACAATAGAGGCTAAGTGGTTAGGATCAACATGCTTTGTAGCAGTTGAGTGTGTGCCCCCAGCATGAACAATAGAGGCTGGGTGGATGGATCCAACATGACTTACAGAGGTTAGATGGGGAGGTTCAACTTGAACAATAGAGGTTGAACGGGTGCCCTCAGCATGAACTGCAGAGGCTAAGTGACTAGATCCGACATGACCTGAAAAGGTTGGAAGGATCCCACCAGCATGATCAACAGATGCTGGATGGTGAAGATCAACTTGACTTGCAGAGGTTGAGTGCTTAGATCCAACATGACCTGCAGAGGTTGGATAGGTGCCCCTAGCATGAACAACAGAGGCTGGGTGGTGAGGCTCAACTTGACTTGCAGAGGTTGAATGGGTTCCCCCTTGCTCATGTGCCTTCTTCCTATTCCTCCTTCTTTTACTCCTTTTAGACTGTCGGTTACTAGTATCAGTACTTTCACTGCATGAGGTAGAAGGAGGAGGAGAATCAACTACAGGTGAAGAGGAAATAGTGTTTTGATGCTCTTGATATAAGGAGCTTACTTGAGAAGCACTAGGAGCATTTAGGATGGTTGGAGTGGAAAACAACCACACCGGTAGCCCTAGGGTGAATCCAGGTAGATTCAAGGTGGCCACCAAGGGAACACCAGCATTCCCTATGAGAGGAATAGTACAAGGAGTTCCCAACATGGGGATCTCTTGGTTGGTGTTCAAAGGGGTGTTAGCCATCAAACTAGGAGGCAAAATCTGAGGTTGATAGGCAACCAAAATTACAAAACACACACCTAAAGGCACACTAAGTACAGACAAACCACACAACACTCACTAAAAATTCCTAAAGCCAAACAGACAAACAGGTATAAGATATACTTTCCAGAAGAAAGTTGATAGACAGTTACTTGGCATCCTTGTAGATGTTCTTAGGCACAAGCGGAGGAATCACCCACCGCCCTCCCGCACCTTCTACTGAGGTTACCTTCCAAGCCCGTCCAAGGTCAACTAGAAATAGCCTTTCGGTGTACTTGTGTATGAACCCTAGATGTCAAAGAGACTAAAGGCTACCTTAACTATATTGACAGTCTAGGGGGATAGTCACAAGCCTAATTCGTACGCATGGGCAAGGTAGCAAAGCCCGAAACCCTGTCTAAGACAGAATCCACAGATGCGTAAAAACCTTGGTTTACGCTTTGACAAGGAATCAGAGGGTTATCTCCTCAGTCCAAGTATCCACGCGGCCTCGTGCTTGACTCCTATTTGAGAGGAGCTTCCCAGATACAATCAACATAGAAAAGGATTTACCTAGTGATTGGCCAACTACATCTGAAATTTAAATACTCGTGGAGAGTTAAAAATCCCTAATCCACAAGTCTAGCATGAGATAATTGGTGTATGACCCTATAAAATAAAACTTACTAATAATTTTTAAATTATATCGTTTATTTTAAGGGCTGTTTTTAGTCAGAGGGTAAATGGCATGAAACTTATGTGGTGTTTTAACTCAAAGTTGAAACAAAATGATTAAGCAAAGAGATATGAAATGCAAAAAGCAAAAACTAATCTCTTTATTTTTCAAATAGAAAACTTGAAAGCCACAAAAAAACAAAGTCTTTTTATATTTTATTAAAAACAATGATATGCCATGCAATCTAGACTAGAAACCTAATCTACATGCATATAAAGCAAACATGTGTTTTTGTCTTTTTCTTTTATAAATGAAAAAGAGAAATCAGCCTATCAACTAATGCAAGCAAGTACTGAAAGCAAAGCAAATAGACAACTACTATACTCCCCACAAACAAACCCTAGGTTTCCCTAAAGTTAGATATCAACCTCTCTTGAAAAGAAGGCTTACAAAGGTAAAAAAGCAAACAAATCTGGAATGACGAGACTGAGAAAATAAGACTGATATAAACAAAGGTCAAGAAGTCCTAAGTATCAATTTAAACCTACAAATAAAGGCTGCTCAGTACCTTGTCCAACAAGGTCAAGCCAAAGAAGGAGGTAGGGGGGAAAGCAACAAAAACAAGTATACGTTCTTTTTAATTTTCTTTTATAAATGCAAAAGAAAAAGTACCTACAAAGCAAAGTATGCAGATAATAAGAACAAAGCAAAAGGAACTTTGCTATACAACCACCAAACAAACTCTGGAATGCCCTAAAGTCAGTATAAACCCTACTTGGAAGGAAGGCTTGCATAAAAGACAAGTCAACTATTTTGACATGGTGAAGTTAACCAACCAAAGAAGAAGGAAACAAACACCAACAAGCTTCTGAACTCAGACAAAGATCACTAAAAGAGGCTAACTAGAAACATAAGCCAAGAATCATAGCAAGAAAAGGAGGTGGGGGAAAGAGTAAAGAACGAACCCTAATGCTATAAAATGCTCAAACTCTACAATGCACCTAAAATGCACTACACTTGAGTATACTTGGATCTAATCAAATGTATAAAATAAACAAACTGAAGTAAACAGGTCAAAAGAACCAAGAATCAACCAACAAAGGAAGACCGATAACCCTAGCTTGGGTGCACACAATGACAAAAGATCACTGTAAACTCATAAAGGTGAGTGACAAACCAACCACTATCAAAAGATAGACTGGAAAAACAATGCCCAAGACCCTGATCACTGATCCGGACAGAGACACTTCAACCTATAACCCAATAGGCCAAGCTACTTCAGCATGCAAACAGAAGACAATCCAAACAAAAAAAACCCAAGGGCTTTAAAAAAAAAAAAAAAAAGTGTGGTCACTAAAGGTCTTCAGACAAACAACACAGTATTCATAAAGAAAGCCAACTAACAAACAAGAATTACACAAAGAAAGGGACAAGCAAACCCAATCCTAAAAAATCCCTATTTCCATGATTGTACGCGACTGTGTATAAGGGCAACTCACGTATTGTACGCGATTGTCCAAGAGAGCAATCCGCGTATGCAGGCCTCTGTACGCGACTATGCAAAAGAGCAACCCGCGTATAGGTACAAAATTTTTCTCAGAAAATAAGAAAAATCCACAAGACTTTCAAACACTGTGATAAGTATGAACTAGGATAAAAGACCACACACAAACTTCAAAGCAAAGACTGGTCAGGGGTGACAGAAACAACCTACAGCAGTCTGGGCTCCCCAACGGAGTCGCCAATTCTGTTGTACAGGAATAAACACCTTATAACCGAAGGTCTGGGGTTACCAACATACTCATGAAACTTGCAGGAAATTGACTCTAGAGTGCAGTAAAGGAAATAGGAGGATAGAAAAGACTCACCCGATACACGACGGTTGATCCTAGCTTGTCCTCTTCCGCTCTGCTTCTCCTCCAAAGCCTTCAGGGATGCTTCTCCTTCACCTATCAAGAGTCAATCCTCCAAATACAAGATGATACATATATATAAACATGCTAGATAAATCATATACAGAGTGCTAAAACATAAATATTTATCAAACCACAATATATGAGAGACATTCAAGACACATATGGAAGAAGGATTCTCTTTATTAACAATAATGAAAGAGTTCAGATTACAACCCAACGCCCGAGACAAGGACTCCTCTGCAACCAAAGGATTCTGAGTTCCACTGCTCCAAAGACTTCTGCATAAACTCCACCAGCATAAATTTGCTCTCCAAGTGTATGTCTTTAACATCCTCCCCAAGGCCTGTATTTATACTTGGTGAAATAAGGCAGTTTCGAAGGTTGAGGAGGTTGATACAGTTAAGGTGATTAAGGTTAAGTGCTTAACTAATCTCAAGTAATCGCGAGTTTTTATTTTTAATGTCAAAGGAAGGTGTACGCGGGTATCAATACTAGCAACTCACATATGACACATGAGTTGCTCTAAGGGTAACCCGCGTACAAATCTGTACGTGAGATGCAATAACTGACACTCGCGTACAACACGCGAGTTGCATATAAGAAGAGTCGCGTACAGGACTTGACATATTTAAAAGGTAAAAATAACTAGTTGGATGGATGAGAAATGTAGTTCATAATAAGCCCATCTATAGTGTTTTGGGCAACCCTCAATCCATAAATGTCCTTTTGTGTGCCAACATAGCGAATGTCGGCTCTCGGACGGAGAGGTGCCATTCAGGTGGATAACAGTTACTGCACGTACAAGTCCAATTAAAAATAAAGACAGTAAAAAATTTGCTCCTCCTAAACATAAAATAAATATGATGCCTAGAAGACCAATGTCAAGTAGGTATCAACAAATATTTCTTGCTCATTGCTACTATTGTAATAATTTTGGACATAAATCCCTAAATTGCAAAACAAATGGAAAGCTTCTTCCTATTGGAGGAGCTTAGTCGGCCAATCCGACTAGATATTCCAGTCGACTAATTGTATATTGGTTTGACCTCAAAGTTCGTATCGGTTAGTTAAACCGACAAGTATTTATGTAACTAATTGTAAATCATATATATAGGCTATAGAGCCGGATAGAAACTTGGTTCGGTTTTATGTATGAATCCACATGTGTTCTTGATTAATATAAGTTGTTATTCTGTCTACCATTCCTTGTCTCTTGTTTGTATCATTGTTATATGAATATATATGTGTATCATTAGCAACCTTGTAATATGATTGATTACAACATTATTTCCGTTGTCGGGACTTGAACCCGGGTCTCTTGGGTGAGAGTCGAGTATGATAACCAACTAGAATACAATAGAAACATCTGATCTTGAATGATTGACAATGGAATATTCTTCGTTAGCATTTTAATAGTTCAAATAAGGTAGTAGATAGATTAATGAAAGTAAAGCACCACAGTGGAAGAAATTGACTATGAACCAATGATATCAGAGCAGGATATTAAGGATTGGTGGGAGTGTAAAATAACGAACTACTTGCAAAATTACGCTAGAAGAAACAAGTTGACTATTTCTCAAGCAAAGGATAAATTCTTCTTTGAAACGCATGAAAATTTTGTTGAGTCCGTCCCTTACGCACTAAAGAAGCTTCTGGATGAAAAGTTCAGCAGGTGAAAAAGAACGCTAGTTTCACAAAAAACTAAAAGAGGCCACACAAATGTTTTAGAGTGGTTCAATAGAATTGCTAATGAATTATGCGAGGAGCGAGCAATCGATGAATGAATCTCTGTCGATAACGTTAAAGAGAGATTCTATAACGACCTCACCGAACAATTCCTCTGTTCGTTGCTGACACTTTTGTTCAAATTATTGATCAACAAAGGTGCAAGACTATGAGTTGGCCAACCAGGTGTATGGAGTTGAGTAGACGGTGAAGGAAATAATGTCGACCATCTTGTAATTCATTGACCGTAGGAATGGAATTGGGTTACTTTTCAACCCTATTTATCTAATCGTAGTTTTCACCTACTTTACTCGGATCATGTAGGAGCACCCCCTTGGCCAATTCCAACTTTAGATAACTCACCAGACCAGTTAGTATCACCAGCAAGGGTATCCCAGTTTCAACAAAATTTCACTTGGGTATCGATAGAAGCAGTCGATTTAAATCGACTTCTAGTCAAAAGTGAACCGACTGATACAAAAAAATTTACCTACAAAAATGAATATTCTGTCGAGAATATATGTGAAATCAGTTCAGTCACAAGAAATGTGTAATTTCCCTTTTTTTAATTTTTTACTAAAATTCCCAATCTTCCAATTTTTCACAATTTTTGCTCTTGACTAGTCTTAGTGTCATGGTCTCCAAATTAGCCCAATTGTTCCCAAATATTCAGAGAAGGTGTATGAATGATATAATAGTTTAATTATTATGTTTAGGGATTTATTATGGCCCTTCAATCACTTCTTCAAGTTTGTACTAAATTATGAACAAGATAGATGATTCAAATAGCAATTTTGGTGCTCAAATCCCCCCCCGGGTAATTGCCGAAATGGCTTCCCAAATGTGCAGAAACTCACTCCAATTCTCAAATTGAAGTAGGGTATGTGTATAACAAATTATTAGAGAATCATATGCAGAAGCAATCTAAATCCCATGGTTGTTATCACTTCTTTCAATCAGACATAAAAAAACTAGTTTTGGACCCTTGGAAAAATGAGATGTAGTTTGCTCCAATTGCTATGAAATTCAACCCAATGGACACAAATTATCATTTACTGAATATGAAACCCCTAATATTCTTTAATGACAGTCCCTTCATTCATAAATAATCAATATTTTGTGCAACCATTCAAATCTATCAATATTATAAGAGTTTACAACAAGGAGTTGGGGAAATGACACTGTTTCTTTATTATTGATCAATAATACATGATATTTCTTGGCCTTTCAACATGAGAAATTTTTGAACAGATAGAGAAGAGAATTTACATCAGAATACAAAATACTAGAGGAAGTGGAGCTCCCTCAAAAAGATAAATATCTCACCAAGTGCGCCTCACTCCACTGGGCCAAAATATGGTGAAAGAATGTGAGATGGGAGGGGGAATGAGCTGAATCCTGAAGTTTCCACGAGATGATGTAGATGCACCTATATATTATAACTCCATTGAATCTCCTTGAAATACTTGAGTGTCATCTCCTATCACTAACTAGGATGGGAATCTTTCACCCTCGAAATTGGCTCAAGCATGAACTAGTCACTCACTAGCTCTCTCTCTTTACAACAACAAATTTCACAACTGATAAAAAACCCCCTTCTCATGGATGCTCCCTATATTTTATAAAATTAATGGCCTCCTCAGCTTCCAAATACATCCATAAACCAAATCCAAGTCGAATTGGTGGGGATGCTCATGCCATGCCATGTGGCCTCTCTCTTCACCTTCCATCTTCTCCCAAATTGAGTAGGAACCCATTGGGCTTCTCCAAATCACATGAGAGATATATTGGATGCTCTATTTCAACCTGATATGTTAGATATGTTAGATTTCAGCCTTCATATATGACTTGTGTGATAATTGTCATAGAATCTCCATCATTGGTGTCATGGATGTCATAAGTGTAAGGGGAATCTAGCCAAGTGTCCATGAAACTCCCCATTTGGATCTTCCTTGCTCATGTAAGTTACACTTCATCCCAAATTATAACTATGAAGTATATGGACAAGTATATTAACCTTATATCCATCCAAAAACATTAGGCTTGTCATAGATTTGAATTTGCAAGAGGAGGATACCATTTAACATAGGAATTCTAGCTTGTGTGGGTCCCACATCCTCCATGTGTCTTCATGATCAATTGACACTTTGATTTTTCCTTGTATTTATTTATTTATCTCCTTTATTAATTATTTATGCTATTATAATTTTCAAACATCATTTATATTCCAAATCTCAAAGCTTCCACCCCAAACCTAGGAAACTAGTGATTTTCCTCGACAATTATTTGACCTTTAACATCAATTTGACAACTTTCATGAATATGGAAAATGTAATTTGGCCATTGTGACCCAATGCAAAATTTGGGACATTAAAAATCATCCCTTCCCAATATTGCTTGTCCTCAAGCAATTTCAAACATGGTTGTTGAAGAACCTGCTTTCTGTATGATTCTTTGAAGTTTCCACTGAGCTTCCCACTTTGAGTCTTTGAGATTCCATGAAGATTTTAAAGAGGAACCACCATGCTTTCTACTACACTTCTCTGATTGACATCACCTTATTAAGTGGAGAATCCATCTCCCATACTTCTTGTTTCCCAAATAATTTGAAATCAATGGGACTAAAAACTATCCCAGGTGTTAACACTCAGAATGTACCCAAGTTGCAAAGGTAAATCCCAAAGGTAACAACAAAAACCACTTCAGAAGGAAATTGGCTTTTCTTTCCAGAGAGGGATCTCTCAAATATAAATTTAACAAGGCCAGATATAAAATCATCACTTGAAAATAATATAGATGGTTGGAACGATACACATAATCTTTGGGCAATGGAGTCAAATGTACATAAAGATATCACAAAATCATATGCATGAGATTTTATCAAAGGCAAGATAACCACTTAATTACAGTCATTCATTGAGTTCAGGTGGAAAAGGAAGAAATAATGAACAGTCCATCAATATAGAGCATCAAAATATGAATTCCATATTAAATTTAGCAAAAACATTTATGAAATATCTGGAACAATAGTTAGAGCATAACAAGTACGAATTCCAACCATTCAATACTACATTTCAGATATGAGGAAAACAAAATGGAATGTAACACCGGAAAAATGATCACACAGGAAGGAAAATACGGACTGTAATGTAAACAACACAAGAATCTCTGATAACCCACACGCATTCAACTTTTTTATTTCAAAAATTATACATCTTCAAAAAACATTGATCAACAAATGGGTTCCAACCCCCATTACATCAAGTAAATGCAAATATATACATAAATGATTTCTTCCCCCAAGAAGATTTAATAACTGAATAATCTATTTAATCAAAGTCTTTGTAACTATATCCCTAACAACTAGGAATAAACTACTTGCTTTGATCCTGATAATAGATCATTTAATTAAAATCAACTTGGTGACAACAAGGCTCGAACAAGCAGCTCCATAGCACACAACTCATGTTTTCACGGATGAAGAATATACTTTGTTTTTCCAAATCTTTCCACGGCTCTCCATTGTTCTGTGCTTGGGATATCGTACTCAATCATTTCCTCATGAATCTTGTCCTTCTCCTCCTGCAATGCTAACAACTCTGATGACTGAACATGTTCGGACCTCGGGATTTTCAACTTCTTCTTTAGTACCTGGAGGGCATTATATTTTTCTTCTAAAAGTCTTCTAATGGCTTGTGTGTTCCCTGTTTCATCACCTGAGCTTACGATATATGCTTGCAATTTCTTTATTTGAATAGAATTTTCCTTATTCTCAACTTTCTCGTGCTTTAATTGGACCTCTAATTTATCAACTAGAACTTGCAACTTGTTAATTTTCACCATGGCATGCAATAAATCTGAATAAATAATATCTCCTGTCTATTTATGCAACTGTATTTTATTAGGTACACTGATTTAATCCAATCTTACTTCCATTTTGGCCACTTTTTTGTCACTTACCATATTTAATTTTAAAGTATTTCTCTCTACATCCCGAGTGGAAATCAGGGAAGTCTTTGGATTATTCAGACTTCTCACTCATGGGAGTAGATTTCTAGTTTCTTCTAGGGACTGTCTTTGCTTTTCTACATAGCTAGTCATGAATTCTTCTTTAGATTTAAAAACTGAACCTGATTCTGCATTATTTACACTTTCAAAAGAAAATTGATTCATCTGCACTGACTTCTTAGGGATCAAAACTACCTTTTTAAACTCATCCAAAACTATTTCACTTGAAATTTTATCATCTTGAGATGCTTTAGTCTTCTTACGTGAACTATCTTCATCTATTTCCATATTTTCAATCTCATAAAAACTTCTTTTAATTAAAATATTAGAACTTTCTGGCATTTGAGACACTGCAACTGATCCACTGCTTGTATTCTCATCGCATCATGGAATTTCCACAAAGTGAGACAAATTGGCTACTTCCTTCAAACCCTCAACAACCTGGTGATCAAATGGTTTATTTTTATTTGCTTGTTTTCTTAGAGAAATTATATGATAAGGATCATAATTGACCCTTTGTTCCCTTTGAAAATCCATATTTTCCAATAATTTCTCTACAAACACTAGAGCACCCTTGTTTTTAAAGATGAAGGAACCAACTTTAAGGGGGAATTTGATATTGGAGGATTTTTTGAAAGCCCCGAAATGTTCCTCTTCTGCATGTAATCTCTGTCTCCTGTATTCTAATGCAAAGATCCTAGGGGTAAGGAAAGCAGGTAGCCTATAAGGCTCTCCCGTGAAACCGTATACTCTCTGTTAAGTCAGTAAATGTTTTCTTCAATTTTGGTTGGACTTCTCCAATTTTGGTTTGATTTATATTTTCTTTCAAAGCTTTCATTTACTTTAATTTTGATTTTTCCCTCCTTTTGGAAAGTTTTGTCTAGTGTTTATTTTAAATTTTGAGATTGCTTTAGAAATTTTGAATTTTAAACCATAGGTTGGTTTTTGATTAAGGGTTTTTTAAAGTTATTTTATCAAATGGTGGACTCATAAGGCATATTTTGAGCATACCTGCACTCAAGCAACTTTTAAAACCTTATACAAAATATCAAAAAGCTGAAAAGGAGCGAAAAAATAGCACCAAGGATATTCTTGTAGCGCTGGAGCAGAAAATTACAAAGGGCGCGCTACAAGAATATCGCGGCCCTTTTATTTTTCGATTTTCAAGCAAGTTTTTATCATGATTTTAATCTGTGAATGATTAATCACATACGGTGAGATGTTGGATACGTGTAAGCCTCAATTTTAGCACGATTCCAGGTGGTTTTGAGTCGAGAAACAAATCATGGCCATCATTGCCCATAATGCGGGATTGGTTTGACAGTTATCAGCAAATTTCGGTCTAAGGTGGCATGATTTTCCTTTCACACGCATTATCAGAGGAAAGGAGGGCTCGTGAAGTAAATCAAACCACTAGAAAGGTGGATTATGTTGCTGCAGAGCAGAGACAGAGTTATGAAGGCCAACAAAAATTAGGGCTTTTCAATCCCGTTACCTGCAGTCAAAGTGATCACATAAAGACATCTGTATACACAAGGAAAGGCAGTTGATAGCTTAAGACATAGGTTTAAACCATTGCAATTGAACAGTTGGCAGGTATTTCGCTATTAACCCCTATAATTGAAAATTTGGGAATTTTCTCGCTGGAGGTCGTTTTGAAAAAATTAGTTGAGGCCAGGGCTAAAATAGGTTCCAAAATGAAATGTTAACCCCAGAAATAACTGCCTGGAGCTGTTCTGAAGAATTTTATTGAACAGAGCATCAAAATAACCCTAAGCTTAAAGCATTCAGTTTTTAGAACTTCGAGACAGTTTGAAGGAAAGTTGTTTATGTTTTGGCTCTCTAATACACTCAAAAAACTTTGATATTGATACAGTATGGGTGTAATGAGCTGACTGATTAAGATTCCTGTCAGACCTAATGCTAATTTGAGTCATAGTATACAGGAAGCAGCATTGGAATGAATTGTAGACTGTTTTATTATGCTCATCCCTTACACAGGAAGTCTTCAGTTTGCTTGAGAAGCTGGTGATAGTTGTCATATTTGCAAAGTCAATCGTTTGGGGAATAATATTGGCATTTATATACAGGTTTCGATGAGAGTCTCTTGTCTAAATGAATGATACATATGATACCTAGAAGTTGCTGAAAATTGGGTTGTCTGGTGTAGGGTTTATTTGTTTTTAGAAACATATGAAGGCAAATACAGGAAGGCCTAGTATCACTTTGATGAGCTGAAAAGAGATAGGTGTGGGATGAACAGTCTGCAATAAATTCTAAAGTGACAACATAGTTCATTTATGAAAAACCTTTTTTTTGTGCAGAGATGTTCATGAATCATGCTGACAGGGTGTAGATACTGATACACAGTTTGCTTGACAGGTTGAAGATGGTCTTTTGTTTAAAAAACAGTTTGATTGGTGATTAAGTTTCAAATCTTTTGTAGTTAGCCTATATACAGATCTAATTTGCATTGTTAGGACAAAGCAACATGGAAGCCCTCGGTGATGTTAATTTGTCCTCTTATTGAGAAGTTTTACTTCACCTTTTAAAATATACAGGTCTATTTAGAAATGTGCAGGAATTGTGAAGAAGTTTGAAGGAGCAGAAAACCACTTTATAAAGCATCTTCTGAACCCTAAAACCAGACATCTTCTAGTTTCTGAAGGGAAAAGATGGGCAAGAGTGGAAAAAGTGGTAAAATCAATAGGGATAAGCCCACTGACTTAACCTGGATTGAGAAGCTCCCTGATTGTGCTGAATTGTTCCAACAGGCAGGTTGGCTGAATTTCTTCAGGAAGATAAATGGCTACAATGCACAAGTGTCTTGTAAGTTTGCTCAGGGTCTGAAAGATGATATGGTTATTTTTGATGCTCTCAAATTCAAATTGACTGTAGGACTAATTGCGGAGGCTACTGGGATCAGTAATGAGGGTGAGCCTTGGTTCAAGAAATTACCTTTTGACTTTGAACCTCACAGATACCTGTTACCCAATGTGAATCCTGATTGGAATAAAGGTATTCTTATCCAGAATTTCAGAAAAGAGTGGGTTGAGCCAATTAGAATATTGCAAAGCTATGTGACTTGTGAGGGCAGGTATTCATATGTATTTAAATATCATTTTAGATTCCTTCAACATATGGTGGGAGTCTCAAAAATGAACCTGCCTTTCTTCTTTTTAAAGAGCCTGCAGAAAATGTCCAGTAGGGTTAAACAGCATGAAGATCACACATCCCAGTCTATTTTTCATCATGGATTGATCAAGCTAATCATTAGTACTATGTTGCAGCATGAGGGAAGAACTTGGGACTTTTTTCTGTTTGGGTCTGGTATTCATGTCAAAAAGGAAGAACAACAGCCAAAGAGGCAAACTGATAAAGGAACTATGATGATGAAGAAGCTAGGTCATAAACCTAAGCTTGAGGTCAAAACTGAGAAAATAGTTGA
>LPNX011142022.1:2188-51781 GCA_001517045.1 Pseudotsuga menziesii | reverse complement strand
TGTTTTAATTGATACTACTTCAAGTGAAGAAACATAAGTTGGTAAAATAGACATCAAAAACAAAGGAAAATCAGTGGTTAGACCTTCTTCTCCTCAACCTACTGTGTTAGAAAGATTGTCACAGTCTGCAAAAGACACAAGTCAGCATGCTTCTAAATTATCTGAAATAATTTTTGAGATAAAAGATAAACTCTTAAAACAGCAGCAAGAAGAAAAGGCAAAAAGATGTCCTGTTGAAAATTATGAGTGGGAGGAAGAAGATGAAGCTATACTCAGACAAGCAGGAATTTTAAAAGAACCTAGTATTCCCACTGAATTTTTAGATTTTCTAATGCAGGATGTAAATATACTTGAGATCCCTAGTTTTGATGAAGAAAATTTGCAGGAAAGTGTTAAAAAATACAAGCAGCAAATGAAACATTTACAAGAGACTAATGATGGGTTATTTAAAGTCAGCAGAGGGATTATAGAGGAGTTGCAGGATGTTCATCATCATTTCCTGGAGCTATTAGAGGTGTCTAAAGAGGTGTTAAATAGGAAAAGAACTTCTGACAGACACTGCAAAAAGCTAGAGAAGACAGTTGAAAGTTTACAGCAGGAGAATGAAGACCTTCAGAGAAAGATAGCTGACATGGAAAAGAAACATAAAAGAGCAAAGAGAAAGGCTCAAAACCTAGATGGTATAGCACTACTTGCTGAAGCAGTGAAGGAGCTTTGAATCAGTTATGCTTTAATTAGTGTATCTGTTTGATAAACATTTCTTGTTAATGATTTGCTATTTTTAGCAATTTTGTAATTTTGTAAAAATGTACTTTTTTACTTTACCTTAGTAAGTAGATGGAAACAGTTAGGATTAGTGACCTAACTGATTTTGTAGAAGATTACTATTTAGAGGAGTTAGAAAGACATTTTGGAGGTTCGATTTTTGAGAGCTTTCAGGAGGTCTTCAAGATCAGTTGGTTTTCAGACTTGTTTATGAGTAAGGTACAAAACTCTTGTATGCAGTGGTTGATGAAACTATGAGATATTTATGACTTTTATCTTTCAGTTGTTTGTATTGGCTTCATTTTTCATCTGTTTAGTGGCTTAAATTGATAGATTCATTGACTGGTTTATGTTATATTCTGGTAATGCCTGTCATTTATGTTTGAACCTCAATACTGTTTCTGTTTGATCTTGTTATATATATCATGCATCTTCATCTTTTATTGTTTATGATTCAGTAGCTTCTTTACTTATGAATGTATTCCCTGACTGTTCTCAAAGTTCACAACCAAAAACACATTGCAGAAACCCTAAACCTTGATTTTATTGAGTTTTATATTTGAGTGTGTGTTGGCTTGTTTCTCTGGCCTTAGAAACAATTTCTGGCACAAACACTCTCAAAACTGTAAAGTCTTTGTACAAAAACCAATCTCCAATCCTGTCTTCTAGTGACGCTTGCATCATAATCTTCATTTCTTCCAACACTCTGGGCAATACTTCATCAAACAACAACTTATATATTTTTGACATAATGGAATTTACAAACTCGAACATATTTATTTGCTTCGGTAGATCTGAAGAGAATATAGTACTCAAGAATTGCAATTCAGTTACATTTGAACATAATAACATGTTCAACAAATATGATTGATCCTTGAAAAATCTGACTTTTGAGAACTCGACCAATTGGATATGGATAGCCTCTACTAAATATTCATCCAAACTGAAGCAATGGACCGGCTGGGACTCAGACCCAAGACTAATTGAACTCATTTTCAACAAGAAACCCAAGACAACCTCATTAACATGAAACTCATCATCTAGACCTAAAACCTGACAGACCAAAGACACAACCAATTGGACCTCCTCTTTGAAAATGTGAATACGATACGACAAAAAGAGACCTTCCAATGACTGGTCTTCATTCAGGATACTAGAAATAAATTCACATCTAACTTCAGTTTTACAACCTCTGTACACTTCATCCAAAACAGACTCATTTACAGACTCACCACTATCAAGGTAATTATCGAGCAAATTCAGGAATCCACAGATAGCTTTTGCGTCAATTCTACACAATATCTTGGATGTGGAACGACTCACAATGACTCTCTCAGAAGACGAATAATTACTTGCACACCACTAGGCAAATTCAGGAAAGTGTAGGGTCTGCTCAATCGCGAAATAATACAGAAATGACTTACATGCATTCAAAATGTCGTTTCCTTGCGCATTATATCGCCACAATATTTCTTTAATAACTGATACATTTCCCATTGACAGGAATGGGTCATATACGCCTCTATCTCTATCAACCAAGAATTCTTCTCTTTCATCCAGGACTCGGGTAAGACCTTCTAACCCTTTTTCTTTCTCTATAATAGAAAAACGATGATAATTCTGTGAATAAAGCTCGAGTGTCCGAAGCTTACCTGTGACTGTAACTGCATGTACCCGAAGTTGACTGCGAAGGATGGTGGGCGGTCCCTTTCATTCTTCCTGGCATGTAAAATAAAAAATGATTTTCTGAAATAAGTCAACTTCTCTTTATATAGAAGTCCATTCCGGAGGCTCTTTTTAGTGGTTTTTCTTAAACCATTTTAGTCCGCGGAATGTACCACAAGACGCCACGCGTATCGCAGTTTTTATTTCACTACCACTTTTCAATTCCAACCGTCATGAAACTATACCCTCCGGATCTAATGATAACCATTGATGAATATTCACTTTATTTTTAAGCCATCAGATTAACTTACACGTACACATTCCGCTGGGCCTTTTTGTTTTTAACAACGTGCAACTTTATGGAGTGGACTTCTCATCAACCGTAGATTTTGCTGACACGATCCCATAACCGTTGATCTTCACACCTTGTTAATTATCTCTGCATACTCTGATCTCCCGTGCATCTCCACAAAGCGAATCTATTCCAAACCGTTGATTTTCACATCCTCGTTCTATACCTTTGGATTATGAGATGATTTCATCGTTTATGCGCCCTTTTATCATACATTCACATTGTCATATTTAACCAAAGTTCAAACAACCATCATTTCTTTTCACCATGTTTCCTTCGATACTCTGCAGGTTAGAAGTTGTTAACACTAGGGTCCCATTGTTTGCATTGCACTTCAACAATTATGAGTTCTCTCCAACCCATACCATTAGGAAAGAGAATTCCCGGATCCCATTTTCTTGTATGAATTCTTCCAAAAATCATGAGTACATAATATATATAATCAAAGTATATAACAACATAATAAAAATGTACATCAAGGAGGTGCCTTGCCAAAAAATCATGAAAGTGCTAATACCTCCCAGTGAGTAGACTACCATTTGCCAAGTGCATACATACTTCAAGTGACCAATCAAATATTCTCCAATGACATAGGTGAGGACCCCATATTCTATAATGATTTTCCAAAAGGTTGTGATATGCATCAGAATATTCAGCCATGTATTCTTTCATCCAAGAAGTGGATGAAGAATCTCCACTCAAATATGAACCAAATAATGAGCAAGAAAAACAAGGAGACTTCAAATGACTCAAAGAAGTCTCACCCATACATCCATGAATGAGTGAATCATAAATATATAACAATGTATGTGGGTGGTAATTTTTTTTTTCTCCCATCATATATATATTCACCCCAGTGTTGGATGAAGTTCCTCCAACATCAAATGAACGAAGTGTTGAGCAAGAAAAACCATGAGTCTTCAAGTGACTCAAATGCATATCATAGGTGCATCCATGTAGATGTGCATCATCATAAAGTAACAAGGAATGATGATGCAAATGTGAATAAGAATGTGCTCCAAATGATATGTAATGTGCATCAATATAATCATCCATGTGTTCTTTCATCCAATAAGTGAATGGAGAACCTCCACCAAAATATGAAGAAAAAAGGAGCAAGGAAAACATGAAGACTTCAAGTGGCTCAAAGAAGTCTCATCAATACACTCATGAATATGTATGTCATCATGTAATATCAGAGGATGTTGCTGCCAATAATAATGTTCTTCAATCATATAACTCTTCACCCAAGTGTGGGATGAAGTTCCTCCAACTTCAAATAGACTAGGAAAGGGGCAAGGAAAATCATGAGTCTCCAAGTGACTCAACTGAACATCATAGGTGCACCCATGGAGATGTGTATAATCATAATATAAATAAGGATGATGCTGCAAATGTAAATAATATGGTGCTCTAAGAATTCCATCATCCAAAGGATAAATAGAATGGACATACTCTTCATGTGCCACAATCAAAATGAAACCTGTTAGCACTCAAAATGTACCCAGGTTGTGAAAAGGTAGATCCCGAGGTAACAACAAAAACCACTTTAGAATGTATTTCTGACCTAATACAATCAGAGAGGGATCTCTCACTATTTACAAAGGTTTTATACTCAAGATATTCAATCAAATACACTCAGAAGGTCAGATTTCTGATGGGACAAATAGGATAGGTTTGTTTTAAAAGACTTGGTAGGACAGTCATGGAGGAGACCATTGGGCAATGGAGTCAATAATCAGATCTGAAATAGGTTGCAGGAGGTAGGGTTTTGAAAGTTTATGAATAGAGGCAAGGTAGGCACCATTTCCTCAGTCTTAAGGTATTAGCAGGTTGATTAGCAGACAAAGGGAGACATTCCATCAAACAGAGCACCTAACTATGGTGAATTTTGCAAGACTTTAGAAGAAAATATTTTGAAAAATGCTTGAACAATGGACCTAGAGCATGTAGGATGAATTCTAGCCCATACAAACTGATGCTCAAGCATGAAAGAAAATACACAATGGAGTGGGAAACAGGATAAACAATCACATAAAGAAATTACTTACTGAAGAAAAGATGGCACAAGAATCTCTGACATGAAAAAGATTTTACATTCCTCCTCTGCAAATTTCATTCATTCACTGAAAACATGAAGCCATTACAATGTAGAGCCTCCCACTCTTGAAAATACTCCCTTAACTATCAATTACATTTTCCTTTTTATAAGAAAAGTCTTTACCTAACTTAGAATTCGAAAACCTAAAATTCGAAAACCTAACTAAAAACAGTTACAACAAAGTTTCTCCTGCATATCTCCAATGGTGATAGCTGTGTGAAATATGGGAGAGGTTTTATAACTGGACATGTGCCCAAAAAAACCCATGTCTTCATTTCTCCAGAATAATCATAATATCCTCGAAATATTCCTTTTAAGCTGCTGACTCAGATAATAAAATTGTATATTTCTGGAAAAATGACATGTAAAGATATTTTAAATTTCTCCCAACTTGTGATTACTTTGTAAAAAATGAAGGAGGTTTTTTATTATAGTCCTGTTAGGACTAAAAACCTCTCTCAGTTTTGTCAAATTAAATTTCATTTGTCCAAAACAATTCTTTGAAGTCGATGGCTTGAAATAGTCCTTTGGAAAACATGAAAATTGGTCTTTACAACTGATCTTGTTTCTGCTGAACTATAGCACCTGTGTGAAAACTGAAAGGGGTTATTGTAGATAGGTATGTTGTGAATAAAATACTCTCCCAATTTCACAAAATACATCTTAATTTGATCTAAACAATTATTTTTGTTGGATGACTAGAACAGTCATTTCGAAACCTGAATATTGTCCCTCTGAAGATGACTTTGCTGATCCCAATATGTATCACTTGGGTAAAAACTGAGAGAGTTTATTGTATATAAAGATGTTATGATGAAATACCTCTTTCAGTTTTTGAAATTGCTTCTTCGTTTTCTGGAAAAAATTCATTGAATAAAATGACTAAAACAATCATTTTCAGAAAAATATGCTATGTTGCTTTTGAATTTTTGAACTGTTTAACTTCATGAATGCTCTGACTGTAAATATTTCTGCTACTCTTCTGGGATGATTTGCTTATGCATTGTTGAATGGTGGCTTCCCTTCACGATGTAGGACAGTGCTCTCCAAGCAGCCCAATCAGTCGCAAGTATGAACAAATAGCTACAGACATAAAAGAATGTTCAACCTGTACGCCCTCCACTTTAAATGCAATTGACAGCCGATAGGTCTCGCCTTGATCAAACCCTGAACTTAGAAAACTTGTTGAGAAGAAGTTCCTTTCGTGGCAGCGATTGATCAGCACTTTAAAACCTTTGGAAAGAAAGCCCTGAACTTACAAAACCTGAATCTTTCGCTCGGAAGCAATGGAAGACAATAAAACCAGGGGACTTGTATTTTATAAAGGCGCGCGGCATACAAATGGAATTATTTTTAAAATAAAGTTTAAAAAACCAAGTCAAATTTATTTATATAGGATGGTTTATTCCAGAGCCTCCTTTCCGGATTATCTATCCTGCATCTTTTTATTCCGGATTCTTTTGTGACCCTTGATCTAATTACTTTAGTTTTCAGCTGTAGGATCAAGTGCCATGTACTCCTTTCCGCCAGCCTTCTTGATTTTAACCACCGTGCAACTTTGAGCTCCGGAATCATCCACAGCCGTAGATGCAATCAGCCTTTACTTGTGAGCCGTTGGATCGTGTGACACCTACCAAATTCCACTGGGCACTTTGGGCTTATCTCCCGTGCAAGTCTAAGCTCCGGAATTCATAATAGCCGTTGATTTAATTCACTTTAATTCTCCGTCGTTGGATCAAGCATCATGTAATGAATTCCGTTGGGCTCCTTTCTTTTATCCAATGTGCAAGTTCACTCTCCGGAAATTATAATGACTGTAGATTATTTTTCACTTTATTTTTTAACCGTCGGATGAGGCTACACATATCTTTTCCGCTCAACCCTTTTGTTTTAATTACCGCGCCACTTTAATCTCTGGAAACAATATTATCCGTCGATTTAATTTTGACTTTTTACATTAGCCATCCGATTATTTTATTGGCTAATGTTTTGATTGTACCTTAAGGTTTTGATTATACCTTAAGAAAGGCAATAACCTTGTTTAGTGCATAAACCTCCGTCAAAACTTGGTTTGGTGAATAAAAGGCGGCATTTGACTTTGGAGAAATATTCAAAATTATTATTTTTGAATATAAATAAAATAAAATCTTTATAAAACCCATTTTGTAGATCTCATTCAAAAATTAATAAATCTTTTTGCCCCATTTGTGAAAAATTCATTTGTCTTTTTCCCTAAACTTCTTTACCTTCTCTTCTTTGCCAACGTGGACATATTTTAATGAGAAAACTTTGGAAACCAACCCAATCACCCATGAGAACTTAAAATTTCGAAGGCAATAGGAGCAATTCTGACAAAAATAAATTTGGTGTTAACAAAACCTTTCACCCATACTTCATTAGGATGAATGCTGCAAAATATGGAATTGTCGGATGTAGGATATTGAAATAACTCAACCAAATGATCAAAAAGTGTAGAAGTTTCATCATGGTAAGGTTCCATACGGGTAGTATCATGCAGCTCCTTCAAAAGTGTGAAACCTTTGTCATTGATTGGTTCCAATGTAGAGGAATCATGCTCTTCTCTTCCACCTCATCAAGTGTTTGAATCTCTTCAAGTTCAACTTCAAATACATCAAGAAAATTCAAATTTCCACTTTTCTCATGATCCTCCATGTCATGAGAATCCTCCAAAAAATCTACCCTTTGATAATATTTGATGTTGCACATGCTCTTCGAATCTTCTCCATGTCTTCAAGGAATGATGGCTCCTCCAAGGAAGTAGTTCTCCAACAAGAATTTGATACCAATTCTTGAGTGTCATGGAGTATGCTAAGGGATTCTTGGATATCCCTTTCATTTATCTTCAAGGATCCTTCAATGAAGGATGGTTCGTGGGAGTGAACCTCGTCTTCTTCTTCATTCTGGATTTGATCAACTCCTTGAAGCTCAAGTGGTGATGGGGAAGTATATATTGGTTCTTCATTTTCTGCTATAAGGCCTTCATTTTTATGCTCATGAGAAATTTGGATTGCAGCAACATTTTCAGATCTGATATCTATGTCACCAAATCAGAGGTGTGAGAACCCATCAGTAGGTACTCCTTCATAGTTCAAGCATCCATCATTAGATTATCTTTGTTTCATTTTCAAGGTAGAATGTGTCTCAAAATGACTTTCATATTTTCAATAGAAGCTTCTTCATACTTATGTGATGTCTCTTCATATTTTTCAGGGACACTAGGGAGTGAATTTAGATCCTCTGCATATAATACTTTTTCTTCTTCATCACCCACATAAATTTGTAGCTCCTTGGTCTCCTCCATACTTGTGCATTGATAATTATTCCTTAATGAGTTCTTATTTGAATTATTTTTTATAAATTTATTCAACCAATCATTAAGGGCTTCAAAATGAATAGTCTTATGTCCCAATTTGAATGCTTGCTTAACTTGCCTAGACATATCATCACCATATGGGTTAATGAATTTATTCAATTAATATATACCATCCATTACTTAAATAGGTTCCAAGACCATCCTCTGACACCTCTTGTAATGTCCCTTTTTTAAATTTTTACTAAAATGCCCAATCTTCCAATTTTTCACAATTTTTGCTCTTGACTAGTCTTAGTGTCTTGGTCTCCAAATTGGCTAAATTGCTCCCAAATATTTAGAGAAGGTGTATGAATGATATAATAACTTAATTATTATTTTTATGGATGTATTATGGCCCTCCAATCGCTTCTGAAAGTTTGTACTAAATTCTGAACAAGATAGATGATTTAACTAGCAATTTTGGGGCTCAAATCCCCCCTTGTAATTGCCGGAATGGCTTCCCAAATGTGAAGAAACTCACTCAAATTTTCAAATTGATTTAGGGGATGTGTATAATAAATTATAATAGACTCATATTCAGAACCATTCGAACTCCCATGGCTGTTATCACTTCTTTCAATCAGATAAAAAAAAACTAGTTTTGGACCCTTGGGGAAATGAGATGTAGTTTGCTCCAACTGCTATGAAATTCGACCCCTTGGTCACAAATTATAATTTAATTAATATTAAACCCATAATATTATTTAATTACATTCCCTTCATTCATAAATCATCAATAGTTTACACATCCATTCAAATCTATTAATATTATAAGAGTTTAGAACAAGGAGATGGGGAAATGGCACCGTTTCTTTATTAATAATCAATAATACATAATATTTATTGGAATTTTGAACTGAGAAATTTATTAACAGAGAGATAATATAATTTACATCATAATACAAAATGCTGGAGCAATAGGAGCTCCCTCAAAAAGATAAATGGCTCACCAATTGCACCTCGCTCCACTGGGCTGAAATATGGTGAAAGAATGTGAGATGGGAGGGGGAATGAACTGAATATTGAAGTGTCCATGATATTATGTATCTGAAAATTTATATTATATCTCCATTTAAGCTCCTTTAAATACTTAATTTTCCTCTCCAATCACCAATTAGGATGGGAATCTTTCACCCTTCCCCCCTGGGTAATTGTTGGAATGGCTTCCCAAATGTGCAAAAAATCACTCAAATTATCAAATTGAAGCAGGGTATTTGTATAATAAATTATAAAAGACTCATATGTATAACCAATAAAACTCCCATTTATGTCATCACTTATTTCCATCAGATATAAAAAAACTAGTTTTGGACCCTTGGGGAAATGAGATGTAGTTTGCTCCAATCGCTATGAAATTTGACCCAATGGCCACAAATGATAATTTAATGAATATTAAACCCATAATATTATTTAATTAAATTCCCTTCATTCATAAATCATCAATAGTTTACACAGCCATTCAAATCTATTTATATTATAAGAGTTTACAACAAGGAGACAGGGAAATGGCACTGTTTCTTTATTATTGATCAATAATGCATGAGATTTATTGGAATTTATACATAAGAAATTTTGGAACAGAGAGAGAAGAGAATTTACATCATAATACAAAATACTGGAGCAAGAGGAGCTCCCTCAAAAAGATAAATGGCTCACCAAGTGTGCCTTACTTCATTGGGCTTAAATATGGTGAAAGAATGTGAGATGCGAGGGGGAATGAGTTGAATCCTGAAGTGTACATGAGATTATATATCTGAACCTGTATATTATAACTACATTGAATCTCCTTGAAATACCTGAGTGTCCTCTCCAATCACCAATTAGTATGGGAATCTTTCACCCTCAAAATTGGCTCAAGCATGAACTAATCACTCACTAGCTCTCTCTCTTCACAACAACAAATTTCACAATTGATCAAAAAGCCACTTCTAGTGGCTGATACCTGTATTTTATAAAAATTAATGGTCTCCTAAGCTTCCAAATACATCCATAAAATAAATCCAAGTCAAATTGGTGTGGCTTCTCATGCTATGCGATGTGGCCTTTCTCTTTACCTTCCATCTTCTCCCAAATTGAGTAGGAACATATTGGGCTTCTCCATATAACATGAGAGATATATTGGATTCTCTATTTCAACTTGATATGTTATATATTTCAGATTTCATCCTTAAGATATGAATTGTGTCATAACTTTCATAGAATCTCCATCATTGGTGTCATGGCTTCCATAAGTGTAAGGGGAATCTAGCCAAGGGTCCATGAAACTCCCAATTTGGCTCTTCCTTGCTCATGTAAGTTACACTTCATACCAAATTTGACCTATGAAGTATATGGAAAAGTATATTAACCTTATAATCCATCCAAAAATATTAGGCTTCCCATAGATTCAAATTTGCAAGAGGAGAATACCATTTAACATAGGAATTCTAGCTTGTGTGGGTCCCACATCCTCCATGTGTCTTCATGTTCAATTGCCACTTTGATTTTCCATTTTATTTATTTATTTATCTCCTTTATTAATTATTTATGCTATTATAATTTTCAAACATAATTTATTGTCCCCCTTATTCCAAATCTCAAAGCTTCCACCCCCAACCTAGGAAACTAGTGATTTTCCTCCTTGGCAATTATTTGACCTTTAACATCAAATTGACAACTTTCATGAATATGGGAAATGTGATTTGGCCATTGTGACCCAATGAAAAATTTGGGACATTACAAAGTGACCCAGCATAACCACCACCACCACCTCCACTGACTAAAGGAGACGAAGACGCTAAAGATATGGCACACATGGCCGCTCATATTCCCCTCTATGAGGGAGATGAAGACCCCGAACGACACTGGTTCATATGCGAGTTGATATGGGAGGAAAACGCCATTACCAATGAAGAACGTCAAATGGCACATTTTGCCGGTGGTCTTCGTAAGCGAGCACTAACTTGGTATATGACATACACTGAAAAAATGCCGAACGCGAAAAAATGTCAAATTAAGAAACAATTTATGTCATTATTTAAAATGCCCGACTCAAACCATATTGCATCTAAGAAGTTGAATACGATAGCTCAGAAACCGACTGAAAGATTTCAGGAATATGATAGAAGATTCAAGTATTTATTGAGCCAATTGGAATATAAAATAGACGAACAATTACTAATTCAGTGGTTTGTTGCTGGACTACTACAAAAAATTCGAATGCATATTTGGTTGGATAACTTTAACACATATGAAGATGCACTTACCAAGGCGTTGCAAATCGAAATGGACGAGGATTACCCTATAAATCCCATTGATAGACGTATTGAGGAACAATGGGAAAGCATGCCTAAATCAATACACGAGATGAGCCTTAGAGAAAATGATGTCTGGTGTACTAAATGCTTGACAGCTGGTCATATGAAAGACTATTATCAATAGGATGACTGTCGACAATACATCTGGTTCGTATAGACAAAGTGTTTTTATGACATATGTCAGGATACTGACTTACATGCAATGAAAGATTGTCCGTATAATATGAAAAATGAACAAGCTCGCTGGTGTGCAATCTGCGAAGAAAAATCCACTCGACAGCAGAATGTCAATTAAATTTGAAAAATCGACAGAAATATCAAGGAGTTTATCATATGAAGGTTGTCACGCAAAATAATAACGCTGACAATAACGACCGAAACGATCGAAATAATTACCAATGGTATGATGGATATAGATACAGGCACCATAACGACAACTATAACTGATGTGGAGGATTTCAAGGTTGAGGCCGATATTTTGGAAATCGGGAAAAAAAGCCACGTTGGCCCATCCAGTGTTATACATACCTAAATGAAGGACATCATCATGTAGATTGTCCGTACAAGGACCGGACCGACCTGAAATTTTGTACAAGTTGTGGAGTAGGTGTTCACTCTTTGGAGGATTTCGTTACCATGCTTGAATAAATTAATAATAGAAATAATGTTAATGTCTTTTCTAGTGTTCAGAGGTATGATATTGTTTAAACTAAGAATTTACAAATTGTTACTCGACATAGAACTAAAATTGGCATGGATAATCCACAAATCAGTAAAGTAAAAAGTAAAAAATATTATGTTAGATTTTTATCATTTAAGCAACATGATCTAGGATTTTATCTGAGATAATAACATGCACAATAATAATCACAAGAGATAAGAGACACAAAGAGTTTTCCTCGGGGAAACCATAAAGGAGAAAACCCCACAACTTGCTCAGAGATGGAATGAGCACCAATACCAAAAGTAAAACCCAAAGAGAGAAAGATGAACTTTGACAACTGTTCTCTCTCTCACTTGTGCAAACACCTCTTCTCTCACTCATGCACTTTAATTGAGTGAGTGTGTGTTTGAAATAGAGAGACACACTCTTAAATTATACTAGTTTTCCACTTGACAATTACCTACCAAGGCCGACTTCACTAGGAGAGTCTAATAACCCTAGTACCCCTCAACTGTGGGGACTATTTCCCTGACTTAAAACTAAGGGTTAACCTCTATGAATTTACATGACTTTATTATATTAATGATTCTACCGACAAGAAAATCGGGGTACAATGAAATGCAATATAAGATATACAAGTGAATACATTCTGAAGTTACAAATACATCAACACTCCCTCTTAACTAGGAAGGTATTCTCTTGAAACCGTTCATCAGCACAAGTCTTCATGTATGGATCATCATTAGGCATGACCATCATCATCATCACTTCTCCCGCTATCTCGAGAAAATGGTGCTATCTCTCAATTCTACTTGTCATAGGAAGTTCTATAGAGCCAACCCTTTTTCATGCTGGTTCTAGGACTAGCCTCCATGTAGGTCTTCATCTTCTGCAACACTTATATCTGACCATGGGAGGAACACATCCTGCAACCATGTCATAAAGGATCTGCACTTACATCTAACCATGCGGGGAACACATCCTGCAACCATGTCAGAAGGGCTCTGCACTTACATCTGACCATGTGGGGAACTCATCCTGTAACCAAGTCATAAGGGCTCTGCACTTACATCTAACCATGTGGAGAACACATCCCGCAACCATGTAAGAAGGGATCTACACTTACATCTGACCATGTGGGGAACACATCCCTCAACCATGTTAGAAGGGATCTGCACTTACATCTGACCATGTGGGGAACACACCCTACAACCATGTTAGAAGGGTTGTACACTTACATCTAACCATGTGGGGAACACATATCGCAACCATGTCAGAAGGGATTTGCACTTACATCTGACCATGTGGGGAACACATCCCACAACCATGTCAGAAGGGATCTACACTTTCATCTAACCATATGGGGAACACATCCCGCAACCATGTCAGAAGGGATTTTCACTTACGTCTGACCATGTGGCGAACACATCTCGAAACCATGTCAGAAGGGCTATGCAATTACATCTGACCATGTGGGGAACACATCCCACACCTATGTCAGAAAGGCTCTGCACTTACATTTGACCATGTGGGGAACACATCTCGTAACAATGTCACAAGGGCTCTGCACTTACATCTAACCATGTGGAGAACACATCCCACAACCATGTCAGAAGGGCTTTGCACTTACATCTAACCATGTGGGGAACACATCCCGCAATCATGTCAAAAGGGCACACCAACTAATCACTTCCCCTTGGAAGGAACCTCGATCTGGAGAACACCAAGCTTCTCCCTGAAGTATTCAAACTTTACTCTGGCTAATTGCTTGGTCAAGACATCAGCTATCTGGTCATCTGTTGCAACATACTGGAGATTCACTGCTCCTCTTTGTACCATATCCCTGATATAGTGATATTTGATCTCTACATGCTTCTATTTGTCATGGAACACCGGGTTCTTTGACAACTTCACACAACTCTGGTTGTCGCAATATATACAAGTAGCATCCAACTGGAGATCAAATAAATTAGATAGTAGCTTCCTCAGCCACACTGCCTCACAACTAGCCGAACAAGCTGTGACATACTTTTCTTCGACTGTACTCAGTGCCACACATGATTTATTCCTGCTAAACCAAGAGATCACACCTGATCCCATACTGAAGCAGCACCCCAAAGTGCTCTTCCTATCAATGGCACCGCCTGCCCAATCTGAATCCATATAACCTTCCAGGTTAATCTTTTGATTCGCCTCATACTTGAGACCATAATCAACTGTACCCTTTAGGTACCTCAGAATATGATTTGCAGCAATTAGGTGAACATGTCTCAGATCCATTAGGAACTAGCTCAATGTGTTCACAACAAAGCAAATATCTGGTCTCATATTCGTCATGTATATTAAAGTCCCAATCATCTGACCATACATCGTAGCATCAAACGACTTTGATGAAGCATCACACAATAGCTTCAGGTTCGATGCCATAGGTGTGGTCATGGCCTTGCAGTACATCATCCTGAAAACTCTTTAGGATCTCTACTACATAATTCCCTTGTCCCAGGAAGATTCCATCAACATTCTCCCACACCTCCATGCCTAGAAAGTAGTGCATCATATCCAAGTCCTTCATCTCAAACTCGACAGCAAGTATCCTTCTTGCAACTTTAATGAGTTCCTCTTTTCTTTCAGGAACAAGTCATCGACATATAACAGGAGCATCACTAGTCTCCCTCCCTCAACCTTGATGTAAAGGTTGGAATCCACTTTACTCTCAGCAAATCCTAGAGCCATCAGTAAGCTGTCCATCCCGTCATATCATGTTGAACCTCAGGATCTTCTACAGTCACTCCCTCTGAAGTGGAGCATCATTCTCCCTCTACATTTCGTACTCTATGCATTGAAATATTATGTACTAGAGTTTTAAGTAGCTTCAATATGATACTAATATTATATGTATCCATTTAGGCTCACTGGATACCAAGATCCTCTATCTTAAACCTTTTCAAAAGTTCTTCTCGCACCCATATGTGAGCTTGTCATCCTCTATAGGATTTCATCTTCAACATTGTAGCAAAGGTTAAGATCTCCATCACTCTAGGTGATATTCAAGATCCTCATGTATGTGTTATCCCATGGGTGTCTTCTGAGCTCATACAAGGCCTTATTTAATTTGCACAAATGAGTTTTCCTGTCATGTGCCTCAACTACCACTGGATGCAAATTTCTCTTCGTAGTCTATGCCTTCTTTCTGTGAGAAGCCTCGTACTATGAATCTTTCCTTGTATCCCATGATGCTGCGATCTACTAAATGTTGAATCTTTTATATCCACTTGGAAGTCACAACAGACTTCCCTTATGGTCTCGGGACCACATCCCAAACATCATTCTTCATGATCGATTGGTACTCCTCTATCATAGTCTCCTTCCTTTTCTTCTTATCTAATTCTTCATAGCTGGAAGGTTCTGCATCAATGATGTTGCTCAATAGGGTCACATAACTACACTATGTCTGAGACCTCTTTCTTTCTTTGAAAGTATCATCATATTATTCTTCATCTTGTATTATTTCTCAACCGTCGTCACTTGTTCTTCGGAACAAGTCTCATCCTTCTTTTCTTGTAGGCGATTGTACACAATTTTTCCTACAAGTCAAATGCACCATTTGTATGGTTAGAAACATTTCATAAAGAATATTCATAATGGAAAATTCTTTATGCATAAAGATATAATCATGCAACTATTTTAGCTAATACAACATTTATCCATCTCTCACGGAAACTTTCTAGATGCCTTCCATCTCTACCATGGCATCATTGAGATTGTGCACTAATCCAATATGTCAGCAAAGAGGTTTCATTCTAAATAAGTAGAAATGGAGGGTTGTATAGCACCATGGGATACTTACCCATCACATACATATTAGTAGCATACTTTCATTAATGCAAACATTCTATCATGCATAGGACATCAACTGAATATAAACAAATGCATAACCAAATAATATAATTGAATACTTATCTTTATTCATTTTGTGGGTAGACTCCTTCTTGAGCCTTCCCCTTCATCATCTTCTTCATTCATGACATCATCATTTCTTATCCAAATGCTAAGATGGATAAGAGGTTCTTCAATAATTGAGTCCTTCACATTCCTCATCGCTTGAGGGATCTTCTTTGAACCGTGAGAGCTAGATATTCAATTGCTCCCTTATTCTTTTCTCTTATTATGAGTTGAGCTTCTTCTTGTGTGTGCTGTTCCCAAAGTTTGTTGAAGGTAATCACTTCCTTCTAGAACACATTCCTCAAATGAATGAATCCCATGATCCTGGGAGGCCATTCAAGGTGGTTATAACAATATATTCTTCTTCTTCGATTGCTTCGTCATACCATCGAATGCTTCCTTTTGGTGTTTTCAAGGATGACACATGAGGGATGAGATGATCTTTAATAGAATCTGCAATGATTTTCCTGGCTCTATCCTTACCCTCATCTCCCTCTGGATCCTAGGCCTTTCTTACTGAAATACCAATCCAAGACAATTTACTCAAGGATAATAGAGTTCTTATACTTCCATACTTGGAAGTTTTCAGCTTCACCAATCTTGTCACCAAGTTGGTGTAATAGGTCATTTTGAAATGAGAACCTCAAATGTAAATAGCAAAAGATTAGATCTTACCGAGTTGAGGTGTTCGTCCTAGTTCTGGATCTGGATAATCTAAGGTTTGTCAGAGAAACCCTAAATTTCAAAAACTTAGAATATTTTAGATTTGATTGGATAGAAATATGCACCTCCTCCAGGAGAACTGAGCAGCATACTCATTTTCCCAAAACTGTGATTAGAACTGCAAAATATCTTATGCCCTAGTTTTCTTCAATTTCTTCTACAAAATTTACTTATATTATTTCTGCAATATATCCGAAAGTATTGCTCCTATGTGTTTGAAATGTTTCATTGAGTTAGCCTCGTCTGTCCTCTTTCCAACACCGTAGTTTTGATCAGAATTGGTTTCACCAATTGGGACTTATGAGAGTTTTCCCAAGGTGACTTATTTTAGGACTGTTCAACATAGCGAACTTGTACAGACTGCCACATGTCACTGTTTCACCTTCGAGGTTTGAAAATTTTACCACAAAAAGTAAATTCCATGCCCTATCTGGAACATCTTATGAAATTTAAGTTGGTCCCTTTGTGTCGTGAGATATAACAATTTTCCCTAGGTGTCCTTTTTAGGGATGAATCTAGGGAGAGGCTAGGACCCTAATTTGGAGGAATCATATCTCCCAGAATATAGCGAATACGAGGCTCAAAATTTCGCAAAGGGTACATCAGTAATTTAGCTTCAGCCTGTAAACATTTTAGCTCCTGATCCTTCTCCAAGCTTGATATATAATGAATGTACCAAAACTAATAGTTTTAGTATTTTAGGGTTTTCAGGTCTGGGGTTAAATTAGGGTTTGACTTTCCCGGAGTTTTACCCAACCAAAAATTTCAATATTGGTCTCTAAATTTTGATTTTGAGTAGGAGAGAAATCCTATGTTGGGATCACTAAAAAATTCCTCTTCTGTGAAAAGCCCTAATTTCCCGTAGGAGTGATAGGTCAAAAAATTGAAAATGCCTGGAATCAAATTCTGCTTCGACAGGAAGATGCACTCTTCAATGGAGAGTTATCCTAACCTCATTTTGCTAATGATATGTGGAAATAGACCCAAATAATAAGCCCCATCTTCTGCAGCTGCAAAATGTCTTCTTCTTAGATTAGGTATGATACCATGTTAGATTTTTATCATTTAAGCTACATGATCTAGGATTTTATCTAAGAGAATAACATGCACAACAATAATCACAAGAGACGAGACACAAAGAGTCTTCCTTGGGGAAACCATAAAGGAGAAAACCCTGCAAATTCCTAAGAGATAGAATGAGCACCAATAGAAAAAGTAAAACCCAAAGACAAAAAGATGATTTCCGACAACTGTTCTCTATCTCACTTGTGTGAGCTCCTCTTCTCTCACTCATGCGCTCCAATTGAGTGAGTGTGTGTTTCAAATCTAGAGATTCACTCTCTATTTATACTAGTTTTACACTTGACAATTACTTATCAGGGTGGACTTTACTAGGAGAGTCTAATAACCTTAGTACCCCTCAACTGTGGGACTATTTCCCTGACTTACAATAGAGGGTTAACCTCTATGAATTTTCATGACTTTATTATATTAATTATTCTCCCAATAGGAAAATCAGGGTACAATGAAATACAATATAAGGTATACAAGTGAATACATTCTGAAGTTACAAATACATCAACAGATTATCCTAACCCTGCTGAACAAAAATGACTATATAATGATGCATCAAATATATTCCAAGAACTAGCATCACATGAAGAAAATGATGACTCTCAACAGAAGATTACTAATGAACTAATTAAACTAATAAATAATGACGAGTCTGTTGCAAAGCTAATAGATTTAATGTACAATCTTAAAAATAATTATGGAGAAGATAAACATGATAAAATTATATGTATCCTTAATAAAAAATATAAACACGATGCCGAACCATTAGTTGATATTGAAATTGAATGCTGCCACTTCCGACAAGTCATTCTTGACTTCAGATTGCAGGTAAACATAATGACAAAAGACTCATGGGAACAACTTGGTAAACCTCGACCAAATGAATATGACATATATTTAAAATTAGCATATCAAGGATTAATTGAACCCATTGGTGTCTTTAAAAATGTCGACATGACTATTAAAGGTATCTCAACTAAATTCGACTTCGAAATAATCAACCCCAAGGAATGATCCAGTTCCTTCCCAGCTCTAGTAGGTTGACCATGGGGAGGAAAAATGAAGGCATCTATTTCATTAGATAAAGAAAGAATCAAACTTAAGGGTAATGGAAAAAAATCATTGATCCAATTTGTTCATCCCAGGGAGAACCTTGGACAAAACCCATAGACGAATATGTCGATGTTCAACACTTATACCAAATATAGAGTAATGAAGATTACACCAAACCTAACACATATGGAGAACTCCACCTGGTGAATCCTGTTTCGATTGGTTATAACTCAGATGCAAAATTATATGATTGGGAAGTAGAAAATTGCAAATTACAAGCAAGGGAATGTTGGACTATCCAAGCCATTCCTAAAAAGAAAACACGACAATGTTTTTCTATCACTACAATCCCTAAAATATTTGAACAGAAATTTAGAGAGTATCCATCTCTGACACCACTAAAGACTGAAGCATCAAGTCGAACACCAATTAGATACAAAGAAAGTGAATAATAAACACTTCATGTTGAACAAGTTTGTAAAACTATAGGTGAACAAGGTCGACTCCAAATTCTAGTCGAGACGTTTACAATGAAAGCTGCTCGATGGTGGGATACCCACCAGTAGAGACTACAAACATGGACAAAAACTTCAACTTACTTTATCAAAATATTTGGAGGGAAGAAGCTAATAACACAATCAAATACACTAGTCTTCACACAAAGGTAGGACCTCAATAAACACATTTCTACATGTGAAAAAGAATGGAGAATACTAGGTTATAAGGATGAGTGAGTATGGGCTCACTTATTCCAAAACACATTAAATGATTTACCAAATAAATGGTATAAAATGGAAGAAGAAAGAGGAGAAACGTTCACATGGAATGAACTAAAATAAAATTTCCTAAAAGACTTCAATTTTTCTCCTTCGGATGAACTATTGGTCGAAGCATCTAAACAAATAAAAAACTTCTTACAACTGACTAAAAATACATCAACAAAAACTTGACATAACCGACTGAATGCTACATGTCATATTATTCGATCAACCAAAATACAACATTTGACAAGATTTCAACTAGAGAGGGAAACCACAATAGGGAAAAGTTTCCAATGGAGAACCATCATCTTGAAACGTCAAAACCAGTTAAGACAATATTCAAAATTGAGACAATGGAAAAAGACGATCTTGAATGATTGAAAATGGAATATTTTCCACAATCCTTTTCTCAGTTCAAAGAACATAGTCGACAACTTAATGAAAGTAAAGCATTGGAGTGGATGGATGCAAAAGTTAAGATAAATGAATTCGAGATATCTAATGATGACAAGACTAAAATTGCAAAGATTGGTGACTACTGGAACGAAGAACAAACAACATAAATCGTCAACTTATTAAAATATTTTTAGGATGTTTTTTCTCGGGACTATAAGTATGTCAAAGGAATAGTTCAAGAAATGGGAGGAACGAAAATCGACATCAAACCCGAGGAAAAAATGGTAAATAAAAGACCAAATAAACTTGCACATAAATATAAGAAAATAGTAAAGAAATAAATTGATAACATGTTGGTTGCCGGAATCATCTACCCTATCGATTAGTTGGAATGGGAAAGTCCAATGGTAATTTAACCAAAGAAACACGACTCGCCGCAACTATGAATTTGCATCGAATTTCGAGAACTTAACAAAGTAACCATCACAGACCCATTTCTGACTCCTTTTGCAGATAAAATTCTTAACGAAGTTGCGGGCCATGAGTGTTATTCGTTTATAGATGGATTCTTCAGATATAATCAAGTACATTTGCGTCAAATTTTGAGAAATTAACAAAGTAACCCTCACAGACCCATTTTCGACTCCTTTCGCAGATCAAATTCTTAACGAAGTTGCAGGCCATGTGTGCTATTCATTTAAAGACGGATTCTCCAGATATAATCAAGTACCTATCGCTAAAGAATACCAAAAGAAAAAAAAATT
Source organism: Pseudotsuga menziesii (assembly GCA_001517045.1). Taxonomy (NCBI): domain Eukaryota; kingdom Viridiplantae; phylum Streptophyta; class Pinopsida; order Pinales; family Pinaceae; genus Pseudotsuga; species Pseudotsuga menziesii. Next base: position 30,852 of record LPNX011142022.1, on the reverse strand, counting down.
TATATGTGAATCCAGATCATTCGCATGCAAAGTCATGCCATTTGGATTGAAAAATGCACCAGTTGTTTTCTCTAGAATAGTCATTAAAGCATTCTAAGAATATATATATATATATATATATATATATATATATATATATAAATGGCTGTATATTTTGAGATTGGACAGTCTATTCTATGCTAAAAAACCACTGTAAATGGCTAAGAGTTATGCTTGACAGATGTGACAGATCCAACTATCCATTAGTATCAAAAAGTGTATCCTTGCAACTCGAATAGGAATTCTACTGGGACATGTCGTATGTAAGGAAGGAATTAAAGTCAACTTCATGAAAATTAAAATTATTCTCAATTTAAAACCACCGGTGAATCCTAAGCAAGTGGGAGTCTTACTTGGACATACATAGTATTATATAAAGTTAATTCAACATTATTTTAAATGACATATCAACTTGAAGAACTACTAAAAGAAAATCAAGAATACGAATGGATCGATGAATGTGCCAAATCATTCGACATTTTAAAGAAAAAATTAGTTGAAGCACCCATATTATGATTTCCAAACTGGTCTATAAAGTTTCATGTACATATCGATGCATCCAACATATAAATTGAAGCAATATTAACACAACCTGATGATGATGGAATGGACCATCCAAACTCATACAATAGTAGAAAATTAAATAAAGTTGAACATAATTATTCGACAATAGAAAGAGAAGCACTTGTAATTATATTTGCACTTCAAAAATACTGGCATTACTAACTCGCTAATCCATTTGTGTTTTATATTGACCATTAGACATTAAAATGTTTAGCCAATAAACCGTTTCACCATGGAAGAATTTATTGATGGTTATTATTATTTCAATAATTTGAGTTTGAAGTTATAGTTCGACCGGGAAAAGAAAATGTTGGACCCAAACACCTGTCGATGATTGGCATAGGAGAAGAGTTGACTGGAATTGAAGACGATTTACAATATGCACACCTATTTCGAATTGAAGTTGTATCTTTCGATTTTGCAGAAATTTCTCAATTTCTAGAGGAAGGACGAGCATGAGAAGGGATTGACGATAAAAAGAAAAATATCCTAGCGATGAAAGCTACACCCTACACTATAGTAAACATATTCCTCTATAAACTAGGTTTAGACGATGTAGTGTTCTCGACCATGGAAGAGAAAATATAATCCATGAAGCGCACTATGGTCCAACTAGAGAACATTTTCAGGAAGACACGACAACCAGGAAAATACAATAGTTGGGATTATGGTGGCTGAAAATACACTGGGACTGTTAAGAATTTCTGAACAAATGTGACCGATGCCAACGAATAGGCCAGCATCTACTAAGCACTGGAATGCCTTTAATATCGATAAACCCAAGCTTAACATTTGAAATTTGGGGAATCCTCTTCATAGGACCATTTCCAATACCATCTAAACAAACATGAGAACGATATATTATCACGACTGTCGAGTATGTCACTAAGTCGGAAGAAGCCGAACCAGTCGAAACTTGCTCAAGTGAGATAGCCGCAAAATTCATATAGGAGAATATCGTCACTAGATTTGGATGTCCATTGACCTTTATTAATGATCAAGGGTCACATTTTGTAAACAAAACAATCATAGCTTTGAAAAAAAAATTCATGATTGAACATCAGAAGAGTACAACATATCACCCCCAATATAATAGTGCAATTGAAGCCTTTAACAAAACATTTACCAGAGGATTAACAAAAATATGTAAAATTGACAAAGATGATTGTGATGATAAAATACCCGTTGTCTTATGGGCATACAGAACAATGTACAAACAATCGATAGGTCAAACACCGTTATGAATTATCTATGGAGAGGAAGTAGTAGTACCTTTACACTTTCAACAACAAACTCTTCTAATCGCCTACATATTACACATCGATGTCGAGAATGCCAGGAAATAAATATTAACACAATTATCTAAACTAGAAGAACACCGATTAATTGCAATACAACACCAGTAAATCCAAAAGAAACAACAAAAAGCTTGGTACGATCGAAATATCAAAAGTAAAAACTTGTCGGTTGGAGACCTTGCGTTACTATACAATAGTCGAGTAAAAGGAAAACCAAAAAAACTACATACCAAATGGATGAGTCCATACATTGTCGAAGAAATCAATGCTAATGGATCAATTTGACTAAAAACACTTCAAGGGAGTGTATTTCAGAAGTTAGTTAATGGTGTTCGACTAAAGCGGTATAAAGCCTTAAAAAAATGGTTGAATAACTATAAACAAATTGAAAATAAAAAAATAAAAACCTAAAACAAACACAAAGAAATACAATACTATGAAAAACTAGTATGACAAAACCTTGGATCAATTATGAGGAAGGAAGCAACAAAATACCGTTCGGAAGATATAATCATCAACATAAAAGGAATGTGGAATTCTGACCACTTTGATGTCACCGCCACCATCACGATCCTGAAATCCACCGACATAAAGAATGTCCAATGGTCCAATCAAACCATGATGAACATCGAAAATTGGAGAAAATTAATATATCCCCGAGAGAATAACCGACAAATCATCCTTTATAGTCAAATCCACCATTAATATTGCCATTAATACCACCAACCACTACACAACCTCCCACTCCAAATAATTCTGCTATAAATACCACACTAGAAGAAACTTAGACTTCATTCTGTGCAGAGCTTGAACACCATAGAAACCAAACACCAGAGCACATTCTAAACTGTGTTGATTTAGAGCATTCGACTGACATAATGGCCGCAAAAAAGTTGACCACAAATACTAGATCCGTTACAATGAAGCTTAAATAGTTGGGGGACGCAAGTACTCCACTGGAGACCTGACTACATAATATTTGCAATGCCAAAGTTTATGAACCACATTGTAAGAGGATCTGGAAGGAAATTAAGGAATGGGGAATCGAAAAAGACAACAAATGGAGAGAGGAAGCTCAAATATTGAGTGATAGCACAATCCTCAGCTACATGAATGCACCGCTTATGGATAGTTTCATTGGAACAAATGAACTAATTATACAATTTATTATAAGCGGGTACCATAATGGAAAATTCTATTTCGACACACCTATAGAAATCACTAGCGATCTAATCTATAGGATTATTGGATTATAAAACAAGGGAGAGTCAGTTCCTGTAAGATTAAACCCAGGCTTCGTTGAAGAACTAACAGGTACAAAAGTAGGGAAAAACTCAAAAGGACTGATAATAAGTCAAATCATTTATGGCACACCAAAGATAACTGCCAAAATTATCTCCATGGATTTAACTAGCACATGAAGAGGTTCCGACTTAAATCTTGACATGCTTGAAGCGGTTGAAAATGTGTCAAAAAAGGGAAACTTTATCATTGGGCTGGACATTTACTCGAGATAATCAAGCACATCTGCTTCAAATTCTAAGAGGATGGAGCTTAGATCAGGTACCCCTCGTTGATAATTTGGATAGCCATGTAACATCTTCGACCTGTCGGAGATAATGATTTTACTACACCAAATCGGTCATCCATGTGGAACTTCAAGTAATTTACACCAAATGGTTGTCGACTAGGAGCACAAACAACGAAAATCTTGCTTGGCACATGCTTTCAAGCACTAAAACTCAAAACTGCATGCTGGAAAGTACCTTAGAATGTTCGATGGAGTTTACCACCGATAACACATATCCATCTTGAGTTGGACCACACGTTAGTCTGGTATCTTTAGGGTGTCGAAGGAACCGCCAAGGAAATCTACTTTTACCCATCGTTTGTGGAAATATTCAATGAACTCATTTAGCAATCCAATACCAAATCAGATGTTCCAGCCATAGCACAAAGAACTGATCATCCAATGGTTTAAACCTTAGCCAATGATGAAAAATAAGAGGACTATGAAGTTCAACTACATATAAACACCTTCAGTTTCGATCACAATAGTATTGGTGACATTGAACCATTGGGGTTCGCATTAACAACTTCACAACAACCACAGGAGGAAGTAGATTTGATTGATGAAAGTACCCAATATGATACTCATCTTACAGAGTATGCACTAACTAAAGAAAATATCTATCGAATAGCCGACGAGTTATTTAAATCTCGACAAGAAAGGAAGAGCACAGTAAAAGGGAAGAGGAAACACAAACTCATCCTTAAAGAACTAACTGAAGATGATGATGTTGAATTATATGATAGTGGGTCCCTGATATTGGAAGAGGATGCTAAGAACAAAGTCCCAGTTGATGAATAATTTCACAATTTTATCACAGAGGAGGAACATCGAACAGAAAAGCCTGACACAACCCAAAAGAAAGTAAAGTCCCTTACACCACCATCTGTCAATCTCACCCACACCCTGCCACCTCCATCTCTGAGCCCGGTTATCGAAGAAGTCATACTGACTTTGAGAACCACTTCAACACTTTCCCATACAAATCCATACCTGTAGACATTATCCACACCACTCTAAGCCTGACTTCAAACCGACAATGAACTCCAAGATTTTATAAACCAATTACCCTGTATTCTTCCTAATTTGAAATAGATGTTACTCAAAACGTCGGTTCTAATTGTGGAAGCTCTGCAACCGAGTTTAGCCACTGTCGACAATACTAAACCCCCACATTGGCCCACTCTGAAAACACAAGTCGTTGGGTATATTGAAACCATCATTCATAAAAATCAACGACATTGTAGTAGAGAACACTTCCTCATTCATCCCGCGACCTATCACACTACCAAATATACCACAAAACATCCCCCCATTGAACAACCTGACACAAATTCTGAAAGTATTGAGTATGTTAAGACCATAATTCCATCGTCTTTTGACCAACCACTGTTACAAGAAGAAGTAACTCTACTTTTTGACTTACATTCCTTACCTATCTCACCTCTACCACAAATTACCAATATCATCAAGTCTCCTAACACTATACACCCCACTCATCCTAGCCATGTTATCAACCTAGATACCACACAAATACTGAAAGTTGCAATAGAAGGCACGATAGAACAAGTCCAAGAAACAGACAGACAGAACAGAGGAGAAGAAAGAAGAAAAGGAAAACAAAAGAAAGAAAAGAAGAAAAAAGAAAAGGAACAACAAATACAACTACAACAGTCTCAGCAGTAGGTACCTTCATTAATTCATTTAGCTCAACTCGGTTCCACAATGTTAATTAATCCATAGAAGGAAGAGCAAGAAGAACTAGACCTATTTGTAGATGCTATTAATAAGGAATCTAGACACAGGAGAGAGAAAACCAAAGAACAACTCAAGAAAATGAATACAGGACATGCATAATTTTTTACCAAGTGTGAGAAATTTAGCACGACAGTTTATTACAATTCCAGCAGAGGTCGACTATGACAATCCCCTCAACAAGGCATATCATCTTTTTGAAAGTGTTGTGTCGAATTTGCAAGAACAACTAAAGGAAATACGACAAGAACAGGCTGAGGAAACTATTGTTTTACTAAGAAATCAGTTTACAACATTTACTAAAGCTTAAAAAATGTTGAGTCAGTACATTGCAGAGTCCACTATCACGACCGAGGTATTGCGAAATTGGTCTACTTATTATGGCCAAGTTTTTGAAAAAATGCAGAAGACTCGTGAACTCATTAGTTCACTCCAGAACCGTCAACCAAACACCAACAAAAAAATGGTGTAGAAACTTGATGATCATCTTGTTTTGGAAGTAAGTAAATTAGAAAGACAGGAGCATCAATGGATGAATCAGTCCAGAACTAGGCTCACCAGTCTCGACAAAATTAGGCCTTAGTTGCAATGACTACATTCTACTGCCAAAGAAAAGACACAACTTTTAGGGAACAACATGATCAAGATATTCATTTTAGATATTCATCAAAAGATGGAGACCTTGTCGAGCATCACCACCCTGACTATTAACATTCAAAAATCACTTCACACTTAGTAGGACTTCTAGCATCAACTGTCAGTCATTGTAGAAGCTATTACAGAAGTGTGTATTCAGCAACAACCATCCATCATGAAGCGCAGTCCATAAATGAAGATTAATACAGAAGCATAGCTACTCAAAAACAAAAGATTGTCATCTCCTCATTTCTTCAAGATAAAGAAATATTTTTTGTTGGGGGAGATGTCGGAGGAGCCTAGTCAGCCAAGCAGACTAGATATTCCAGTCGACTAATTGTAGAATAGGTCGATCTCAAAGGTCATGCTGGTTATTTGAATCAACAAGTAGCTATGTAACTGATTGTAAATAATATATATAGGCTATAGAGTCAGATAGAACCCGAGTTCGGTTTTATGTATGAACCCACATGTGTTATTGATTAATATAAGTTGTTATTCTATCTACCATTCCTTGTCTCTTGTTTGTATCATTGTTGTATGAATCTATATGTGTATCATTGGTAACCTTTCAATCTGATTGATTACAACACTTCCCTATAAGAAGAATGCACCTAGTAACAATCCAAAAGAGAGAAACCTTAACTCCTTTTTTCATCGACAAAGATATGACTTAGAATGTTACAAATGAAATAATCATGGACATGTAGCTAGAGAATGTAAACTGATGACTCCTACAGAGAAAGGTATTGCAACTAAGTTTCAAGACAAGAAACAGAGAAAGGACTGGAAGAAAAAGGAAGCAATGGAGAAGAAGGATGATTCTATGATAGATTTATGTGCAACATAAAAGCAAAATCTATGGCATATTGATAGTGGATGTTCAAAACACATGATAGGATACCCAAACAAGTTTATAATCCTAAGAAGATATCAAACAGTAAAAGTTACCTTTGGAGATAATATATCCTCCAAGATAATTGGAAAAGGTACAGTTGCTATCAGAGATAACAAAATCAAAGTTGAAAATGTGTTGCTAGTAGAAAATCTAAATCCTAATATCCCTAGTGTGAGTCAAACATGTGATCAAGGAAACATTTGCATATTTGATTATGAGAAATGTGAAATCATAAAAAAGGATAGGAAAACTTGTTGGTATTGTTGTAAGGAGTTCAAGCAATGTATATATCCTAGAAAATGAAGAGAAATGCTACATGAGTATGACCGATGAATGTTGGTTTTGGCACAAAAGGATGGGGCAATTGAACTTTGAAAATATTATGAAAGTAAGTAAGAAGGAAGTTGTAGGAGACTTTCCAAATATTGTAAAGCCTCTAAAATCAGTTTGTAAACACTATCAACATGGGAAGAAAATTAAAGCCATATTGAAGGTCAAGGGACATACAACCTCTCAGGCATTGGAAATAGTTCACACAGATATTTGTGGACCAACAAGAACTAAAAGTTTGCAAGGAGAGTATTATTTCATGATTCTCATTGATGATTATACAAGGATGAATTTGGTGACATTTTAGAAAGAAAAATCATAAGCGTTTGAAAAGTTTGAAATTTTCAAGGAAATGGTTGAGAATGAGACAAATCATAAAATCAAATGTCTAAGGTCAGATAATGGAGGAGAGTTTACCTCAAACAAATTCAATGAATTTTGTGAGATGCATGGAGTTAAAATACAATTTTCAGCTCCAAAGAATCAAGCAGTCCAAGAAGCAGCCAAAACTATGCTCAGTGAAGAAAAAATGTTAGATGTGTATTATAGAGAAGAAATATACACAAATGTCTATATACTTAATAGAGGACAACATAGAGTAAATAATGACAAGAATCCTTATGAACTATGGTATGGGATACCTGCCTCAGTCAAATATTTTAGAGTGTATGGTAGCAAGTGCTACATAAAAGAGGAATGCAGATGACCTTGGTAAGTTTGACTCTAGAACCAATGAAAGAATATTTTTAGGATATTCATCCACCAAGAAAGCATATAGATGTTACAATCAAAGGATAACAAAACAATAAAAAGTGTATATGTAATAGTAGATGACATGAAACCAGGAAGAGTAAGAAGCCAAGATGATGATGAAAGAACAAATGGTGAAGAAGAAAAGGAAGTCTCACAAAAGAATGAAAATGTTCATGATGAAGAAGAAGAATAAAAGGAAGAGAAAAGAGAAGAAAGTGAAGATGAGGAATCTCCAAGACTTGATACAAGAGCTCCATTTAGAAGGATACAAAAGAATCATCCTGAAACACAAACCATAGGTGACAAAGATGATGGAGTTCGTACAATAAGGAAACTAATGTTTAATGAACAATCCTTACTATCAGTGGTGGAACCTTATAAGAACCTCACAGAAGCCAGCAAAGATGATAATTGGATCAAGGCCATGAATGAAGAATTGGATCCAATTGAGAAGAACAAAACTTGTGAAATTGTCCCAAGGCCTGAAGGCAAGAATGTTATTGGGACGAAATGGATCTTCAATAAAAACTTAAATGAAGATGGTGAATTAATAAGAAGCGAGGCCATACTGTTTTAAAGGGATATGCTCAAGTGGAAGGTATTGAATTTGAAGAATAATTTTCCCCTATAGAAATACTTGAAGCAATCTGGATGTTCTTGGATTTTGCATGCTACAAAAAATTCAAAGTATATCAAATGGATGTTAAATCTGCATTTCTGAATGGAAATCTTGAAGAAGAAGTCTATGTTGAACAACTTGAAGGTTTTCTCTTAGCAGAAAGTAGAGATTATGTTTGCAAACTGAAAAATGAATTCTATGGCCTCAAACAAGCTCCAAGGGCATGGTTCTCAAGACTTGACAACTACTTGAAGCATCAAGGATATAGAAGAGTGGAAACTGACAGTAATCTCTACATAAATTTTGAAAATAAGAATATGATCATTGTTGTTGTCTATGTAGATGATATCATATTTGGAAGTGATATACAAGTCATGAGTGTAAACGTTTCCTTAGTTATGAAGAAATAAGTTGAAATTTCTTTATTGGGTGAATTAACATTCTTATTGGGATTACAAGTTTCTCAATCAGATAAAGGGATATTCATTTCTCAAACCAAGTACATTAAAGACAGGATTAATAAGTTTAAGATGGGAGACTCTTATCCTGTTAGTAATCCTATGGTCACTAGTTGTAATTTAAGCAAGGATAATGAGTCTTTGGAAGTATATCATACCATGTATAGATCTATGATAGGAAGGCTGCTATATGTGACAACTACAAGACCATATGTGATTGAAGCTGTAGGATTGGTTGCTATACTCCAATAAGCTCCCAAAGAAAAAAATGTGATAGCAGTGAAAATAATTCTCATATATTTGAAAGGTAGTATAGAGTATGGTTTATGGTACCCAAGAGGTCAAGACTTCACTTTAAAAGAATTCACTGATGCAGAGTAGGAAGGAAGTGTTGATGATAGAAAGAGTATCAGTGGAGCAAAATTCTACTTGGGAGACTGTTTTGTATCATGGCTAAGAAAGAAATAATCCTCCATTGCACTATCTACAACAAAATATGAATACATTGTTTTTGCATCATGTTGCACTCAAGTCATTTAGATGAAACACACATTGGAATATTTACTTGTAAAGTATGAGTGTCCAATAGTGATAAATTGTGACAATACTAGTTCCATAAACATATCAAAAAACCATGTTATGCACTCCAAGACAAAGCACATCCGTATAAAATATCACCTTTTGAGGGATCAAGTATCATAGAAGGTGGTGAAACTAGAATATGTTGATACATGGGAACAAATAGTTGATATCTTTACTAATCCACTACACAAAGAATCATTTGAGCATATTAGACAAAAGTTGGGAGTAATCTCCCTACAATAGATATAGAAAAAAGAAGACATTATGTCAAGGTGAGACATGTTGACAGGGGGAGATGTCAAAAGGAGGCCTTTGTCAATAATGTCAAATGGGGAGAAAATTGAAGAGTTGTTTCCATCAATTCCAAAGAAGAGAATGTTTATTATGGTTGGCATTGATGTCAAAGGAGTTCGTTAATGACAAAGGAAATGGCATGAGATGTATGATGATGTGACATGTGTGATGAGGCTTGACATGTGCGCTGAGGTTGCAAAGTCATATGATGATGTTCTAGTGCTCTCATGAATTCATTTTTACAATTTGAAACCATTATGTAAAAGTATGGAAACTTGCTGAAACTCTTGTTGAAACTTTGAAAATTGACTATGTATAGGAAAATCAGAGTTCATTAATGACAAAGGAATAACAAAGGAAGTGATGAAATGGCATGTGGAATGTGTGATGAGGTTTCAAAGTCATAGGATGGTGTTCTAGTCATATCATGAAGTCATTGTTACAATTTGACATCATTCTGTAAAAGTATTCCAACCTACTGGAACTGTTGCTGAAACTTTGGAAATTTGACCAAGTATAAATTCTTCTTAATTTGCCTAAGGGGGCTCTGTAAAATACACAAAATCTTCTGTATTTGATGAATTAAAGGATTCCGAGGATATAGACATCTCTATTGTTGTCTTTTGCATCTAGCCATATGATTGTTTTTTCAAGAAAATATATGAAGGTGAAGTTATTAGTCTACCAAAAGTGCTTTTTGGCATGATTTGCATTGTTTCAGTTCTGGTAAATCTTCCTAAGTGGCCTCAGTAAAATGGCCACCATATTTTTTAGGATACTTATAAAAATTATATGATACCATCATGTTTTATATGGCTGATGTGTGCATCTTAACATGGTCTGAGTTCCCCTAAAATGTGCTTGAAGAAAAAGGTACAGGTCTGCCAAAATGAGGTTTCAAACTACTATGGGAAATTTGCTGAAAATTGACCAAGTATTGAAAAATTGATCTAAGTTTCCTTTGTAAAATTCCCCCCATATTTTGTAGGAAACTGATAAAACTAATATGAGACCATTAGGGTGTAGCTTGTTGATGTGTGCATTTGGACATGGTATTATTTCTCTTAAAAGGTGCTTGAAGACAAAGTTATATGTATGCAAAATTAGGGTTTCAGTCTATTTTGTACCAGTTCATGAAAAGACACATTTCCATATTGAAGAGATGCATTGGTGAAAATGTCTTAATGAAGGGACACGATGATGCAAAGACACAATGGTTCAAAGAAATTATGAAAGAAGTATTTAAACAAAAGTTCGAAGTGGAAGAAAGATGTCTCATCAATCCAGATCAATGTAACAACAAAAGAAGACAGAGACCAATGAAGTGAAGAATAATCAGTAACATAATTGAAGAAAAAGATCAAATTACGAAGGTAGGGTGGTGCTAGGGAAGGATGCAAGCCTGCAGGAAAGTTTTAGCCTCCTTACATCAGTGGCTGGAGTACATGTGTGTTGTAGCATCCTTATCTGTTGGTGCAGGTAGAAAAATCTAGGGTGTTGGTGCATCCTTGTCTGTTGGAGCAGGCATAAAACATGGTGTTGGTGCATCGTTTATGAGTAGCAATTTTTTTTTGTTATTGTAAAAATCATCTTATTAATGAGTTTGATTTTGTGGTTTTCTCTTTGAGGTTTCCACGATAAAAGTATGTGTCCTAAATTGTTTGGTTCATTGTTTATCTTATACTAATTGTTTTAATAAAGTGAAAAAAAGGCAATATTGATATACCCCCCCACACCCTCTCGGTATTGTTGAATAAACCAACATAAGGAACCTCAAATTTCAACACTTGGAAGGACACGATCCTGGACATCTTATAATGCATGAATTAGATGGCTACATATCTGATGTAGTTCCATGAATGCCAGCACTAACATCATATTACTTTGCAATGAAATTCTTTTCTGAAGACAAGACTCAACACAAAGGCCAAACAAGGAGTATCTACTACAGGACAATAACATTTTGGTTGAAACAACAATGACAAATCTATGTGTTACTAACTCTTTAAATGCAACCTAACCAAGGTTACTTCATATCACTGTATCATCAACTATTTCCTAGAATAGAATTCAGTGCATACTATTCAAACACTCTTACTTGCTCTTTACGACCTTCCGACTTAGGACCACTCATTAATGACTAACTCAAATACATAGAGGATTAACCACAATCTCCAAGTGTGTTGTCACTTTGCTCCATGCATGATGCTACTCTAACATAGGTGTTTCTATAATCCACACAAACATGTGATTACTTCAATACACAAATAATATAGATATCTGACAATAATCACACACATGGTGTTACTGCTATCACCACGTTCAGATTATTATCAAGGAAATTATAAGACCCTATCGCAACCCACAATTGATCTACCACAACATTTCAATTATCACAATGAGGACACTACCCTCTTCAACAATATTTAGTACCCATTCACACATTCAGGTACATGTCTCAATTATGTAAGGAATCACACAATATCCAACAGTTATATTATTATTGAATATGAATAAATTACATAACAAACAAATGTTGGAATTACCATACATTTATTGCTTTCACGCTTTGTCATTCTTTAGCACCAGGCCGCAAGCCATGGCAACTCGAACACACAATTCCTCCATTCCCAAGATTCTTGTTCTTCTAGTGTGCTCACCTTTTCTTTCGATGAAGCTCTCTTTATTTTTTTGTGACTGTTCAATATCTATGTCTTTCATCTTCCAGCTTTCACCTCTTCCTTGCATTCTCCTCAATGTTTCTTCCACCAGCGATCCAAATTCCCCAATGTTAAAAATCTATGTGATTATTGTTTCTACTACTACATATTCCATGTTTTTCGTCCTTGCACATGTTCTCCATCAATCATTGTTTTACCTGTTCAAGTGTTTCATTATTCCCAACCGTTAAGTATTAACCTAATATTATATATCATGTAGGCACACCTAGTCCATGTTTCCCTAATATTTTTTTCTTCATATATGCACCTAATTTCTAATATATCGAAACATGTACAACATCACTGCCACGTTTTCCTAATTATCCATCTAGGGTTCTGTAATTTAAAGTTCCTGCACTAGTCACAATCCTCTAGCTTCACTGCACACTGTAAACACCAGTCACAGATGCAAGGAATAATCATACGAGTAGCAGCAAGAGATGTTTCAAATCCTTTTCCACTTTCAATTCATAAGACACACCAACAAAGGGTTATTATTACATGAGTAGCATCAAGAGATGTTGCAACTACACAAGTCACACCAATAAGGAATTATGAGTAGCAACAAGGAATTACGAGTAGTAGCAAGAGATGTTCCAACGCCTTTGGCACTTCTAATCCATAAGTTTCAACAACAAAGAATAATGAGTAGCAGCAAGAGATTCTACAACTCCTTTATCATGTCCAAATCACAAGTCATGACAACAAAGCATAATTACACGAGTAGCAACAAGAGATGTTGCAACTCATCCAATACACAAGTCACAACAACAAATGATTATGAGTAGCAACAAGAGATGATGCAACTCCTCCAATCCACAAGTTACAACAGTAAAGGATTACAAGTAGCATCAAGAGATGATGTAATTCCTCCAATACACAATCCACAACAACTAAGGATTACATGTATCTTCAAGATATTTATGCAACTCCTTTCCCAACTCTATAATAGGCATTCATAGGAACTATAGCTCCATTTCTGTAACAACTACAACTATGCACCAAGGTAATTAATGAACTGCAAGTCCTGCTGCAACTCCCAATGAACATCTGTAAATTGACGCAGATGGTACTACATCAGTATCCAACATTGTGGAAGAGCCTACATCAAATGCATAGCACATTGCTTTCAAGAATAACAAGCTAAATGTAAGCAGATCATCTATGATTTGGTGAAAGACAACTTGATGTTGATGATTATTCCATTGAATACTGCGAATGAATGCTTTTATACTTTGACAAATATCTATGAGAAGAGAGCTCCAAGTCATAAGAGGGAATTGAAGAGCAATCTTTAGAATTTAAAGATGGAGAAGGATGAGACATTGGCCTCCTTATTCACAAATATCTCTGATGTAAGATATCAACTCACAAGCATTGGAGTAGTGGTGGATAAGGATGATCTCATTTAGACTGTTGTCGATGGTCTTCCACCTTCATGGGAGACATTCCTAGCTATCATAAATGGTCGATATGAAAAACCTAACTTTGAGAGATAGTGGCATGATTTCCTCCAAGAGGAAGGGTGAATCCAAAGAAAGTCTACTTATTCCAAAGAAGAAGACCTTGCTCTTGCAGAAAGTATGAAGAGAGGAAAGAAATATTTCTCTTGGAAGAGGTTTCATCATCAAAAGGAGAAGCAACACAACGAGAAATTCGATAAGTCAAAGATCAAGTGCTACAATTGCGATAAGAAGGGCCTCTATCCAAGAGAAAGTTGAGAAAATCCAAGAGGAAAGTTCAAAGGTATATTTCATGCTTGTGACTGCTACAAAAGATGAACCTCCAGGAAATAAATCTTCCAATGACCGGGAGACAAGAAATGCAGAAGATGATGACCATTGAAAGGATTTTTTCCTTTAGTACACCAATGATTTATAGATGAGGAAATCATCAATATCTAGGTTGCAGTGAGCTTCTATCAAAAGAGAAAAGAAAAAAAATAGAAAATAATAATACAAAAAGGAATTCAGTAATTTTTGCAAGGATGTAAAGATCAAGAGGGAGCCCACAAAAAACAATAAAAGATAAGTACCTATATTTTGATTGCTCTTATAAATCAGATCTGAATGTTTTTTTTATTACAACTATATGCATATTTGTATTCCTAGAATTAGGAAGTATGTTACAGTGTAACATGATGTTCATTTGTTATCGTTTTCTTTTATTGGAGAATAGTAAAGCTCATGTAGTACATGATATGATTAGGTAGCATATAATGTTGCATAACATTCCATGAGATATGGATGGAGGTTGTTTTGAAACATTGGTTAAAATATTTTCATGGTTGTGTGAACTATTTCCATTCCATTGAAATATTCATATGGTTGAATTTCATGATCAAGCATTGTTGCTAACCATTTGATTGAATTTGGTTTGTAGGTAAATGATATGACCAAGAAAGAAGAATAAAAAATAGGAATCAATTATGGTTACAAATCCCGTATTTGAAGAAAAGCATAAGCCACAAGATTCTAGGATAATATTATAATAGAGGCCCTCATACTATTCTAAAGACTCCATAAAAGGTTTTTCACTAGTGAATAACATCTAACTATTTTCGGTTGTCCTTCATGTAATGAAAAATAAGAGGATAATGATGGAGGATATAGATTCCGATTCTCCCCATTCATATGTTGAGAGGGAGAATCTAGAAGAGTCCTCAGATTCGCTAGCTCCTAAAGAACTGATATAACTAGTTGAAAAATAACTTGATGAACTTCTTGCTAAGAGAAGATATGCATAGTGCCGATACATTCTACAAGATGCAGAAAGGCATGGAGAATCATTAGGCACATTTAGAGAGAAAAGGAGACCTGAAAGATACTCGGGGTATGTTGCATTGATGATTCACAACCTTACACCTATGAAGAAGCTGCTAAGAAACAATTATGTAAAATTCCATAATAATCTATTATGAAGGATGATGTTTGGGAAGTTGTTCCTAAGCATGAGAGGTTTGTAGTGCATGGGGAGGAGTCTCATGTATGAAAACTGAAGAAAGCCTTGTATGGGATTAAGCAATCCCAGTGGGCTTGATATTTGTGTTTGACAACTATTTTTAGATACTGAGATTCTCTTAGAACAAAGCTATTCCAAACCTGTACTTCAATATTGTGAAGAACAAACCTCTAATAATGGTTCTCTATGTTAATGATTTTTTCCTTATTGGAGAGGAACAATAGATAGTTCGGTGCAAGAGGGATCTCACTTATGAGTTCGAAGGATTGAGTCTTATGTACTAATTTCTTGGTTGTGAAGTTTGGAAAAGGAAGAATGATATTTTTCCTTTCGCAGGTCAAGTACAAAATGGATAGGTTACAAAGGTTTGGTATGATGGATTGGAAATCCATGTATACTCTGATGGTTTCTAGTTTAGAGAAACTACATGAGTCAGATTCTTGATCGGCTCTAGTGGTTGCTACCAAGAATAAGTAGCTTATTGATTCATTAATGTATTTGATACATAATAGACCTGTTATATGTTGTGTTGTGAGTCAGTTCATGTCTGAGCCTAGTCATAGACATTGGATTATTGCTAAGCATGTGATTAGGTATCTTCAAGGTACATTTTCTTATGAACTCAGATATGCCTCCAGTGGTGAGTTAAAGTTACTTGGTTATTCCAACTCCAATTAGAATGGTAGTATTACGCCTAGTACTACAAAAGTAAAAATGTATTGCAGCTAGTAATACAGAAGCAAAGTGTATTATGGGTAGTACTACTTGTTGATAATTTGTGTGGATTAGGAAGCTACTAGGTGGTTTGTTTTGGGAGAAGCTCCAAACTACAGTCATTCGCTCTGTTAAAGAGAGGTGTATTATGCTATCACAAAACCCTATGAGATGAAGTATCACTATCAAATACATGGTCCAAATAAGTGCCTTAGTACATTGGTACTGATGAGAAGATAATAGATGGGTTATCTAAGCGTCTGTCCATGACGAAGTATAGGTGCTTCCGAGACAAAATGATATGGTAGAGAATTCCTCCCTCATTGATAGGGAGTGTTAAAGTTACCACATCACGAGTAATTCTCCAAGCCAATCTTGTGCACTAGAATTGGGACTCATGTGTTGAGATAAGGGTACTCCCAAAAGACCGAACACCTTCAGCAACCGCTTCACACAAATAGATCATAGATCAACACACCGATGTTTGTCACGTGGTTAAAACCCTCGAGAGGAAAATAGTCCACGGCCCCATCCAAATAGCTACTTGGAGCAATTTATTATGCAAAAGAAAGAAAATTACATATGAGCTTCTCATAATCGATCAACTAGCCAAGGACCCTCTATGCTCTTTAAATAGAGATCATAGACTAATCGGGTTTTAAGCCACGGATCAATGGTAGGTATGATCTAAGAAAAGTTGAACCGTCGGATCACTCTATGTATAGAACATATCGTGACCATCGGATTAGAATATTTACAAATGCATACTAATGCATACTAAAGAAACACACTTTTACCTAACGAATATATTCACAAGTTGATCTTAACTAACTCCTAAGTGTCTAAATATCCTAACATCCCCCCTTAAGAACAACTTGGGATAGGATTGAAGGATTTACAAAAGTGACACTATTAGGAGAAGGAAGGAGGAATTAGAGCCTATCCCCCCTCAAGGACACATTCCTGAACTCCTAACATAGACCGAAGTTTAGAAAACTTCGCTTCTGTAAGAGACTTGGTGAAGATGTCTACAACTTGATCATCTGTAGGGCAATAGAGCACTTCAATAACATGATCATGAACAAGATTTCTGATGAAGTGCATGTGAAGCTCAATGTGTTTGTTGTGCTGATGTAGAATTGATCTTTGGCAAGCTTGGTGGAACTTTGATTGTCACACCAAAGTGGAGTAGGCTGCTGCTGCTCGAATCCAAACTCTGAAAGGATCTGTCGAAGCCATAAAGCTTCTTGACTGGCATTAACTACGGCTTGATATTCTGCTTCTGCTGAAGAAAGAGCAAGAGCTTGTTGTTTCTTACAAGCCCAAGTGACAAGTCCAGATCCCATACTGAAAACATAACCTACAATAGACTTTCGATCATCGGGATCGCTGGCCCAATCTAAATCAGTGAAACCAACCAACAAAGGTTTCCCCCCTGTACTATAATGAATCCCAAACTGAATTGTACCTCAAATATATCGAAGTATTCTTTTTGTTTCTTTCTAGTGACTTTCATGAGGAGTTTGCATATAACGAGCAACACGACCAACGACAAAGGAAAGGTCAGGACGGGAATAAGTCAAGTATAAAATACTACCAACAAGTTGACGATACAAGATAGCATCTACTTCAGGGGAAGTACAAGTGGCAGAAAGTTTGACTCTAGACTAGAAGGGAGAAGGGGCTGGTTTACAATCTTCCATGTGGAAGCGACGAAGAAGGTCACAAGCATACTTAGATTGGGAAAGAAATATTCCTTCTTTGGTTTGCAAGACTTGGAGACCAAGAAAATAATGCAAATGTCCTAAGTCTGACATTTCAAAATTTTGCTTAAGATTGGATTTCACATGGGTTATAAGTTTAGGGTCACTGCCAGTAAGGATAAGATCATCAACATAAAGAACAAGTATGATGAGATGGTTTCCTACTTTCTTGGTATAGACATTGGGGTTAGAATGGCATCTAGAAAAACCAGTGTCAAGGAGAAATCTATCCATTTTGGCATACCAAGCTCTAGGAGATTGCTTAAGGCCATATAAGGATTTCTTAAGGAGACAAACAAGGCTAGAGTTATTCTGAACATATAAAGGAGGTTATTCCATGTAAATTTCCTCATGTAAATCACCATGTAAGAAGACAGACTTGACATCCATTTGATGGACTTCCCAGTTATGTAAGGCTGCAAGGGAAAGATCAAGGCAGATGGAGTTCATTTTTACTACAGGGGCAAAGGTTTCATTGTAGTCAATCCCTTCAACTTGGGAAAAACCTTTGGAAACTAACCTTGCCTTAAGTCTTTCAACACTTCCATCTGATGCATACTTAGTTCTGTAGACCCATTTACATTTGACAAGTTTTCTTCCTTTTGGAAGATGAACAAGATCCCAAGTATCATTCACTACTAAGGAACGATATTCTTCATCCATAGCTGCATCCCAATCTGGATTTCCTGAAGCTTCTGCAAAAGTTTATGGATCATGATTCTCAAAAACTTGAGCTAAAAGAGAAGAGGCTCACTGAAACTGAGAATGTGTTCGACGTTGATCTCTAGGATCACTGGCAAGATCACCAGTTGCTCAACATGTTGAACGGACCCATCGAGGAAGTATTGGTGCACAATTGGAGGAACATGAGCAAGTGGAGGTGGATTTTCATCCTCATTGTCATCATCAGAAACTGGAGTTGGAAACTTGTTAAGGAAGCTGGAAGAAGAAGAAGAAGAAGGCACAATCGCTGAATCAGACTCGTAGGCCAAAAATGGCACACCTGCCAAGTTAGGCTCGCAGGCCAAGAGATTTTCATCAAATTTAACATCTCTTCTAACGATTATATCATGAGAATGTGGCTGAAGAAGTCTATAACCTTTTACATATTCAGAATATCCAACAAATATGCACTTTTCACTTTTAGGCTGCAATGCTTTCCGTTTTTCATTTGGAATGTGAGCCCATGCTTCACAACCAAACACACAAAAGTGACTTACATCTGGTTTAATTTTACTCCATGCTTCTTCCGGTGTTATACCGTGTAAAACTTTAGTGGGTGTGCAATTAACTATGTAATTTACACAATTTATGGCCTCAGCCCAATATTGAAGACTTAGTCCTTTAGATTGGATCATATAATTAGCCATTTCTTTTAAAGTGTGGTTCTTCTGTTCAACTAAACCATTTTGTTGTGGTGTATATGGAACAGTGTGTTGTTGCTGGATTCCTTGTTCAGTGCAAAAAGTAGTGAACTTGTTGTTAACATATTCTCCTCCATTGTCAAATCTTAACTTAATAATTTGATGACCAGATTGTTTTTCAACAAGGGCCTTGTAGGCCAAGAACATTTTAAATAATTCGCTCTTAAGTTTTAGGAAGTAAACCCAAGTGCGTCTGGAGTAGTTATCAATGAAGGTTAAGAAATATTTGAAACCAGAAAAGGAAGCAGATGGAAGAGGTCCACACAAGTCACTATGCACAAGCTCCAAGGGAACTGAGGCGTGCCAAGAGGCACGTTTGTCAAAAATGTCTCGATGATGTTTTCTGAGTACACAACCGGAACAAACAACATCCTTGCAAGATACCAGCGGAAGACTAGTCACCATATTGTCTTTACATAGTTGTTGCAATGAGTGATAATTTAAGTGACCAATTCGCTCATGCCAAAGTTTTCTCAAGTTATCACTATGAGCAACAAAAACTAAAGGAAAATGTGATGACCCAAAGTTGTTAAATTTGTACAACCTGGTAATATCATCAATAGTTCCAGTAGCAAGGATATTTTGAGGATTTTTAAAATCCTTGATTACAACTTGGTGAGGTGTAAACGTCACAGTTTTACCTTCACCTGAATGAGTAATTTGATAGACTGATAACAAATTGAAGGAAATTTTTGGAACACAAAGTACATCACTGAAATGACCATTTTCTACTGGAACTGTTCCAGATCCTACAACACTTAGAGATCTATCATCACCAACAAATATTTGTTTGGTCTTAGATTCATACATAGTAGAAAAGATGGCTTTATCCTTAGCCATATGATAAGATGCTCCAGAATCAATGAGCCATTCAATTGAAGTAGAAGAAGAAGATGCAGTATAAGAGTAACCAGAAGCACAAAGTGCATGTCGATGAGAGGTAGATTTTGAAGACGAATCTAGGCTGATGTGGTGCTTCTTCATTGCTGCTTCCAAGGCTGCCATCTTCTTAAAACACTTAGATTCATCATGATTATCTTTCCCAGAAGAATTGCAATGACGCTCAGTATTATTTCCTTTTTGCTTGGATTCTTTGTCATTTTTTAAAGAAGGAGCTGACTGAGAGGGTTTGGGACCCTTGCTGTTTGGCTTATTATTGTAGAAATTCTGTTTCTTGGGAGGCTTGGACTTTTATTTCTGTTGGGACAATAAGACTTTCCCAGATGTATTTGCATTGTTAATTATTCCAAAATGAATGAGCTTATGTTGCTCTCTAATTAAGGAATCACAAAAGGATTCAAGGATAGGCTCTTGATAGCTAGCTGCAGTCAATGATTCTTTCATGGAGTAGAATGTAGATACAAAAACATGATATGTAGGTCCAAGTTTTGAAAGAATATGATAAATACATTGTTTGTATTCTTTCTTGTTCTTGCATTCTACACATAATAGTCTAAGAGTTTTATACTTAGATACATAGTCTTGAATGCATGAAAAATCATTTGGATTCAAGAAAAGAAACTCATTCTCAAGTTGATGACCCCAAATTTCATTGTGTTTACCAAACACAGATTCCAACTTTTTCCAAGCGAGATTAGGTTCATCAATTCCAGATATGTGGAATCGCAAATCAGTAGAGATTGACATCCCAATCAAACCACGAGCTTCATCACATCTATTTTCCCATTTAATTTTCTTATCATCATTAGTTGGTTCTGTTTCTTTCCCTAAGGTTATCCTGAAAAGTCCCCTACTTCACAGAACATCCTCCATACGAAATTTCCATGAGAAATAGTCAGAACTTGTAAGTATAATATCACAAGGGGTGTCCATACTATCAAATAATGGCTGAAAGAATAGAAACTAACTATCTGGATGCAAAGAGCTCAAAAAAATATGCGGTTTAAAAAAAACCGGCACTTTAAACTAATTTTGGATGATGAAGTTATGTTTGATTAAAGAAAATGTTGAAGATGTCCCCAATAGTGACGTGGCAGATATTAACTTGACGAACTAAAAAAAGAAGGCCCCTCTTCCCAAGATCAACCTTTGACAATCACTTTTACAATAAAGTTGCTTTGAAGTGAATCACTTTTGTAGAATAAGTGATGTTCACTTTTACAATAATGTAACTTTTAAATAGTGTGGCAATAAATTAAAAGATTTAAGTGAATTAAAAGTAGCTTAATAAGACTTGAACTCAAGACCTATTAAGTAATAAAGCAACTTTGAACCAAGTGAGCTAAGTTTAAAATGTACGTAAAATAATGGAAAGGGGAAGGGGTTTTTTTTTTTACTCTTCTCTCTCGTTCTCTGTGCTTGCTTTCTTTTCCTGCAAATCACAAAAAAAAACGGAAAAAAATAAATAAATTTTTTTTTCCACACAATGGGGTTAGATCTTGGTTAGCTTACCTGAAAAGTCTACGTTTTCAAGTTTTCTTGCTGTTTCTGATTTGCCGTGATCGCACAAGGTGCACGACGAAGAGCATACTTAGTCGAGAAGACAAGAAAAAAAACTTTCCCTTACTGTTTCTGATTCACCGCGATCGCACAAGGTGCATGGAAAAGAGCATACGCAGTCAGGGAAGGTAACAATCCGAGACTAAAATAGAAAATATCTAATAACAAACTGATAAAATATGAGAGATTTAAAAAAAAACAAATCCGTCACTGTAACATTATACCTTCAGATTTGCCGAAATGGGTGTTTCTGGAGCAAATGGAAATGGTTTTCGGTGAAATGAAGACTATTTTCAAATGCAAACGACACTCCAGACGCAATGGAATAGCTCCCACAAGCCACAAATGCACAAAAAATCTAGAACCAGAAACCCTTTCAAAGTTTTGACAACACTGGTTCTAGATCTTGATCAAAACTGAAAGCAGCTCTTCATAAAAGCTCTGATACCATGTTCGGGTACATGGGGTACTCCCAAAAGATTGAACACCTTCAACAACTGCTTCACACAAATAGATCATAGATCAACACACCGATATTTGTCACGTGGTTAAAACCCTCGAGAGGAAAATCGTCCATGACCCTAGCCAAATAGCTACTTGGAGCAATTTATTATGCAAAAGAAAGAAAGTTATATATGAGCTTCTCATAATCGATCAACTAGCCAAAGACCCTCTATGCTCTTTAAATAGAGATCATAGACCAATCGGGTGTTAAGCCACGGATCAATGGTAGGTATGATCTAAGAGAAGTTGAACCATCGGATCAATCTATGTCTTAAACATATCGTGACCGTTGGATTAGAATATTTACAAATGCATACTAATGCATACTAAAGAAACACACTTTTACCTAACGGATATATTACACAAGTTGATCTTAACTAACTCCGAAGTGTCTAAATATCCTAACATAGGGAGCCTGAGTTGGACTAAAAAAAATGGAGTAATTTCTTGGGTTGAACTCAAGAATGAATAAGCCTTCTGTGTAAAAGGATAATCCTCATGTGTTGAGGTGAATAATTTGATATGTCAAAGTGATGATATTGCATATTCCCTTTGGAAAAGGCTAAGGACTATGTACCAAGTCGGATCCTCATGTGTTGAGGTGAGCCTCATGTGTAAAGGCAATGATTTGCTAGTTGAAGTAGGATGATGTGTGACATTTTACTGACCATGATCTAGCTATTAAGTCTCCTCTAGAGACTGATCACCTCTAGGGTAAATTACTTTAGCATAAGGTCACATGGTAAGAACAGTAGAATGGTATGACCACATCAATGGATAAATCCCCTTAGGTGTAAAATTGCTATGATAGATAATTAATGTGATAGATAAAAGTGGGCACATAAGGATCATGCATATAAGATAGAGAGATACGAGATATAAAGCACATAGAAATAGAGAATTTGAATTGCTCATGCTAATTAACTTCAATAAAGTAGAGAATTTGAATTACACATGTTATTGAATTCAATTAAATAGAGAATTCAAATTGCACATGTTATTGACTTCAATTAATGTGGAGAGAATTAAGTTTGTTAACTTCAGTGCTATTAACAATGCACGATTCAGTTAATTAAAGATAAATTTGTGTCCTCACTTCAGTGATGTAATCAGGTAAGAATTCAATTAAAGGAGTTAACTAAAGTGTTATAAATAAGATCTAGTTAACTAAAGAGATTTGCATGGAAATAATTTAGTTAAACTAAAATACGACAAGTATTTAGTTAAAATATGACACTTGAGTTAGTTATCTACTGAATGATTTATCCTCCAGTTAATGTTTGATTTCAATCTAAAGAAAGTTAATAAAGAAACGTGCCTTGGTTGATTCATGAACTTATTCTAGTGATCCAGTTTACTAGCAGCCAAGGAAAAAGGGCGAATTAGTGTGCAAGATTTTTCTACTATTGCAAAAAGCAAGAATTGGTGTGCAAGGTTTGCTCTTCGATGTTGAAAGGGAGAATGGTTGAGAGGACAAATTTTACTAGTGCAAATTGATTTGTATGTTGGGCATACTGTTGAGAACATCCTTCCATCTCTATTCTCTCTTGCTTCGTGAAAACACCTGGGGTATTGATTCTCTCTTATATTGCACCTCAGTGTGGTTTCTAAAGAAATATGCTATTGTAAAAGACATTCTTTGTCATCTATCAGTATTAAAATTTGGAGATTTGTTGGGGTTTTTCTCCCTCATTTTTTTGAGGTTTTCCCCCCGAAGTACATATTGTGTTATGTGTGTTAGCACAGTCTCGGTTTATAATGGTTGAGAGGAGATTAAGGTGAGATAAAGAGGTTATATTTTAAATCCTATCAATATGACCGCAGGGATGAGAATTTGGGTGCTTGAGGGGAGATTAAAATCCTCATTTTCCTCATATAACCACATGTTAGAGGCGGAAAGTGAGTAAACTAAATGAATTAAATGTTGGTGGTATCTTGTGAAAATATGGAAAGTTCATATTTGGAGAGTGAAAGTATCGATGATGGATAGGGAATCCGCCGGAAGAAGTTGCTCGGAGAACAAGAGGGAAAAGCGTTGGCGAAATGACCATTGAAGGGAATTAAACATCAAATTTGATCAACAATGTGCGATGAGAGTGGAAAGAGATTGATAATGGAGGTTAAATCCATGCCCACAACATGTACGAAGATAAAATTAGTCTTGAGCCAGCAGAATTTTTACAACCTTCCATGTGTTGGGCAGAGAGTCATTCTTCTAGGTGAAAGGCGGTAGGGAGAAACCACCTCCTACAATTCCGAAACCGCTTATTGCGAATATTATAAAATAAAAGTCACGCGGAGGCATATCATTTGTATTTTGCGCGTAAGGAAGAACATGTCTTCACCTGTAGAAGTGGATTCAGATACACTTTTTCCCAGCCGTCGATTTCTAGGTAAGCCACGTAGCTAACCTGTCAAGCTATTTTATAAATGGAAGAGGAATGTAAAATTGAGACATACAACCGTGAATTCAACAAATTGGAGGAAATTTTTGAAGACAGGGGCGGGGTATGTTTTCACACAATAATCTCTTTTGGTCCGGTACATGAACTGAAAATTAGATTAAAAACCTTAGAGGAACAAGGAATTGACTTGTACGGTGTCCAGAGGTCTCATTTTCAATATTTTTGTCCAGACCAAAACCTTAATTTCCTAGACTTTGTAGCCTGGTGTGCATCCAATTATTCCTAGTATGAATGTGTCATAATGGACTCAAATAGGTCCAAAATGCTTTGCCCCATCAATTCCTTGGTTGTCAGAGAATCCCTGGAAGTACCCCAGTCATTCTCCCAAAACCTGGAAGATTTTGCTGAAGAAAATTTGATTGAGCAATTCATACATGCCACAATTGAAGAAAAACAAATATTTTATTCCAAAATTCTTAAGCCTTCTATATTTGTGGAAACTAAACCTTTTACCCTTGATATTAACCTGTTCAATGAAGAATACTAGTGGGTCATATCCCTATTGAGTTAGTTTCTAAGATTGGACATTGATAAGTTTGTCCCAGAGGTCTTGCTGAGTACGTTGTTTAGGTTAAGCATGCATCAAAATGAGTTTGAGTCTAGTTAATGATCTTGCCTTAAATTTGATTCGTAGATGAGAATATTCATTCTTAGTTAGTGAATTTCCACATGACCAAGCATTTCATATATCAATCCTACCTGGTTAGGATTTTCTTATTCTTTAATTAGGATAATCTGCAATTTCTAGAAATACTATTTACTTCTAAAATCAGAAATAATACCCTCAACGATATGAATCTTATAATGTCAGAAGTATACAGAGTAATGTTTCAAGAAAAATTGCCTAGAGTGCTGCCTGAGATGGAAGAAGTATTGCAAGTTATCGCAGACATAATAATTGGATATTGGTTCATTCTAAAGGAACATACCATTATCATAGTATATGGCTTCATTCATGAGCCATACATTTTTCCTGCATTTTGACACCTAGGATATTTGCCTTGCAGTTTATCAAGAAGAAGTTCATTGTGGAAAATGAGCACTTCTTTAGCTTTAGGAAGGCATTTGATATTAAATTTCCTCTAAAGGTAGGTCCCTTTATTATAAAAAATTAAGCTTCTCTCCCTGTATTTGAATGCTTACTGCAGGATATGAATTTCATGAAAGCCACCAAAATCAATTATGATCCACATCATATCATTTCATAGAGGAGGCAATATAACAAGAACACCGATTTGATCATCAAGAGATAGAGGGGTTATCTCAGAGTGATAACTTAATGGAGTACCAATCAGATGTGGAGGATTCAAAGAGCTTACAAGAAAACCCATAATCCAAAATTAAATAAACAACAATGATTATACCAAATCCTAGCAAAATTGAAATTACTAGCAAGAGGAGTTTTTCAGAAGTTGTAGAAGTTGAAGATGAAGATTCAAAAAAGGAATGGTTGAAGTGGGAAGCAAGAATATGAAAGAAAAATTCAAGGGCCCAACTTTTCAGATTCAGGAATACAGATTTGTAGAAGTACAAGAGAGTGGGTCCAGTGATAAATACAAGTCAAGAAGTGAATTATATGCTAGAAATGGACATGGTAAAAAATTTTCTTCAGAAAAAATATTTTAAGCTTTATTCTAAAGTAAGGAACATCCCAAACAAAGATATTTCACTGGTCACTATGAAGGAACATGTGAAAAACACATTGAATTTGGTAGTAGAAACCCATAATAGAGTTTCATAAATGAGACTCAATTTGCAGAAAATCCCAGTAACTGACAAGATTCACTTGCAGAAGGAAATTTGGGAGGTAATATATACTAATTTAATGAAAGCAACATTAAAAGTTTCAAGCTTGCAATCTATAGTTTCAAGGTTGGAGAGCCAGTTGAAGTAGGAAAAAGTGGAAAACAAAACATATCAACGAAAAATCAAGAAAATTCAGGATGATCTACTTGCTATGGATAGTGAGCCTGATAGAGGACAAGATACAAAGAAAATATTAGCTCAAAAGGAGAACACTATCGAGTTATTAAATAATAAACTGAAGATTCCAACCAGTCAGTTGATCCAAGCTTCTGAGTTGATGGTATTAGAGAGGGAAAAAGAATTGTTGTCCCAAGAAATAAATGACACTAAGCTAACTTATTGAAAATTTCTTATGAACAAGGTCAATTGGAGAAGGAAAGAGCTTTCCTTACTGCTCAAATTGATGTTTTAAATGAAAATAAATTAGTTCTAAAAAAGGAAAGAGAGGAGAAATAAAGAAATAGACAGGTAGAAATAGGTCATCCAAGTACAAAGGAAAGTACTGAATCCATTATTCAAGGTGTCACAAGTAAGATTTAGGGATGAAGAAATAAAGAGTTTGAAAACATAAAACCAAAGACTGGCTAAAATAATAAAGAAAAAGGAAGAAGAAAAAATAGTTTTTGAGAATAAGAGCAAGGAATTGCTTTATAAGAATGAGAAGTTAGCATAGACGGTTTCAGGGAAACTACTAGTGCAAGGCGCAAGGCATATTATTTGGGATATGATTATTACAAAAGCAACAAAAATGAGGCATTATTTGAATTATATCAAAGATAAATAGATGGTAATCAATGTGGCAAAACAAAGTTGCATAGCTATAAAAGAAACATTGGATAGGAAACTAGCATATACTATTGAAAGCACTATTAATTTCCTTAATACTTTATACGAAGAAGAGTTAAAAACAATGGGTATTAAGGACAAGATCGCAGTCATAACTTGGGCAAGGAAAGTTATTGGAAAACATCATCATATTGAGAGTGTCCAGGAAAAGGTAGACCAGATCTTGCAGCAAGTGAAATCTTTCAAAGGCTTGTTTATATAATTATTTCAGAAATGTCTTCCTTCTTTTTGGGATGAATATGGAAAGCTGATATGTCAATTTGAATATAACGCTCTATTGGTTAGATCTAGATTGGATCACAAATTTTTTTAAGATATGAATCAGTCTATGTTAGGAAAGGTTATAGTTGATAAATTGGTTGTGGAATTTGAAATAGTGGACTCATTCAGGATGATTGGTGCCAAGATGCCGCCTATTTCTTATGTGGATCATGTAGAGGTAAGGGTTCTAGCTAAAGAAATGGCGAATTTTGAAGTGACGTCGGGAGACCAATCAAAGACCATTGATAAATTTGGAAAAATAAAATATAGATTACATAAAAAAAATCATTTCAAGGCTCGAAGTTGACATACTAAAATCCACTTCAAAGTGGAATTAAATTTTCTAGTATTTAGGAAGATTTGGTTTATTTAGTTGTATGACATATGTAAAAGGCAGTTACAAGAAGCCTATTTTTAGAATGTAGGTAGTTAGGTATTAGCTCGAGGATAATTTTGATGTATAAAAGCATGTTTCGTAATGTAATCAGGGTTGGAACCTGTAAAAGTGAAACTCATTTTGTAACTGAGCATTTCAAGTTAATAAAATTTGCAAATCCAAGCAATAATTTTTCTATATAAGATATTTTGGTGTTGTTATTTTATAGCCTGTACTTCATTTTCTCATGTGAATGTCTTTCTTGTTATCCTTTTCCATTGTGTTGTCTTTCATACTTAAATAAGTTTATATTGAATCATAATTCATAATCATATGCTATGGTTCATTGATTTCAAGTATTCACAAAAACATATCCTCTAAAGTTAATACTGGATTCATCTTTTGATGCCCATATTAATGGACTGTTCATTTTTCCTCCTTACCACCAGACAATCAAGAACTTGATTGTAAGAGAGTAACTATCCTGCCTATGTGAAGAAATTTTGTTGTAAAGCACTATTATTATAATAACTCCTGATTTTGAATCCATGCCCAATGATACCCTCGT
>LPNX011142004.1:19830-48187 GCA_001517045.1 Pseudotsuga menziesii | reverse complement strand
CCATGCCAAGAATTGAAATCCAAAAGGCTTAAAAGAGTCAAAACTCCTAAGGAAGCAATGTATATCAAAACAAAGTACTAAATCATATGAGTATAAAATTTCCAAACGTTCCTCTCCGTCCGTGAGCTGAAAATTAAATACATCTCTCACACAAAAGGACACTATGGATAGAGGAGCCTGAATAAAAATTCAGAAAGAAAGGAATGAGGAAGACTCAAAGGACAAAAGTCCAAAAGCACAAAAAAGTGCAAAATGGCATGGGAATGAGGAACAAATGAATATTTCTGTTTACCAGATATTGCGATCCTGTGGTGCCCAAGCTGGAGGCTACCCAAAGACAGAGGTAAAATTGAAACTCATACTCCTGGCCTCAAAAGAGTTATCTTGACTTTGAAATCTTGGTTTCCATTTTCCTAAATTGGACTACCCTCAATGTTTAAAAGTACATATATTGCCTTTGGGAAATCCATATATCTAGAAGAATTCAACATGGTGGTTTTATTATCAAACAGTCTGTTACTCAAGAAAGAAATTGTCCAGAGGTCTAGGTTCACCAGGTAGTCGCCAATTGTTGCAGCCGCAACTGTTTTCCCCAAATTTCTTAAATTTTGGTCCCCTCCTCATGATTTAGAGTTGTTTTTAATCGTTTGGACCCGTGAATCCTTGGTCATGCTCTAGGATTTTTCACCTGTTTATTTTTAAATTTTTGATTATGCTTGGTTTTTATTGTTTTAATTTTGCTGTGTTTTGTGTCTTATTATTGATTGTTAGCCCTTATGTTTCCCTTAGGTACCTTAAATCATTAAAAGTTCTATTCAGTAACTAAAAACCTATGTATGTGCAAAGGATTATGTTTTACATGGCAACATATTCCTAAACTGGCAGCAATTTAAGGGCGTGCATGGATTTTGGATCATGGTGGTGCCACTGCAATACCTTCCTGGGGAAAAATGTGGCTTTCAGTACTTGAAGTATTTGATTGGATTGGAAACAATCCATTTCCCCCAGAAATTTGGCTTCTCCCTTATTTTCTTCCAACCCATCCAGGGAGAATGTGGTGTCACTGTCGAATGGTTTATTTGCCAATGTCATATCTGTATGGGCGGAGATTTGTGGGTCCTCTAACTGGAATTGTTATGTCTTTAAGAGAGGAGCTTTATACAGTGCCGTATGGGAAAATATATTGGAATCAAGCACGCAACATGTGTGCAAAGGAGGATCTTTACTATCCACATCCATTTTTACAAGACATCCTATGGGCAACACTTCATAAAGTTGTAGAGCCTGCACTTATGCATTGGCCGGGTTCAATGCTGCGAGAAAGGGCACTTCAGTCAGTGATGAAGCATGTACACTATGAGGATGAAAACACTCGCTACATCTGCATTGGCCCTGTTAACAAGGTTTTGAATATGCTTTGTTGCTGGGTAGAAGATTCAAACTCAGAGGCATTTAAAAGGCATCTTCCACGAATCCCAGACTATCTATGGGTTGCAGAAGATGGCATGAAGATGCAGGGTTACAATGGCAGTCAGTTATGGGATACGGCATTTGCTAGTCAAGCTCTTATATCGACTGATCTCCTTGATGATTGTGGTCCAATGCTTAAAAAAGCACATATGTATATAGAAAGGTCACAGGTTCAAGAAGATTGTCCAGGTGATTTCAATTTCTGGTATCGTCATATTTCTAAGGGTGCCTGGCCTTTCTCGACCAGGGATCATGGTTGGCCGATTTCAGACTGCTCTTCTGAAGGCCTAAAGGCTGCATTAGCGTTTCCTATTCTGCTTATCGGAATATCTTTCCTATATGGGCTCTAGGGGAATATCGCCGCCATGTTCTGCAATCATAATGTATAGTTATTTCATATCTTTTAATGTAAGCTTTTGGGGATAAACCTTACAGGTAATTGTGGGAAGCAGGATTGATCTCTATGGATCAGCGATGAAGAGGACAAAGTGAAGGAGTTACTCGGGGACATTTGAGCACGATGTTGATGTCATCCGTTGATCCATCGAGGCGCAGAATTGAAACATTGAATTTGATCTCATCCTATCTAGACCATCATGTATTTATGCATTCCATGAACAGGTAATCAAATATTTTGTGGTGGCAGAAGCAGAGCATTCAAAAATAGAGCAAGCAAAATAGCTTGTTTGTTGTCAGTGTTCCAGTTTCGTAAGAAGAGCATTCTCTTAAATGTTTTTCATGACATGGGAGCTTCATGTACATGCATTACATAGAGATCCTGTTGCATAAAAATTAGCATGAGTTTCCTGAAATGGCACAGAGAGAAATGCAAGGTTCATTTCTGTGGCTTTTCCAACAGGACGCAGCTGGGCGATATCAAATTTTTATGCAGGTAGCTTATGGCTTTCATGTAATATCTGAAGGTTTGTAAAGAACTTACATCATGTGTTCCAAAGGAGAAACAGATGGCAAATTAATTCAAGTTTTTGGGGAGATTTTTTAGCTGGGCGTTTGGTTAGAAATTCCACATTTCTAGGAAACACCTGGCAGGTGATATCTTTGGGGCATTGAAAGTAGCAAATTAAAGATAAGTTCAAATCATTAAGATGCTTATTCAAGATTGAAGGAACAATATGCAGATTTTAATTTGGCAAAAGAGAGGGCAGCAGCTCCGAAGACAAGGGGCAGAGTTTCCAGAAACAGAGCTTTAAGGGATCTTGTAAAAGCTGGAGATTCCAGACTTGCAGACACGCAATCAGCACTTCAATATTTTGTCAAAACATAAATGACATAGGATTGACTGAGTTCGAGAAGGAGATTTCATCTAACAAGATAATATCCTATTATTGGTTCGATCTTAATTGAATGCTCTGTTTAGAAATGTTGACCATATTTAGGGATTGGTTTCTCTTATCTCTTGAAAAGAGTTAGGTAGTTAGAGGAATGTGGGGTTATGTAATTTCTATATATTGTAATGCTCGAGAGAGCAGAGGGGGTGTCCAGTAAAGGTCTCGAATGAGGAGAAGTCTCGAGAAGGGGACGAGGTTGGCAGCTTTTGGGAAGGATGCTGGACAAATTGTAAACACCTTTGTATAGCATAAAGTCTTTGCAGCTTCAACAGGTTCTAGCTTTGAATGAAATATAATGATGATTTGTTTCTGTCTTACATGAGCTATTTCTTTGATAATTCTTTTACATCTATGGTCATTCATAATCCATTATTGTAATTCTTGTTAAAAGAAACAGTTATCTTTATTATTCATACACAGTCACTGTTTCACTTTATGTTATCAGGATCATAGAATCCTTTGTATTGAATGATGTTCTGTATGTTTATGTTATCTGATCTTTATGGTTTTCTTTCCATCCCTCACTGTTTTACCAGCCTGTCATACACTCTGCTTTTCTTGTGAATACTTGTATCCAATTATCTGTGACATATACCAGCTGTATATATCTGTGATATTATGATCTCATACCTGAAAACTGTACAAACATATGATATCAGCCTAATACCCTATAGTACTGTGAGAATATATCAGTTACCAACTTTTATTGTGAGTTTGATTTCATTTGATTTAATTGTTTTCAAACTAAGATTTCCTTAAGCTTGGATCCCGTAGTCTAGGTCCAACTTTAGGGATAACAGGCCTCTTTCAAATGTTGTCTTTGTTTGAGATTTTGGCGGGTCGTAGATGTGAGCTTGGTTTGCTAGTCATGGATGAATCAAATTTTGCTCCTTGAAGAAACCGCTGTTTTGAAGGTGAAACAGGCTCGTGACCATTGTTAAATTTTAAGAGTTGTCCGAAACACTTAATTTTTTTTTATAGATCGAGTGTCAAAATTATGTTTGATCGGAGGCCGTTGTCCTTTCGTCTTCCACCGTTGCGGCTACCAAAGCAGTTAAGCACCTGAAGTGTAAATTGCTCCGACCGTCGATGCAAGTCTGCCTTTAGTCGTGAGTCCGTAGTATTTTCTCTTCCACCGTTGCGGCTGTGCAAAGCTTTCGGCTTCCGATGTCAATGTCCTTCCGATTCCCGATTAGGAATTTTCCCGCCCTCCGGTCACATGTCCATAACCTCTTTCTCTTCCACCGTTGCGGCTGGGGCAGGGCTTTTAGCTTCCGATGCCAGCGCTCTGAGCATCCGATGAGTTCTCATTTCCTATCGTGGGTGTTTTCCTTCAAACCCATAGGTAGACGAAGTAGTGGTGCCGGCATTTGTTAATCTTTGTGGCAATAATGCTGTACATGGCATCTCTTAATGCTTAGCCGTTTTAGTTGATATGATTTGAATGCAATCCCGATGAATAATGTACGTCGTTTGATTGCAGGTGGTTTCTGGAGATTGGTCAAACTACGGTGGCGCAAAGGGAGATGGGCGGTTTGGTGAAGGTAGAGCCGAAACCAGCAGGATCGCAAGGAGGACAAGTGGAGTAGAAGACAAAAGTAGTAGCTACAAAGGTGCAGACCTAAAAACCAATCAGTTACCAAATGGTTCATGAGTGCATACAGAAAAGATAGAGGGATATGAAGCGTTTGGGGAACTGAAAGGTCGCACGCTTGTGGGCAGCCTAGGGGTCAACTGTTTTAGCTTAAATATGTGAAAGTTAGAACTTACGAGGGCTTTTTCCCTGGAAAAACTTGTTACTTAATGCTTGTAAGAGGAACTATTTCGTTTTACAACCAGAGACTGCAAATTTTACCTGTTGGAGGAAGATGGAGGGGCAGAGGGGGGAGCCGAAGAGCAGTGAGTAGTGCGAGTGAGTGGGAGACTGAAAATTCTGAACCTTTTAGGTTTAAATCATTCAAATAAATTTCTAACAAATGATCATTCATATTTGTTTGAGAGTGCTTACCCCGGTGAGGAGCCAATTCTTCCTACATAGGTTGTTTTAGATCTTTGCAATGTTTTTCTAAGAGTTGTACTGAAGAATTTGGAGGTTGACGGGGTTCTTCCTCTAGACTGATGAATTTATCCACCTTACGTCCCTGTTGGTTCTAACATCTTCCTTTGTCGCTTCAACCCTATGGCTCCATCCTTTCCTGGCTTGGCTCCTTGTAGCTGGCATTTTTTTGCAAGATGTCTGATTACATGGCATCTATGACATCTAAAGGGTATTCCTTCATAATCGAGTATTTTTCTTTTAGTGTCTTTACCCCAAATTAGGTTTAGATGATCTTGGAGATCATATCTAATGTTAAGGGAGATGAGTGCAACCAATTTTCTACGAGTATTCTGAAAAGAGAGATGAACATCCAAAAACACTCCAAGCACATTCCCAATATCCCGGAAGGAGTCCTGGGGAGGCATGTGCGGGGGGGATTCTCTTGAATCCCGGAGGACAGGTCGAACATACTTTTGCTTGGGGGATTGGAAGCAGGACCAACAATGAAGCCGAGTGGATGGCTCTTATTCAGAGCCTCCACATTCTCAGGGAAAACAAAATTCGCAAGGCCTTAATTCTTGGGGACTCTAGGCATGTCATTTACAAACTAAACATGGGATATAATGAAGGAGCCGTCCAATGTCGACGACTTTATGAAAAAGCTAAGGTCCTTATGACCAGCGGATTCGAAGCATATCATATCCTCCGGCACAATAACTCGGCAGCTGACAGCTTAGCAAATGGGGGAGATTCTCTCTTGCAAGGACAGTATCGACAAAATGGAAATCGGCCTACTCACAAATATATTCCCTAGCTGGTGGTGTTGGGAGCCTTCCTTTTGGCTCTTAGTTTCTCAAAATCTTGAAAAGCAGTTTCTTTTCTCCTCCTCTTTGGCTGCTCTCCCATTGTCCCCTCTTCCTTATCCCTCCCATCTTCCTATTCTTTCCCCCCCCCTTTTTCCCTTCCCCCCTTCCCCCTCTCCCTCCTATCCCAAGCCTTATCCCTCCCGCTCGATCTTCGCCGTCATATCCCTCCTCGTCTTGTCCTCTTTAAAGCCCTGTCCCACCTCCCCCTTTCCTCCCGACGCATGGTCCCTTCGCTGGCGGCCTTCTCTCTCGAGCCTTCTGGTTTTAATTGCTCCCCCGTATGGCAATTTACTCTCCTCTCCTTCGCACGCTCTAGCTCTCCTTTTGGTCCTCGACATGGCTTCTACGGGAAGTGTAATGCCTATCCATTCCTCTTCTCTTTTCGGTCATGGCTCCTCTGATGCCCTGAGATTCCTCCTGCAAGTTATCTCTGGTGTTTGTGAGGGAAGTTTCTATGGGTTCCCGTGGCAGGACCTTCCTTGCATTCACTCTGTGGTGAAAGAGAGAGTGGCTATTGCGGCCTTCTCCCCGTGTTCGTGCTTATCCCTTTCTGTTTCAATCCCAGCTGCTCTGAACTCAGGTTCTTGTCTTGGCAATAGCGCAGTCAGTTTGGTCATCTGCTGTAGGTGCACAGGTTGGAGACAGGGTACCGTGGGCACATTGGCTTGCAGTGACAGTGGGCTTAGGTTGTACAAAGAAATTCTGGCTCTTCGTGTTTGTGTTGTCAACTCTGTGGCCCCTTTCGGTTCTGTTTCCTTTCTTCAAAGGCAGTTCGCCCGCATCTCTCTGTCAACAGTAAGCGAAATGGCGCAGCCTGGGGGAAACTCTGATTTGATGGACATAAAGAAGAATTTGAGGAGACTCTACGAGCTGCTTTCCATGAGTGTTATGGATAACAGAGAGACGGCTCAGGTGATTAAGAAAATGGAGGACACAGTTAGTTATACCTCGAACCAAGTTAGCAATCACGATGCTCGCATCGACGATAATGAGAATCACCTACGTGAAATTCAGGGACAGGTTGAAAGAATTGCTGAGGACTTGCAGAAATTCATCTCTATGAATCAGAGTAGCAGAGTCCATGTAGCTTCTGAAGATGTTGTGCTGCCAATGGAGGAGGAGTCTGTCCTGCAGCCAAGAGGCAATCCTTAGTTTTATTTTGTCTGGCTTTGTTTATATGTTTTTCTGTGTTTTAATTAGCAATCAGTTTGTAAGGGTGTACACAACCCTCGGTTATATAAACTCTGAACAGTCTCATTTTGAAATATGTAAGGAAACTCAGTGGATGATCTCATGGTGCTGCCTCTCTGTTGAGCGCATATACTCTATACCACTTTGCTTGTACTGAATGGCTGTGCACAGCCACTTTTAAATATATTTTCTTTCTGTTTCTGTTAAAAAAAAAATATCCCGGAAGGAGTCCAAATTCCATAACTCCCAAGGAAGGAAAGGGAGGTGAACCCAAATGGGTTGTCTGTCCATTTGCTCGCAATCTACATCAAAGAGCAGAGTCCATTGTTCTAGCAGAATAGGTATTGAACCAAAACTCCAATGTTTCCCCAGAATTTTGTCGACATCTTCAACACTTCTAAACTTAAAACCAAACCATCCCTTGGTTAGGGCACTGGTTTATGGTTCATAGTGTAGTAGATTCATCCAATTCTTTCTGACCCAGTATTCTAATCCTTCGAGACTAGGGTGACGACCTCTAATTTTTCCAACCAAGGCGATCTCTACCATATTCCTGACCTATCCTATAGAGACGTTTACCCCGCATATGAGTTTTATAGGCCCTTTTGTAGAGAATAAGCACATGTTCTTCTTTGTCCTAGGGTTTCTTTCTAAAAATTCCTTGCTAGTCTCTAAGCTTTCCTTATCCTCTTGGATGCTTTTATAAGAGTCGAAATCAACTAGCTCCCCTTGCGGGTTCACCGGTCGAAGGAGATATGCTAGAAACCCTTCTGGGCTATGGAAATCTTCTCTGTCTCTAACCGTCGCGTTGTGTATTGTAGTGTCCTCATCTAACCATAGAGAATTAAGGTTGGAATCATTACTTAAAATGATATATTGGTTAGTTGTTGTTATAGCAATAAAGTCTCATAGTAAAGGATATTGTCTTCATTTCTTATGCTGTAAATATCATATTCTAAGCCACTGTAAGGACATTTTTATCTAGCTTGCGCTTCTTACAAGAGGTAGAATTAACAGCCACAAAATAACATATTTCTATATAAATGTTCTTACCATTAGTATCTGAAATCTCCATCTACGTGTACTGATTGAAATGATCTTTCTTGTGAAGCCTAATATGAGGGAAAATATCATTTTTTATGTAGCAACCCATGCCTTTGATTCATTTACGATAGGATCTCTTATTCCATATTGACCATAAGACAAGCCCTTCTATGTCAGGGACGTTAGATTCTTAATGCTCCCAAGTTTCAACAAACAATATAATATCAATTGCACTCAGGATCCAACTCAACATGGGTCCTTTGCTTCGTGGAAAGCCACTGTAGTTCCAAGATAGGATATGGAGTGTCCCAAAATCCCATATATTGTTATCTTTTTTGTTTATTTCCCTAATAATAGCTCTATGTTCTCGATTATTGCCCATTTTCCTTCCTCTCTAGTTTATTTTACCCTTTGAACTTGTTTTTTAATTTAGCTTGACCTTCTGGAATGAGATCTTCTTTTATAAATATTCATATCCCTTTTAGACTTCGGGTTTTACTGAGTATTCCATATTTATAGTCATGACAGCTTATATCGACATGAACTAACCAATATTTGTATACAATTATTTTGCCTAGCCTTTGTGCTTCTATGAGACAAGTTGTTTCAATTTGTAATATTTTTTATAGTTTTCCCTTAACTAATGCTAACACATCCTCATACACAAACACACACACAGACTTTTAAATGTTTAATGATCTCCTTCTTTTATGTCTTTCGTTTTATAAGGTGGACTCTTATTGAAGAAAGAGAAATTAAAACTTCAAATTAAAGATCTAAGACTTGAGTATTAGGTGTCAAAGGAAGCAAAGTGTGTCTCATATAATAATGAAGAGATTTTAGACTAAAAAATTCAAATAGGAAAACCCATTTACTTTGATTAATTTTTACAGTTAATTAATATTGTATATTTTATTTTTTAATGCTTTCAAGAAACATAAAGAAATTCATTAGATCCAAATTAAAATAATTGTAGGTGGTTTAAAAATTCCAAATTATGTATAAACTTGAAATAGAGTAAAAAAGTTAAAAATTATAACTATAAATATAGTCGAATCATTCATAAATTTGTATATTATTTATTAAATTAAATTAAGTTGGAATTTACAATATGAAAAAGAATTTATAGAGCACAATTTTTTCACTTAAAAGATGCCTCAATTTTATTTCAATTCATGCAATTTTGTTACCATCATTTGTCTATTTTTTAATTTCTATCTTATATTCCTCTAAAAAGGAGTTATCAGTTATAATAGTTTCCTCATTCGAAATTTATAATTTTATTTCAATTCATGCAATTTTGTTACCATCATTTGTCTATTTTTTAATTTCTATCTTATATTCCTCTAAAAAAGAGTTATCAGTTATAATAGTTTCCTCATTCAAAATTTATATCATATATAGAATTTGGATTACGAAAAAGGAGTTATCAGTTATAATAGTTTCCTCATTCAAAATTTATATCATATATGGAATTTGGATTACGAAAGAGCCCAAATCATGTACAAAATTTCTATAGTTTATCATAGATTTATAAATTTTATAACTTATCACAGATTTATAAAATTTTGGAGTTGTCAGTTATAATAGTTTTCTCATTCAAAATTTATACTATATATGGAATTTGGATTACGAAATAACTCATTTCTCTAGCTTATCATAGATTTATAAATTTAGTTATATTTAGTGATTTAATATTATAATATATAGATTTTTATAGATTTATAAATTTATGATTATTTTTTAAATTAGTTATATAAGTAATTTAATAATAAATAATTTAAATATATAGATATACATATATAAATTAGCTAAACATGCAACTTTTTATTTATATACATATTTTTCTATCCTAAAAAAAAAAAGAAAACATTTTTATTTAAGTATTTGAAATTTTTCAATGTAACCAAGTCCAAAGTAAGATGAAAAAATTATCTCTATCTACATATGAGAAGGTTATTGCAGTGATTACCTGAGTATGGAGCACCCACCAACTTACGTGTTTCTGCATCAGAAGGTTTCGAAAGAAGGAATGGTATTGTGGCCTTGTTACCTCTTGAAACCAGCACTCAATGAAATCCTGATACTCACCTTCCTTCCTTAAGCCATAAAGGTCCTCTTCTTCTGAATGTTCATTTGCTTGAGTACATGAAGGATCCATTGATAAATATGTGGAGAACTCTTCAAGTTTAGGTTGCTCTTCGTCGAATGTAGTCTCCAAGTTTCGAGTTCACTTGGTAGATTGGCAAGGAGAGTCTGTTTGTATCTCATGGGACTATGGTTCTTCTATGATTTCTGGAGAGGTAGATAAATTATTGACTTCTGTCAAGATGTGTTCTCCTTGAGAAGAAGAAATTGAGATCTCGGTTGCTACTACGATTTGAGAGATTTTTTTCAAACTAATGGTCGCTTCTGAATCCATTTTGTTGGTTGATAGATCCTACTTCACACATGGATTAGTGCCTAGTGTTCTTACAAAACCCAAATAGATAGATATATATTTTAATTATTTGAATAGAAAAACTATCTACAAAAATATACTCCTAAAGCAAATTTTTGCAAACCAAAGGAAAACTGATTCTTAAAAACTAATTGTAAAATTGAAAAATACACAAAACCTATAGATAAGATAAACACACTTGTGACAAAGAGATCAAACCCATACCTACGTAAGCATGTTGGTTGAAGAAAACTAGATTGTGAGAATGTAAACAAACTCAAATTTGTAAAAGAAAAGCACACATGCGGAAAAACAAAACAAACTTTGCGGAATAAATTGTGGATAATTAAACACTCTCACTAGAAAATAAATAAACAAATCAATGGGAAAGAAATAACACTCTTGCAAAAAAGGAACAACAAGGTTTTGGGGCCACCCATGAAAGTGGTTGCGTCACGCTATTACACTACGGAAATTCCATAGTGGATTTGTCTTTACGTCTTGTCGTTTCCCCTTCCCCTTGTTGTGTAATGTAAATACAACCTATCTACCTACACTTCAACCACTTTAGCACCTCCCCAACAACGATGCCAAAATGTTGGTAAAATTATATGTTAATTAATTTCCAATATACTGTCAACCCAGGGATTGTAAGCTTCGAGGTACAAGCATTGTATATGTAGGGTTAAAGGTTAACCTAATCTATCTAATGTTAACAAACTCACTTTAATTGTGAAAATGAACTATAAACTACTAAATAAATTTTCTATTCCTATTTCAACTAGAAAAATATGTTAATCTACAAACTAATTTGAAATTACAAATTAAGTACAAATTACAACAATTCTAAAGTTACAGACTAATTTCTTATTACATGCTAAATCAAATAACGATTCTTAAAATTTTATAAATTACAGACTAAATGCAATTACAAACTACATTTATGATTCCAATTACAAACTAATTTAAAAACACCTACTTTCTTAAGCATCTAAGCTTTCTAAAACTTAAAAACTAAATTAATATTATTAAATAAAAAACATATTTTATTAATAAAACATCAATTTCAAAGCTTAATCAATCTACTACAAAATCTTTTAAAAGTACCTATGCTTATTCAAAACCACACCAAACAAACTTTAAACTATCAAATAAAAGTTATGGGGATCCGTTATTTTTTGTTTTGGTTTTAAATCAGTGATATTATTCACAAAGTATTTCGAATTAAAACACATGCTACAAAATACAAAACAAAATCTGAATTATTTAACTAACACTAAATTCTAAATTCTATAAATTATTTGGCTAACAAACAAACTTCAAATTTACACAAAACTTTATTAAATGAAAAAATACAAATTTAATACTACAAAATAAATATTCTAAATTATACAAATAAGAAAAATTACAAAACTACAATTTATAGTAAAAAAATTACAAAGCTTTATGGACGAAAACATATAAAAGCATGCTTTGTAATCTTAATGACTTAAAAATGTTTCTTAATTAATATGTGCACGTAAATCTTCGTGGGCATAATATTTTCAGCATAGGATTCAACACAAGTCCAAACTTATCTTGATACATCATTCGATAACAATCCTTATTTAATAAAATAACAAGTGGAATAAGCAACGCAATTGCTTAGTATCCGTCACTTATGTAAGAAACAATGTAAAGTAAATTAGCATCAGACATCATTCATGGTCATTTACAACTCTGTGAGTGATTTAGGCGTTAAGTATCCCTTCGTAGTCTTATGAGAAATTTTTGGTAGACATGAAACACCTAACACTAGACACTACCATCCATAGCCTCATAAGCAATTTAAGGCATACATAGCCCTTCATAGTCTCGAGAACTATTTTTTATAAGCATTATGTACCCAACAATAAAGTAGTAAGTGATATATTGATTGAGATGTACATAATTGACGCAATGTAGTGGACCATTCATAACTCAAGAGTCATTTAAGGCTTACATCGACCTTCATAATCTCAAGAGTGACTCAAGGTCTACATAGTCTGTCATACTTCCATGAGTTATTTTTTATAAACATTATGCACTAGTAGAAGAATAATAAATGTTGCATAATTTGAAATATACATTATGGATGTAGTGAAGTATGTTACTTCATGAAATGTAAAAATTAATAAATAAGCATTAAATAACTAAAAACCATAATACACAACTATTATTGAATATTCAACTTTTAAAAATATTTTTCATATCTAATATTATATTATGTAAAACAACAACAAAAATTAATTAGTTAAAAATTATAAACAAATTATTTTCTCAAAATTTAGAAATTTTTTTTTATAATATCCAATTTTGTATTTAAATTTTAAATAACTTTTATAAAAAAAAACTTTAAAAATAAGTAAATACTTATACATATAAACAACTAGCTTCTCATCTACATTAATAAACATGTATATACAATTTATAATATTATAATAACAAATTTGAGATGTTACATTTCTCTTTAAATCTTTATTTTATAGATATAGCATATAATATTGTATACATGTAGCACATAAAATTATATATTAATTTTAGATATTATATTTATTTTTTATATTCAATCAATATAGTTATTATTTCAATTTTTGTTTTATTAATTAAGTTGAATGTGCAATATAGTTAGGGATGAATCTTTATTTTATAGATATAATAGATATAGCATATAATATTGTATACATGTAGCACATAAAATTATAGATTAATTATAGATATTATATTTATTTTTTTTATATTCAATCAATATAGTTATTATTTTTATTTTTGTTTTATTAATTAAGTTGAATGTGCAGGGTTTGTTGGTTATTGGGTCAATAATATGGAGTTAAGACATTAGTGATTATGGTTATTTTAGGTTAATAGTTTAAAGGATAATGGATTAGGTATTAGGTTTTTCATAGTAATGAGTTGGGATTAGTGTGGTTTATATTTAACTTAGATTTAGGAGATTAGTATTTTAGAAGTCAAGAATTTAATGGTATAGTGGTAAAATACTTTATTCGATAAAACATTAATTATGTATTAATTTAAATGATTTGTTTTATAAAAAATAAATTTTTTCTCAATTTAAACATGTGACTTTTAGAAAGTAAGACAGATCCACTCAAGCCATCTACTCTGTATCGCTTCTCAACTTATTTATTTGTTATTTTAAGGAAGCATGGCTTTAAATATTTTTTTTAAATAAAGAGCAAATTTTTTGGCAATTTAAAGTTATGACTTAATTTCAAGAAGGAAACACATTTTATTAATGATGAACCCACTCATGATTTAGTGTGTATCCCTTATTTATTTGTTATTGATTTAAATGTTTCTTTTAAGTATGAACAATATTTTTAACCATTTA
This sequence comes from Pseudotsuga menziesii, assembly GCA_001517045.1. Taxonomy (NCBI): domain Eukaryota; kingdom Viridiplantae; phylum Streptophyta; class Pinopsida; order Pinales; family Pinaceae; genus Pseudotsuga; species Pseudotsuga menziesii. Next base: position 34,419 of record LPNX011142004.1, on the reverse strand, counting down.
AACCTATGACTTTCTCTAATTAGAAGAGACCCACTTAAGATATTGAGATAGCTAATATTAATATTAGAGTAAAAGCAAGCAGGTCATAGGTGGTCTTTCCCTTATTCGGTTGATGCAAGTGGCGTAGGAAGCAAGCAAGAAAAGCACATGCTCAGTGCCGGTTCCGGGATTGAAGGCAAGCTGGTCCAAGTTCCAACTATATATACGGTGCTGCTCGGTTTCCAAAAGAATGACGCAGGTGCTGAATTGACTTTTAAAACTAATAAAGAAATAACGATGGCGTCCCGCGTGGCATCGGCCTAGCAACTCTATTAGACAGCGTAAGCACAGCTGGGTGGCTTCATTTCCGAAGTTCCCCGAGTCGTGGCCATCATAATAAAGGCCGTAGTGGCTTCTTGTTGTTGTGCAAGAAAGCCCCGTGAAGCCTCATGGAGAACTCGTTAGTTTTACAATTCCTGAGCCAGAATCTCATGTTCAACTTCTTCCTATATGTTTTGGCGGTGGCTATTCCCTTGGTATTTTACATGGTATTTCTATATATTAAATGAGAATTTATACCATGCAGAAAGGTGGTCGAAGGACCCAGATGGTATCCGATCGTAGGTTCCCTGTTTGAGTTTTGGAAGAATCGAAGCAGGCATTTAGAATGGTACACCCAGATGCTCACAGACTCGCCCACGCAGACAGTCGTGGTGGAGCGACTAGGAGGTGTTCGAACCGTCGTGACAGCGAATCCTGAGAATGTGGAGCACATTCTGAAGACGCGGTTCGACAATTATCCCAAGGGCGAGCCTTTCACGGCCATTTTCCACGATTTCCTCAGAAAAGGGATCTTTAATTCCGATGGGAACGCCTGGAAGTTGCATCGGAAGGTCGCCAGCTATGAGTTCAACACCCATTCTCTCTGTAATTTCGTTCTACAAGTCGTCGATGCGGTCACAAATCGACTCCTGCCAATTCTAGAAGAGGCCAGCGAGACGGGTAGCTGCTTGGATTTGCAGGATATTCTGCAGCGTTTCGCGTTTGATAATATATGCAAAGTTGCGTTCAGGATCGATCCGGCTTTCCTAGATGGAAGCCTTCCTGTTTCAGAGTTCTCGCAAGCTTTCGACGTCGCGACCGAGCTGAGTGCTCGGAGATCCATTGAGCCGATCTCGTTGGTGTGGAGAATAAAGAAGATGCTCAAATTCGGCTCTGAAAAGCGCCTCTCTCGAGCGGTGGAAACTGTGCGCCGCTTCACCATGGATGTTATTTGGCAGCGGAGACGGGAGATGGCGGCCAACGGCGCTCCCTACAAACAAGACATGCTCTCAAGATTCATGGCGCTTGCCAACCCACAAGCCGATCTACCCAGACGTGACGCCTATTCCGAAGAGTTTCTTAGAGACTCCATTATCAGTTTCGTCTTGGCCGGCAGAGACACCACCTCGGCTGCACTAACATGGTTCTTATGGCTACTCACCTCACATCCCCATGTCAAAGAAGCAATACACAAAGAGATAGCCCACCTCATGACCGTCAAACCAGAAGCCAAATGGGGTGCAAATCCCATGGTATTTTCATACGAGGATATGCAGAGCATGCATTACCTGCAGGCGATTATCTGTCCAAAATAATCAAACGGCAGCGTCAACAGATCATTTATCCACGAGTCCTCGGAAGTCATGGATCCGCTGACTCTTTGAATTATAAATAACATAATAATAAAATAAATGCTGATGTCATAGTTGCCATGTGTCAAGTGAAAACCAGATACCAAACTCCAAAGCTGACATCATCTCTGATTGGCCAATTAGAAGTTGACGAAATAGCAAAGGCAAATATTTTTATTAAAATTTAAAATATTTTTTTGCAAACTCTAAAGCTAAACTTTAGAAAACAGATTTTAAATTTTTCGTCAACTGCAACTAATAGAAGGTCAAAGGGCAACCGATTACTATATACCTATGTGGCATGGCAGGTATAATAAGTTCTATAGTAATAAGTCTATTCTTAAATCAAATCCAATACAATTTTTTAAAAAACTCGAATTATTAAATTGAGAGAATTGTCCATATAACCCTAATCCTGAAAAAATCATTTCTGTTCGACTACATTTTTCTTTATATTTGTTAATCAATTTTGAAAACGTAAATGAGCCTATTTGGAAAGTGGATTTCAAATGAAATGGTTGAGTGTATTTCAATTTGTGTTTTTAATTTATATAACATTGAAATATACGAGTGGTTTTCAATTTTGAAATATATGCTTGCAAATAATTGTCAAATTTCATATTTATTTAAATTGTTATTATTCATATTTATTGAAATTGCTATGATTTACATAATAATAATTTGATTTATAAGTATTATAAATTTAAAATAAATATTTATTAAAATGGTTAATATTATAGTTTTAAGGTAAAATAATGATTATTTAATGTATTTTCTTTTAAACCATTCATTTGTTTAAATTTAAAACAATGAACCAAAGCTTCATATCAAGCCATGACTTTAGTTATGTATATGCAAGTATTACGGGACATGAAAGAGCTGGAAGATGAAGGTAATTCATCTCGGTGAACCAATCCATCATTGAAAATCAAGCCGGGTGCAGAACTCGTTACCAGAACAAGTGTCCGAATGAGTACTAAAATGCTTAACGTTTGCACAATATTACATCAAAAATAATAGATTTTGATTATTTTACATTGACAATATTTTAATTAATAAAATAAAGTAAAATATAGCCTCTTTGAAGATAGATGTACTAAATTACAGGTAAATTGGTTGTGAAATTTACGTTAAAAAATGACAATTTCGGAGCCCAACATTTCCCCAAACCGAAGATATGGCGCGTCCTCTTGCCATCAATATATTAATACTAGCTTGTATTGTTTTATGCTAACACTTTGGATTATATAAAAAAAAAACAATCGACAAGCAAGTCTACGAAGCCATTATCATTATTCTAAAAAAATAAAATAAACATTTTTAGAAAAAGAAGGATAAATGCTAAGTGATAAGAATGATCAAAATACTTATATATTTTAAGATTAAAAATATCTCATACATGCTTACTAAAACCATATACGTTGTGTAGGGAATTTTTCGAGTGTTCCTAGATAGAAAACATGAGGGTATATAGATGGTCTAGAAAGCCTATAGGAAACAAGTCATCCCTGACTCATTTTTCAAAGACTTATTGTCATCCAAGGAATAAGAATAAAGTTCACATTTTGAGTTCGTTAATTTATACAGTGACGAGTCCCACTTCTAGGATAGTAATATCCTAGATATAGTTTGAATTAGATAATAGGGTCTAAGTTAAACTTACAGCTATTCTCTAGTGACAATTGAATGACTGGATTAACCATGTATATGTGCACTCAAGGTCTTCATTTAATTTCAGATCCATATGCATAGCAATATGTTTACTATGTCTCTTTTACCTAGCATTGCCCCATTGCCAACAAGCATGTTTCGTACCCCGACGAGTTTACCTTGGTACCATACAAGCATAGACCCACTTCCAATGAGCCTGTTCAGTACCTCGATGGGTTTGCTTGTATTTACCGAACTTCCTTATTTGCTATTTTACTCAAAATGGACCCGCTTTCAGCAGGCCTGTTTAGTACCTCGACGAGTTTGCATCATAGCTATATAATCGTTATGAAATATATTAAAGTATGTGGAATTCGGTTGGTACTAGAGGATATTAAGTTTGCTAAGCACATAAATCAATTAAATTTAACCCATGAGTAACATTAATTATAATAGTATGAAATTATAGTTCATGCCAAAAGAGAATGACCTAAAGTTGTCCTCTAGTCCCTAAGTCTATCATCTTCATATAAATGTTTAATAGTGTTCCCCCATATGTAGAAATGCCACTTACTCTCATGCTACTACTTAATAAAGATACTTAAATAACAAGCTTTGGTGATGAGTCTAGGACGTACAAGTGAACGATAAGTATTAGATAGACCTTAAAATTATGGTAAATTCCCATGATATTTAAATTAGCCTTGAGCAAATGTTATAATGAATAGTGAGAAATATTCATGTATGAGAATAAATAAGGGAAATTGTTTTTGTTTATTCATTAGCAGTATCTTCTTCATAGTTCCTTTTATTGAAAAATAAAACAAAAAGTGAAGTTGCATTAATATTTAAGCTAAACATGCAACTTTTTATTTATATACATATTTTCCTATCTTAAACAAAAGAAAGAAAACAATTTTATTCAAGTATATGAGCTCTTCCAATGTAACCAACTACGAAATAAAATGAAAAATATACATTTATCCACATATGAGAAGGTTATTGCAGTGATTACCTGAGTATGGAGCACCAACCAAATTACTTGTTTCTACATCAGAAGGTTTCAAATGAAGGAATGGTATTGTGGCCTCGTTACCTCTTGGAACCAACACTCGTTGTGTAATAACCCAAAAATTTGTAAAATTTAAAGTGACATAAAATGTCTAAAGTCGCAGCTAAGTAACTGCTAATGGTTAGCGGAAAATGAAACAGTTTATAAAAGAATATGGGATTGCTTCTTTAAATGAACTTGTAAACTAAAGGATGTAATCTTAAACACCTGTGTTAGTACTACCAATGACTTAACAGCTTTAGTTCTATCAGAGTTAGAAAAGGATTCACATTTCTTTTACTGCTATATATACTGATGATTAACTTTTGTCAAAAACATAAACAAGGGATTAAAATGCAAGAGCAATTTGTTACCAAAGTTCCTTCAATTGTATGAAGATTATTCTCTAAAATAATCTAAAGAACATGGTTTGGTTTTCTTGTGTTTACAATACTGGTTAATTATAAATTCCCATAGAGAGAATAGAGCTCATGGTTTTGAGCTTAAGTTCACTTCAAACTATTTAGTGATCTTATAGCTATTCTCACTTCAATACTCAAAAGATGTCCTTCTTTTAAAGCATGAACAAGTTCCTATGTTTTTCAATTATAATTTTAACAATGAGTTATTAGAATCTTTAACAGGAATTCTCCATCATTGTTAGTTTTCAATTTCTAGATCACTCCTTCATTAAATCAGTATAAAGGTTATGTTTTAGAAGTTTATGGCTTTTACTATAGTTATAAGCTATGTTATAACCATCTCATAACTCTATACTACTTCTAAAATTACCCCATATATTTGACTTGTTTGGAAGCATGAAGATCTTTTAGCATAACAAATAGTATCAAAGTTGTAACAATAGTATTCAAGTTATTGTTATAGTAGTTAAGTTATAACAATAGTATTAAAGTTATAACAATATTTTTTAAATTATAACCTAAGGTAGAATACCTAACAAAACAATCTACTATGATGAAATCAAAAGATGGCAAGCATATCTTACATAGTTTGAAATGATCGTTGTAACTTATTTGATGCAGTGTTGACTATAGGGTTCAACCCACGCTTGGAGAAACATTTGGAAGGGCACGTGGATGGTTTACATCCACTCAAGGGTTGACTTAAAACCTCGAAACCCTATTCATTTGCATTGTAGACCGCAACAGTTTCTCCTTTGTTGGGCCGAGTTGAGAGCTCACGGCCATGAGAGGCCTGTACCACCTTCATACATTTGGCATTTCGTCTACAAATACTATGTTGTGACTGTTGGGAGAAGTCGTTAATGGTTTTGGTTCTTCTATGTGTTGAAAAGTTACAGCGAGGGTGTGTAATGGCTTTTCTTTGTGGCTCGAAGGCTGTGTTTGCCTTAACCTGTAACTGAACACTCAATAGTTGCTGCCTTCGTTTGGTTGAGTCACTTTCCTGGTTTTTTTCTTTACAGAGGTGACTTCACAGCTTCTTCCTTTCGGCATGGTGCCAAATGTGACCTGGTGTGGCCATCTCTTCTCAGTTTCGACTCCAAGTTTCAACAGGTAAACTCTTACTCTAATTTTCAGTTTCTCATTTGTTTTTCTTACGAGGGTTTTCCAATTTTTATGCAAACAAGTATTTAAAATGATTTGGTTTGGAACTTGCAGGTTCTTACTTCTGGCTCCAAAGCTATAGGTGAAAACAAGCTCACTCTTCAGTCTTTTCATGAGCATCCAACTGGTAAGCCCTAGTTTCATCAAGGGTTTCTTCCTGCGTGACATTATGGTTGTTGCAAGTTGGTTCTTGTGGTTGTAATGGCACGGCCTCGGTTCTCTGTTAGCTTATGTTTCCAACTTGTTTGTTATTTGTAAAGTTCTTAGAAACCCTTAAAGGGTATTTCGTGTAGGGTGAAGAAGGCTCTGGAAGCCGTGATGTAAATGGGTTTTACTTGATGTTTTCAGCCTTACGGCTTGAACAATGTAAATGCTTTCGTTATAAAACAAAAGAGCCCAGCTCTGAAATCAAAGAGGCTTGTCGACCTCTGTTTAGTTTATTTCAGTTTTTACAGTAGATTTTGGTTGGTGAAGGAAGACTGTGAAACAGTCCGGACTGTAAATGGGAACAGGATTTTTCTCCTGTCAATAAAATATTTTGACACTATTTAATATATATATATATATATATATATATATATATATATATATAGATATATAGATATATAGATTTTGCGTATTTTGGTTTTATTAACAGGCCTGAGCCTTGACCCTTTGGCTCTAAACGTTGAAATCCATTCCTTATTAATGAATTATGTATTTGCAAAAAATGTAAGTAATATTTGATTATTTTAATTATGTTTCCAATAATTTGTTTATGTAATATTTTAAATTATTACCCTGTATTAAAAATGATTTCCAATGCACAGTTTATGGGAAAAAATACTGTGTTTAAGAGTAATATTTTACTCTGGTTTTTGGCCTAAAAGGGTTAATTAATAAATAAACCCTACAGCTTGATAATAGCATTATTATACTTAGTAATTCTTAGCTCTGTTTATTTAATGATTTTTACAGTTTTGTTTTTAAATCTCAGCTAAAGATGATTAGGGTTTATTGATGCATACTTGTGAATAGGATATTTTTATCTTTCAATAACTACTGTGGTTCTAAATAGGTTAAAGTAGAATCCTTCTGTCTTAGACAAAGACACATAGTGTCTGGAACTCAATGTTATAAAAATGTTTTACAAATTCTTTTTACCTAGTTCTTAGATGTTAGCCTATTTACTATACTTAGTTTAATTATTAAACTATAATTTCTATGTTTCATAAAGAATACTAATACTAGAATTAGTTCTATAAATAATATTATTACTATTATTTTACATACCTATCTTTTAGTTTATAGCTGAATTAAATAGATGCAAACAATATTTACTACTTCTTTACAGTAGAAATCATAAGCAGACTAAAGTAAAATGTAGTTACAATTTTCATTCAAGTAAAAGCATCATCTTATTCACCTAAACACCCATCTGTACTAGAGTACTGCCTGAGTCAGGAGTGGAAAAATACAGTATGGAAATTATAATTCTATTTGTTTCCCATTTTGCATATTCATTACTATTTCTAACATAAAGTGCAATTTACCAAGTCTAACATTACACAGTTACTTCTTTCTTCACAAACCCTAATTAAATACTAACATGCCTGTAATTAAAAACTAGTAAACATTTTACTGAGAATGGTAAAGAAAGATAACATAAAGACAAATAGAACCTGTCAATGATAAGATGACAACAGCTTAAGGAGGTTGTTCCTCCCAACCAATCTCCTAGAGAACACTCAGACAGTGCTTCCTTAGGACCCCCGAGCTTGTTCCTGGTCTTCTTGGCAGAGTACTGGGTGGAGACTGTAACCTCAAGACCGTTTGTCACCTAACTAGTCCAATTACTTCAGTAATTAAAAATCTACTCAAAGCAGAATGAACTTTAGCCTAAAAGCTGTAATAAGTTTAGTCTCAGCAGTTATCCCCTCAAACTCACTTAAGTAATCCCCTCCATTGAATTTCTCTTGAGTAAATTCATTCACCCTGAATGATCACCTCTAGAATGAGCAGCCTCAGCTGTCTTCAATGGGAAATTTTATAGAGATGCCTAGGTATTTTGGGTTATTTTTCATTTAATAAGCCACATGCTCTGATTTCACTTTCTTGGGGAATCATGACCACAAATACAGGGAAGTTGCCACCTGCAACAATTGGAAGTAGTTTGAGGATGCTGCCACTTGTCAGTGTACTCTCCACCCAATCTCCTCCACCAATTGACCAGTAAGCACTCTTTTAATAGCTTCCCTAAGATTTTGTCTCATCATTTATTTATTTATAAATAAAATATTCTGAATTACATTAATTATTCTTGACCCCACTGGGTCATCAATTACAAACTTAGCATAAAATATAACACAATGTTCCTCAAATAACATTAAATTGTTTTTCCAAATTGGGGCATGTGACACGTTGAAATTCTAATACTCACCCTCCTTCCTTAAGCCATGCAAGTCCTCTTCTTCTAAATGCTCATTTTCTTGAGTACATGAACAATCCGTTGATAAATATGTGGAGAACTCTTCAAGTTTAAGTTGCTCTCTGTCGAATGTAGTCTCCAAGTTTCTAGTTCCCTTAGTAGATCAGAAAGAAGGGTCTTTTTGTATCTCATGGGACTGTGGTTCTTCTATGATTTCTGGAGAGGTAGATAAATTCTTGACTTCTTTCAAGATGTGTTCTCCTTGAGAAGAAAAAATTGAGACCCCAACTTCTGCTAGGATTTGAGAGAGTTTTCTCAAACTGATGTTCACTTCTGAATCCATTTTTTCGGTTGATAGATTCTACTTCACACATGGATTAGTGTCTAGGGTTCTTACAACACCCGAATACATAGATATATATTTTAATGATTTGAATAGAAAAATTATCTACAAAAATATACTCCTTAATCCATTAAAATATACTACAAAAATGATTTGATGTTCACTTCTGAATCCATTTTTTTGGTTGATAGATTCTACTTCACACATGGATTAGTGTCTAGGGTTCTTACAACACCCAAATACATAGATATATATTTTAATGATTTGAATAGAAAAATTATCTACAAAAATATACTCCTAAAGCAAATTTGTGCAAACCAAAGGAAAGTTGATTCTTAAAAACTAATTGAAAAATTGAAAAATACACCAAACCTATAGATAATATAAACACACTTGTGACAAAGAGATCAAACCCACACCTACGTAATCATGTTGGCTGTAGAAAACTAGATTGCGAGAAAGTAAACAAACTCAAATTTGTAAAAGAAAAATACACTTGCGGAAAAACAACGCAAACTTTGTGAAATAAACTAGGGACAATTAAACACTCTCACTGAAAAATAAATAAACAAATCAATGGGAAAGAAATAACACTATTGCAAAAAAGGAACAACAAGATTTTGGGGTGACCCACTAAAGTGGATGCATCAGGCTATTACACTACGGGAATTCCATAGTGAAGTCGTCTTTGTGTCTTAGTGTTTCACCTTCCCCTTGTTGTGTAATGTAAAGGAAACCTATCTACCTACACTTCAACCCCTTTAGAACCTCCCTGACAACAGCGCCAAAATGTTGGTAAAATTATATGTTAATTAATTTCCAATATCAAACTGTCAACCCGCGGCTTGTAAGCTTCGAGGTACAACCACAATATGTGCAAGGTCAAAGGTTAACCTAAGCTATCCTAACCCAATCTATCTAATGCTAACAAACAGACTTTAATTGTGAAAATGAACTATGAACTACTAAATAAATTTTCTATTCATATTTCAAGTGGAAAAGTATGTTAATCTACAAACTAATTTCAAATTACAAATTACAACAATTCTAAAATTGCACACTAATTTCCAATTACATGGTAAATCAAATAATAACTCTTAAAATTCTATAAATGACAAACTATTTTAAATGCAATTACAAACTACATTTAAGATTCCAATTATAAGCTAATTTAAAAGCACCTACTTTCTTCATTTATTTTTTTTACAATGTTATTTCTTACTTTGGAGATAGTGGAATGTTCTAAATTGGTTATATTAATTAAGAGGGAGTTAACATTCTCTTAAAATTTAAGAAAAAATTAAGGTTATTAAAGTTTTACTATGATCATACGTTCATGAAGCAATGTCCATAAGAGTTTTGTTCAATTTTGAATCAAACCAAATTAAAAAAATAAATCAATTTTTGCATCGATGAGAACTCTAAAGTTCTGTGTTGCCAAATTTTGGCCACTATAGAGAAGTTTGCTACAATATTAGACATCTATTAATTGTAATTCTTTTATATTCAAAAAAGATGAACTTACCACATTAAGGTAAAAGGAATTTAATAAAAAAGAGGCCATCTAATTTTGTAGTAACTTTCCTCTGGCTGTTTAAATGTAGAAATATAGAAAGTCAGAAATCCTATTGATTTAGGACTGTACTAGTATCTTAGAAAATTTGGGTAGATTCAAAATTGAGAAAAATCTTTAACAACATAGTTCAACAAAGCACAAAACTTGGATATGATGAGACTTCTCTTATACCTAAAATTTCTACCAAAATTTTACCAAAGTTGTAATTGGAAAAATCATAAATCATTTTACTAGAAGATTAACTTATTCAATTACAAAATAATAATAATAAAACTTACACATTAATCAATCCCTATATATCGCTCTCATCATTCAATATAATATTTGTCTAAAATGAATTTTTTTTTATTATGAACGCATGCAAACTTGTTACAAAGAACACTACAACCATGTATCTAATGTCATTGTTAAGGTCATCCTCATAAACAACACAATAATTCTTCTACCTATCTAGAACAAACTCTTGGCTTATATTTTTCCAACATACCATATGGATTGGTAAAGACTCAATACACGTTGATATATACACACAAACAAGGTAAAAAGAAAAAACCTATACAAAAAAATTTCATGGAATGAAGTTGTTCTTAACCAAACACTCTTGTTGCAATCATAGAAGACTTGCCTCCATATGTTAATCGCGCCTAAAAAGAGACAAGTCCCCAAAACAAAACTCCATATTGACCATATAGTTGATGTTAGGGTTGCAATTTCAAAAATATATGCCCTGTCAAAAATGGAAATTTTAACATTGTAATAACACGTATTTGATAAATTACTTTTTTTTAATTTCCTACTATAGTGTTGATCATATTTTATAGGAAAATGCCTCGTAACAAGCATTTTTCTATCAAATTCTAGCACTAGTTGCTAGCAAACACTCAAAAAAATGGAAAAACTTATCATCCCATCAACACCTACTGCTCCTAATTCAAGATCTTGTTGAGGACAAAGGGTGATCACTCTTATTCTTACATTTCTTGCATATCTTAAAACTTACCTCCCAAGAACAAATCATTCATGATCCATACCCAATGAGGATGACATCGGTGCTAAGGAGATGTATTTCCACATTGAGCCTGACTCAATAGAGTCCCTCTTGGGTGATAGAAAAATCCATGGAACCCTTTGTAGGATTGCATTACTATTTGTCAAATATTCAAACAAGAAGGGAAAATAGTTGTGATGCAGACGAGATAATCCCACCTTTCCATTATCCATCAATGACCAAGATGAATTAATCCATGGAACCATGTTTGATAGTGGGGGTGTTTTACCACTAAAGTAACCAATCAATTCCCTTCAAGATATCTTCCTAAATCTATCAAGAATCTATCTCGATTGGGGATAAATATTGACCACTCTAGTTTATTGTAAACACATTTTCCTACCTTTGGATGTCACCACTAAAAACCCTAAGTCCAACCCCCCATCATCTTCATCTTCCATCTTTGCTCAACCATTGTGTGTGTGTGTGTTTCTAGGAAAATAACACAATGGATCAACTCAATCAGTTCAAATGCATTGTTTCAAGGGAAAATAGCCCAATGGGTCAACTCAATTGGTTCAAATGCATTGTTTCACAGAAAAGTTCATAGTGAGGTATTTAGTTCTTTTCTAGATGAGGTTCAAGTCCCATTGAGCCACGGACTATTATTGTCGATGGTGTTTGAATTACCCTCCATCTAGATATTCCAAAGAAGGGAGGGATTTGCAAGATTTTCCTTGAAAAATAATATATTTCTGGGAAAATATAAAAATTAAATGTATTATCTTATACCTTTCAAGAAGATGAAATTTCTTACACGTCCTAGTTGATATCAATATAACCAATATGCTCACTATTGGCATTGTTCAAACAAGGATCCAACGAAGTATATCACATATCTACGAGCCTTTTCTTATCAAAAATTAGTTTCAAGGCTTAACAAACACTTTCAAAATCATATTTGCAATATTTTAGAGTGTTATATAGCTGATCCAAATGGAGATTGGTGCCCACCCACCTATTCCACTGGCTCAAAACAACTGCCCATTTTGGCATTTTCCTAGTTATTTTTCTACAGTCTTTTGGGTCCCAAACTTCTGGGGCTATTTCACAACAGAATTTCAACCCAAAATCCAACACCTTGCATGTCTGAAATTCGACACTTATCTGTCGTCTTTTCGACACATACACCTTTTTTTGCTGTCAGTGGTGTAACGTCGGATCTTCGACATGCGACTAATGTGGGTCGAAGATCCGACAAACCATTGTGTCGCATATTCGACCGTATTTCTTTCCAAAGTGCCAATCAAAATTGCATAAAACATCGAAAATCCGACGTCCTCCGACCCTTGAAGCGTCGGTCGTCCAACGGACAAAAGTGTCAGAGAAATGGCGTTGTCATCGGTATTTTTATCCAGCAAGTGTCGACTAACCGACGCCATCTGACACTGGAAGAGTCAGCCTTCCGACGCGGTCCGACACTTTAACCGTCGGTCGACCGACGAGTGTAAGCATCAGAGTCATGCCACAGCCATCGGATGTGTTTATCGGAGTGTCGGACGCACGTCGGAAAAGCGACGCCTGTTAATGGATTTTAAAAAAAATCCAAAGATTAACTATGAGTTCATGCTCATATATTTTGTCTCTTGTAGGAATCAACACATAATATTCCTACGGTGTGTCCTCTTGACAAAAATCTAAATAAACCAAAGAAGCCATCAAAATTCATTAGCAAAACCTAAATCTAAAATTGCAATTCTAAAATTTCAACTGTCTTCCACAAAGAATCAGAATTTTAGTTAACTGTAAGCTTGTTTATTGCATATCTAGGATCTCTCTATTATCAGTTTCCTAAATAGCTAAATTCTTTTTGTATGAGTCACAATAAAGTTGAAAAAAGAGTATAAAGGTTGTTTTACATCATGGGTGGCCAAAAAGGCCTGGTACAATATATCTATATTTCCAATGCATTCAAAGCTGTAATCCACACCGCCATACACCATGTCTCTTATCACCTGCCAAAGTGTTTATCTTCCCATGAGCTTTGTAGCTAATAGGTGTTAGAGATATGACTATTATATACAACCATAATCTGAGCTTCGAGCGAATTGTGTTAGAGAGATAGTTATTATATACAACCATAATCTGAAGTAGCAGTACCTCTTGAATGGGCTTCTCGTGCTCTTTTGGGTTGATGCAATCTGTCACTCCTAGGGTTTTGGCTGTAGTGTATGTAATGCAAACAGTGAAACCCTTTATCTAAGGGATGTGAACATTATATATTTTGGTATATCTAACTGATAGTGCATTATATTCCTGAATAATTACTTCCATAGAAATTTCATGCTACTATCCGAGTGAGTTAGGCTCATAAATTGTGGTTCGCGATTACATTTCCATTAACAAATAAAATGTTAAGGGTAACTTGCCTTGAACATTTACTTGACTGATCAGGGTTGAACTTTTAGTCAGAAGCAACATTTCTAACAAGCATACTACCTCTTGTGCTTATGTAAGACAATTCAAGATGACAAATTGAGTATCCTAAAGAATACGTAAGGAAGACTTTTAATAGTTTTCTTAAATTTCTTTGTTTTTGAATGATGGAAAACAAAATAGTATCCAACACACTTGAGTTCTCGTAGGACTAGTGAAATGTATATTTTTATTTATTCCTTGGGAATATCAAATATAGTGATTTTAAAACACATCTCAGAGAACAAAGAAATCATGGATCTGATATAAATCTAAGTTAATAAACAAATCCTTTTACCTTTCAGTATAAATATGATTCATGAGTCCTAACTAAAGAATTAAAAGACACTTATGGGAAATTGACCTCAACTTGACAACTGTTAGAATTGACCCTGACTGAACTATCTTAAATGTTGTTTCATATAAAGCCCAAAAAAAAGTAAAAACAATACTAAGTTTAAACTTGCAATACCTTACTCTCATGCAGAAGGTGTTCATGATGTCCTTGTCCAAGGTTTCATGATTCAAGTCTTCATATGATGAAAAATAAAAGACATACATGATTAGCTTCCAATGCTCGCAATTCAACAAGGAAAGACATTATATTTGTGTGTACAAATAACGATCAAAATAGCCATCACAGGGAAAATTATTATAGTATGGGGAGGTTTTATTGATTTTCAAAGAAAGGTTATTATATATTTATAAAACATATTAGATTGTGTTAATCCATGCTCAACATAAATATAGTCAATTGGAAGGAAAGTTAACTTTAGAATTTTATAGCTTGTCTTTTAATCCATTATTGCAACAAGTTATAAAACTTAGCAAATAAAGTTTCATGTTTATCAGAATAGATAC